>CM018693.1:52748819-53348819 GCA_009363875.1 Mikania micrantha
AAGACGCTTAGAAGCCTTGGTTCACATCTTTTAGATAAATTACTTGTGAGCATGGTTTCAGAAGTCGGTTGCCATTTAGTTCACATGTGAAAGAAACTGACAGTCAAGAAAGTTAATTTGAGCCAATAAAGTAGGCTAGGTAAAAGTACCTTTAATATGAGTTTTATTTAGTCTGTTAATTCAGTTTATGGCAGTGTTGTAAAAATCTGCCGCCTCGGCTGATTAATCAGGGTAATCAAAAATTAGAGGTCCACCAAAGATTTTTCATCAATTGGTTAATTAATCACTAGGCGGTCAACGGAGGTCAAAGGAAAACCTAGCCTGTCCTAATCTGCCACAAGGCGCCAAATTTCGGCGATTCCCCTTAAATTTCCCAGTCAAACTGTCTCAACCTGGGTTCTTGACCCGATTGGTTTAATGGATAGTCTCAGTCAGAGTTTTATAATCAAAATCATTTGTTTCATAATCACTTTTCATGGTTTTTCAATGGAAATGTCGTTTCATAAGCTTCAAAATTTTACGCAACGGAAATCATTGCTTCATAATTCGTATATAACTTTTCAGGGTTTGTATAAAACTTTCATATGCATAGATATGAAAAACACGTTTATATCATAATAAAACCGGACTTTCATAAACATATATTTACATAAACATTTCATAAATTTTCAATTATTAAGGACTTGGAGGTACAACTTCAGTAGCTCTTTGGTCTAGCCTCAAGATCATATTTAGAGCATCATAGGCCTTAATCTCCAATCTTGTTTCCTTATCATCTTTCATTGTTACCTAAAAAGTTTTTTAAAATAAAACATCAACATATTGTTGGTTAATACATTTAACCGACTCAATATTAAGCATAGCATATTAGGTTCTTTGACCATAATTGTTATTGGCAATACTACACATTTAGCATGTTATTTCACTGATCAATACAACCACTTCATACACCAGTTGATACTGTCACTGGTTAGGTTTTCTGCGGAGTGCGTCTTACGTATAACCTTCCAGCCCACATTACCAGTCACTTATAAGAATTTCACTCCTATGCGGATACAATTTGCATATCATACATATACTAATGACCTAAATGTTGGTCACGTAGTATTCCTTTATGTGTAAAAGTTTAACGTGCAACACTTTAAAATTTCATTATTATTTGAAAACAAGTTAAACGTAATCACCTTTATATTCAGTTGATGAGGTGACAACTTAGAATTTCAATATATTGGGCGGTGTTTTTACTTAATCTATTTTTATAACTACCTTGAAAAGATGATTCCTGTTCTTGTTTATTTTTTGTTTCTAAAAATAAATCATAAATTCAAATTGTGTTTATATGTTGAGGATCGGGTCTTAACCCTAACCCTAGCCCTATAGTAAAACCTTAAATTTGAAATTTAAACTTGGAGATTCTATGTATTCTAAACGAACCAACTTCTTAGTCAAGAATTCCAAAAGTACTTGTATCCTCTAAAAAATTTTAGTTAAATCTTTGTACATGCCTTTTGAAATCTTCGTTTCAAAATGCGTGTGTGTGTGGTGTACAGATAAGTCTCTACTTATCTTATCTTTCTTTTTTCAATCCTTGTAATTACTTACATCTTCACATGTGCGCAACTTAAGAATTTGTTGATTTTTATTTATTTATTAATTAATTATTTATTAGACGGCTTTTAACTACGTATAATGGTCATTCAGACACCAACTATTTCAAACAATTTTTTATCCTATCTAGTCGTTTTGATATATTAGGTTTACATATATTTTATTTTATCTACCAACCCTAACGTTTGTATAAAAAAATGATGATAATAATAATTAAAAAATAAATAAAAAATTTTGCGGCATTTTTGAGTTGAGAGTCTCTGTAGAAGCAACCTCTTTATCCTGTTGGGATAGGGGTAAAGTTTGTATTCATCCCACCCCACAGACTCTATTGATTCGTGGGACGTCACTGGGTTTTAGGGGTGTTTGTGGTCCGATTTATATGGTTTTCAGGTGGAACCATAAACCAAACTATTAACAACGATTTTTGAATAATGAAAACCAAAACCGAATTGTTCAAAATAAAACCGAACCAAATCGAACCGTTATCAACAGTTTGGTTTATGGTTTGGGCTTTTGATCCTGTTAAAAATAAAATCGAATCAAACCACCTTTTATAGTTCAAGATGAACTAGTTACACCAAGTCCAAATGTTTCTTTTAGACTTAAACGACGCATAAATCATGAACTCAATCTACACACACACACACATATGCACACGCACATACGATATGGTCCGGTTTTTTACGACCGGTTTATGATGAAAACCGTAAATCAAACCGTTTGTTACGGTTTTAAACTTTTGAAACCGACCGACCAAATGTTTTGGAAAAAAACCGACTGTGTAACCAAACCGATGACCGGTTTGGGTGGTTTCACGGTTTGGAACCGAACCGTGAACACCCCTACTGGGTATGTTTGTTGTTGGTGTTGTATATTTTATCTACCAAACGGGTCGTTATAATTTAAACGATCGTTTCACTATTATACACTCAAATAATCAAATTATTATTATAAACTAGAGTATTTTATTTATATATAGAAAACACGGAATGTTACAAAAATTATTCGATCTACACCAACAAGAACAAAAATCGTACCACTCACCTATTCCAGCGAAACTCACGCATTGCTTTGGCGTGACAGGATGGTGGCTGTAGAATTTTGTGGCGAGAAGATGGATGTGACCAGATAAAAGATTGCTATTCATATTGATCGATCTTGGCCAGAGAAAAGATTTACATTAAACCTAATAGCCTTTCTTTATCAGCCCAGGCCCATTTTAAACATATTTGGGTCTTGCAGTTGGTTTTTTAATTGGGTTTTGACAAGAAAATATATATATAACGTTTTAATTTGTGAAAATCTTTGAAGTGTTGCAAAATTAATACTTATTTTGGAAAAAATATATAAATTTTTGTGTGTGTATAATTTTGAAAAATTATATATAAATTTCTGATCCGATTTATCCCGATTAAGTACATAACATAACATACCCAGTAAAATCCTACTTAAAAGTAGGGTCTGGGGGGGAGATCCCAATTCATCCCTAGGCAGTGGCTTAGTGCCTTAGCACCTGACTTGCGCCTAGCGATTATACAACACTAGGTTATGGCAGTGTTGTAAAACTTGGCCTAGGCGGCCGAGTACTCGGTACTCGGCCCTCGGCCGAACCGATTTTCTCCTACTCGGCCGACCAACTCGGACTCGGTCAAACTCGGTCCAACTCGGACCTACTTGGTCCGACTCGGGCCTACTCAGACCAACTCGGCCAAAAAAACTCAGTCAAACTCGGAAAAAGTCGGTCAAACTCGGCCAACTCGGACCTACTAGGTTTTTCGCTATTTTTTACTAATTTTCACTGGTTTTCATTGTTTTTCATCAATTATTGTTTGATTTCCCTATATATATTTAATTTCTATTGATATTCACTATATATGTTATATATACTAGTAAACATATGATATTTGATATATATATATATATATAGTTTTTTAAAAATTATTTTTTTTATCATTTACCGTATCCGAGTACTCCCCGAGTACTCCTCGCCTAGGCCGAGTACTTGCAACTCCCCAGTCGAGCGACCTGGCAGCGCCTAGCGATTTCTCCAACCATGGTTTATGGTATGGTGTCTTAATATTTGTTATGTTTAGATTTGGGGTGATTTACTTTCCTGCCATAAAAAGTCTTGGTTTTCAAGTTAGTCTCTTATAAATAGGGGTTAATGTAACGAGTTAGTTATGAGTCAAGTTTTATTTATATTGAAAGAGTCAATCATCTTGTTTGTGATTAAACAAGCAGTGTTGTAAAAATCAGCATAGGTGGGCCGTTAGCTGCTTCCATTTTGGCTAATCAGCCAAGATCTAATTCTGGCGAAAAATTAGACTTCCGGTGATTTTTTCGGAGTCTTTTGGAAATCCGGCAAAAAATTCCAGTGAGTTTTTTTTATATATTTATAAAACTGAACTTTTTTATAAAAATTATATAGAAAATTTGGTTATATATATATATATATATATATATAGTTTCGAAAAATCACATATAAAAATTCTGATTAATCCCGATTGATATCTAATCCCTATCTCACTTCTTGACTAGTGTTTAGCGATTGCTACAACCATGCAAATAAGCATTCTGTTTTCATCTTTTCTTCCTGTTCGGTTTTTCTGGTTAATCAATTAAAGGATTCTGGGCTTTACTGTAGAGGTGGCAAAATAGGTGGATTAGGCAACCGAGTAACTGTTTCAGTTTGGAGTGGGTCAATGTTTAAGTCTGGCTTTGATTGGGATGGCCTGCAACCACTTTTTTGTCAATTATTTACAAGTAATTAATTTAATCAATTGTGATTACAAAACAATAAATTATTATCAATAAACAAACAAACAAACAAACTTACCTAGTATATTCTCACTTTTCAGTAGGGTCTACGGGCGCCGAGGGGGGATGGACACAAACCTTACCCCTATCCTATTTGGGATAGAGAGGCTGCTCCGAAGGAGTCCCTGGCTCAAAGTTTTTGTTTGAAGTTAATCATCCCAACACTTTTAACGTTATTTTCACAAAAATAAGTAAAATATCGTTAAAATTAGCGCAATTTTACTTTGGCTCCTTGAGGGCCTACACATATATGCATTATATGTATGCACCGCAAATGGGGCCTATTATTAATAACAATCTAAATCTTGATATAAACGATTTTGGAGGTTGTCTAAATAAAATGGATGTGCCATATTTTGAGTTACTGTTTTTTTTCCTTTCTATTGTTTGTTTTCTCGGCAACTTTTGCTTCATTAAGTCTTACTTTATGTCAGGTGTAATCAATGAAATTTGAATTTCTCGTCGACTTCACTTGGGTTTCTAATTGTTTTACTGACTTCACTTGGGTTTCTAATTGTTTTACTGTTAACAGACGTATCTTCAATCTCTTACTATCCGACTTGAAGAAATGAGGATTAAAAGGCGGGACTCGGAGCAATGGATGCATCACCGGTTACTTCCACATGATCTACGAGAGCGTGTGAGAAAATATGACCAGTACAAATGGTTGGAAACACGTGGAGTGGATGAGGAAAATTTGGTTCAGAATCTACCAAAGGATCTTAGAAGAGACATAAAACGTCATCTTTGTCTTGGTTTGGTCAAAAGGGTAATAACTCATTATTGGTTTCTTGCTTAGAGGTAGCAAAATGGGCTTGTTGGGCAAATGCCAGAGGTGGCAATCTTGACCCATTTATATATGAATTTGTTGATCAAGGTTATTGGTTAGCTTTAATGTGTCAAACTGGTAACAAAAAAAAGCTCATTTACATATTTTCCTTTCTTAAGATGATCAGCTACATCTGTTGTCAAGCCAAAAAATCAATTGCGTATTTCGCTATATTAGAACATATACATATACCGAAACGTACATATACATACATACATACATACATACATACATACATACATACATATGTATATGCATGTCACATATTTATCCAGTTCATTTAAATTAACTTAATGAATGACTATTTACCGTTACTTTTACTAAAAGATTTTTATATATCCTAAATCCTAATACCATCAATTGGATATTCTGCACATCTTTTGAATTTCCCCAAATACAAAAAACAAATGCCAAAGTTTTAAACAGTTGCAATACAAAAAATAAGACTCGGATAGATAATCACTTAGTTAATTTTAATGAAGATATGTACTAGATGGTCTTAAGAAGGGATTATATGTAAAACTGGCCTGGTAAAAATAAGTGTAAAATTGTCATTTAACAAGTTAATTGTAATGAAATGGATGTCATTTATATGTTTTAACAAGGGGAGAAATTTAACTGATTTTTTTAGCTTGGGCAAATGTGTAATTAATGATCTTAGGTAAGGGAAATATGTAAATGATCCAAAAAAAATTAATATGAAATCGGTCTGCATAAAACCACCAAAATCGATTGTAATGTGGTATATTATTACTGAAATAATTTGATGTTGTAATTGTCTTCGATACAATATTCGTTTATAGAAAAATTATAGGAAAAGAAAAACATGTGTTGCTGACTTGGCTCCCTGTTACCCAAACTGTCTAACCTACCAGGCATTAGTCAACTCTAGTAATTAACAATAATTATTTTCGGTTATAACGGGTAGCTTTATGGTGCAGATTGGGTTGACCTGATACCTCTCTTTGCTATTTTTCTTATATTTTTAGTAATTATTAGTCTATTGAACTGGATTATATGATATTTTATTATTAAGAGCTAATTACAAAAAAAAAAAAAAAAAACGATGTTCTTTGCCGAATTTGCATCTGTAGTGCATAATGAACACTTAGAAAAAATCATCCCTTCATTGTATTAACATACTTTTGGTCCCTTTATTAAAATTGTGTCATAAAGTTTAAATGAAGTGCAGCTGCAAATTTTACAACACTGAGTATATTTTTTGTGATCAACTCTACTATTAATCCAATCGTAGTTACAAAAGTCACTAGACGTTGTTAAGTTGATCGACTAGAAAATAGCAAATACTCAGCTTGGTTGACGAGTACTCTAAAATTACAGGCGAGTACTCGGCATAGGCAGGTAGTACTCAGGGAGTACTCGCCTTGGTATCACTCAAGGAGTTTTACAAGAAATTCCAAATTTTTTTATTAAAGTTGGTATAACTCACTATAACATCATTTCTTATCCGCAAATTATTATAACGAGTATTTTTAAATTTATGGCATATACATCCTTCCCTTAAAACATGTATTTGGATATGTGTTTGAAGTTAAGGAAAAAGGCAAGAGTATGTTAGCCATATTATAATAAAAAAAAATTATAAATAAGTGGATATGAATTCAAGTATTTTGAATGGATATATATTATAATATCAACTTTTATTGAAGTTGGGGCTATACAGAAGGATGAGAAAATTTGTGTAGGAGGTGATTAAATGAATATATTTGGAAGGAGGATGATGGTTTTCCATCTGTGCATTGAGGTTTTGGGTATGAGTTGAGAAACAAGAGCGGTGAATATCTTTTAGACTTAATGGTGGCCCATGACCTCTAAGTTCATTCTTTAAAAAGAGGGACTCATATTTAAGTGATCATGTTACAGGTGTGTGTTTTTATTTTGTAGGTTGGGGGGGGGGGGGGGGTATTTATAGTTGTTGGACCCACCCAAGATAATACCTTGGGAGACAATGGTGACACAACATCAACTGTTTGTAGATATTTCCATGAGAAGGAGGTTGGTTGATGTGTATAAGGTCCTCTTGGTTTAGGCCCCTCTTCACATACGCTAAACACACACACACACACTCTCTCTCTCTCTCTCTTATGTACAGGAGAATAGTGTTCTGAAATATACTGCACATTTTATTAAATGATTACAAAGAAATAAATACTAAACAAAACATCTAGCAAAAGACATAACTTAAACCCAAAAGCAAGCAATTGAACGCATGATCTAACCTACTAATAAACTCAAATTTAAACCAAAATAAGTGTAACATGAACAACCAAATCTTCCACTTTCCCACATCCAAAATCAGTCTTTGAAACCTTTTTACCCTATGGACCATTAGTATCCTGACCTGCTAAATAAACAACACATGCCTCCCACAAGATGTCAGAATAGTGGAGGGAGTGTTTTAGTCCTGGTTTACAAAAGCAGAGGCTAAACCCGATGTTTTGGAAGCTACATGGGAGTTAAGCTACATGCCATGAAACTTTGGAAAAGGGTGAAGATGGACTTGCATATGGTGGTCATCGATCATGATAGGCATACAATTAGGTGCATTGTCGTGTAATTTGTGATAGTTTTGAGAGAAGAGGGATCCCAAAGAAGTCTATCAAGATCATTTGGGACATGTATGGTAGTGTTATGCCAAGCATTAGGATGCCTGCTGGGGATGATAACTTTTTCCATGTCACCCTATGAACGTGGAACTTCACCAAGGATCTACGTTAAGGCTATTACTTTTTTGCAGTTTTCTTGGATGAGTTATGAAATTCAATTCAGAAAACCATCCCACGGTGTATGCTTAGCATTATATTATATTACGTTGTTGGTGGAAATTTAGTAGAACTTGAATGAGAGGCTAGAGTGGTGATAAGCCATATAGCACAAAGGCTTACACATCAATTGGTACAAAAACGAAGTACCTTCACTAGGAAGGCCAACAATAAGGATTATGTAGGATGACACCCAATTGACTAGTAGGAGGGCAAGTTATAGCGCAAACAACCAAGTTCCACCTTTTTTCAATCGTTCGTTTAGAGCGATGAGGCATTGATTGTGATGTAGCTTATCATGTTCAGACGTGTTGGTGCAAGTGGTTAGTAGGCTAAGGCATTTTGTGTGACAAGAGGTTCCTGGATTGATTAAAAGGAAAGTTCTATAGGTTTGCAGTTTGACCGACAATGTTACATGAACCGACACTTGACCAATCAAGAAGATTTAAGTACAAAAGTTAGAGATACCAGATATGAGATAACTGAGGTGGATGTGTGAACATATAAGGTTGGACTGAATAAGAAATCATGCTTCTAGAGAGGTTAGGGGCTGCACGAGAACCATGCTCTTTAAAAGTAACCTCTCTTTCCCAAGGGATGTATGTAAGGTTTGCTACATTCCACCATCCTCACATGCTACTAATAGTTATCAATGTGTGGGAGTCATCACTAGGTATGGTGGTTGTTCTAGGGGTATCACAAATTTCGTATAAGATAAACAATAGAGTGAGATGGTTTGGAAATGTATGAAAGAGGCAGCAGACGACACCCATAAGGAATGCAAAATCCATCTCTGTATAGTGGAAGAGAAGCAGAAGCAAAATGGGAGAGGAAAGATCAGGTAATGATTTGTTTGAGACTTGCACTCCATCAAGGACATAATTTATGATTGGAGTTTTTGGAGAGGTTAGGTAAGGGTTGGGATTTACAGAGGAGCGTATTGAAATTGTTCTTTGCTTGGGCTTCGTACCTTTGGTGTTGGCCATTTTCTAGTCTTGCCTTTGGTTTTTAGGTGAGCTTGTTAGAGTGCTTACCATTTTCTAGTCTTGCCTTTTGTTTCCCCATGTATTTGTTTTTACTTGAAATTTGTTCAATAACAAAAAAAAGCCATTTCTTGAGCCGAGACTCTTCTGAAGCAGCCTCTCTACCTCTTTCTAGGGTAGGGGTAAGGTTTGTTTTCATCTCTCTCTCCTTAGACCCTACTTAAAAGTAGGATTTAACGGGTTATGTTTGTTTGTTTGTTGAGTAAATATATGTTGCAATTTTTAAGCAGTATAAGAAATTGGCCTGGGCTGCAAAGTTGTATGAATTCAAAACACAATTTAGGTGACTTTCAGACCCTTCCTCTTCGACAAGTTTATGGGTCAAAGATTCCACCAGTTTTAGTCTTTGGCAATTTACTGCTGATTTAATACTTGTTTCAAATTTTTATGTGTTCTTATCATTTATTCCAATCTACTTGCAGGTCCCCTTATTCGAGAACATGGATGAAAGATTACTTGACGCCATTTGTGAACGATTGAAGCCTTGTTTATACACAAACAACACTTACATAGTACGAGAAGGTGATCCGGTAGATGAAATGCTTTTCATCATACGCGGTCGGCTCGAGAGTGCAACAACCGATGGAGGGAGAAGCGGTTTTTTCAACAGCGGTTTTCTAAAAGAAGGCGACTTTTGTGGTGAGGAGCTTCTAACGTGGGCCCTTGACCCAAAATCCGGTTCTAACCTCCCGTCTTCAACTAGAACTGTAAAGGCGTTGAGAGAGGTGGAGGCATTTGCATTACCAGCCGATGAACTCAAGTTTGTCGCAGGTCAGTTCAGGCGGCTTCACAGTCGGCAGGTACAACATACTTTCCGTTTTTACTCACAACAGTGGCGGACCTGGGCAGCCTGCTTCATTCAGGCCGCCTGGCGGAGGTATTCCAAGAGGAAGATTCTGGAGCAGAGGAGGAAGGAAGAAGAGGAAGCAGAGTTAGCTGCGTGTAAGAATGGTGCTTCATACAGCCTTGGTGCTACTTTTCTAGCCTCGAGATTCGCCGCCAACGCGCTCCGTGGGGTCCACCGGAATCGGAATTTAAAGAGTGCTAGGGAACTGATGAAATTACAGAAGCCTCCAGAACCTGATTTCACTGCTGATGCTGATTAGTGATTTGTTGCATCTTGTGCTTTGTATATTAACAGCATTATGTGTATGGTTAAGTTACATAAGTTGTATGGGACATTTAATCAAATCATGAGGCATGACGTCATCAAACATCATATTAGAATATTCATGATATCATATACCGTCTGTATAATCATTTGATCATCTCATAACCTCATGATACTATCTAACTTCAATCACTTTTTCAATTTAAAAAAATAATAAAAATAAATAGATTTATTATATCTTCGTAGTCGAAATTGTCAGATTCATTTGGTCGGTGTAGTTTAAGCCACACTCCAATTTATTGATCATACTGTAGGTTCACGTCAATTTACAAGATGGGCTCAAACTAGTGGGGTCATGAGGTGTTTAACATGCATTATAGAAGATTATATTGGAGAGAATAGGTAAATCCTCGACTAACCAGAAGGAACAGGTAAATAGCGACCACAAATAGCCGGGTCGATGAGTGAGAATTGAATTTAAGACATTCTATTCTTTACTTTAATTTACTATTATATTTTAAATTGTTGTTACAGTTATTCTTTATTTAATTTATTATTATTATTATTATACATGCATGTGTAATTCATCTTTACAACGATATATATTTGAAGAGATCTACATGGAGTATTAAATAAATATACAAGATGCTTGAAGCTATACATAATTTTCGCAAGATGCTTGGCATCATCAGTTGCACAAATTATTGGTAATCAAACAGTTTAAATGCTTGGTGACATCAAGTGATCATCACCCCAACCATAGTGCAAAAGTAATATCACATGATCTTTGGGTATTGTATGCATTTTTTTTTCTAACGGCGAAGGTCTCAATTGTGTGAATCTATTGTTTCCAAACCATGTCACTAAGGACTAGTTACCTGGACCTCCCATGAGCCACCACAACCATCCTAGGAGGAAATCCCACTAGGAAAACTCCACTGAGAAAACCCTCTCAGACCCTTTTTCGCTGCAAGAGGGTATTGCATGCATTTTTTGGTGGTATTAGATCAAACAATGATAGCTATGTTTTAGATCAATTGTCTATTTTAACATCATAGATAGAGTTGCACCCTAGATTTCGTTGAAAGGAAAGAAAGTGTGGAGTTGAAATGACTCACTCAGAACGCTTTTTAAAAGATTACGTGGTACGATTAGATCGAATAAGCCCTTCTGGAATAAATACTCAGCCGCTTGTGAACCGTCGGGTACTGGTCAAGAATTGACAAGAAAGAATATGGGATGGACATTTGGCACCATGAAAAGCAAATTCCATACGGTGCCACGGAGGGTAATCTTTCATGTGTTAAGAAAAAAATATCAAGGCACAATCCATGCTTTTTTTAATGGGTTATTGGATTTTAATACTGTCACACCCCAGGCCGGCGGAAACGGATCGTGTTTTCCCGTCGGGCGGAAGGTCCCCGGGGCGCGATATCTTGAGTGATAATCAATTAATCAGATTGTTTGCATAGCACATGATGTATAATTGAGAAATGTAAACATGACAATGATATAGAATTACAAAGTTAAATTACAATGTATCGTTCATAATTTAACCCAGTAAATCCATCCAAAAGAATCAATGTGCTTATATCTTGTAACTGTACAAGATCTACAAAATATGATTCAATGTTTTTGTCATTCCAAAAGTAATGATCACACAAAATGCAGCTAAGTCTTCTAAAAGTCCTCTAGCTATAATCTTGAAGTCTGGTGACTAAACCTGTTCGTCACCTAAGAAAACATGCATTTAAACAAGTCAAAACTAGGTTGGTGAATTCATAAGTTTGAATATTGAAAACCTTGAATTGTTCACACACAGTCACATAGTCATACTTGATACTTGTAATGATTGATTCACCTGTTTCCACCCAATGGCCTCTCCTTAGTTATATGTACAAGTAGGGTATCACCAGATCAAGCATGCTTATATATAGGGCATACAAAAAGGGTCAAGCCCAGACGCCATCCCACCACATGCTCAATCAAGTTCCACACTACTTGCGATACAACTAAAGATATCCATTTTCCCAATTGTTCAACATGTCTGATATGTATTCATCTGTTATATCATATGTAGAATAATATAATATGAGGGGTTTAGTTATCAAACCGAAGTATTGATAATCCCTCAATGTATTAAGGAATTTAGATTAATTTAATCTTGTCCTTATATTATTCCATTACTTGTGGGGTTAATTATTGTTTCACTTTTAAATATTAAGAGTGTTAGTTAACCATTTGTAATTTGATCTTGAACCATAGTGCATAGAGCCTAAAAGGAATCTATTGAAATCCTCACGTAATCAGAATTCAATGCATCCGATTTACCTCTACCACCTTGTAATACCGAGGGCCTCATCGAAACTGTTACTAGTAATATGACATGAGAATATAATTTTTCTCAGTCTACTAGTCAACAAGAGACGATGGATTAATTACTTATCACTGCAGATTAATATCACCATGTGTCGCTTACCAGAACCTGACTTGAAGTCGCCCTGTCACCGGTCACATGTTACCGGCCAATGAATCAATACGATCAACATACTAGCCCTACAAGCTAGAGGTTTGTCAAACCTATGGTACCACTATGCTATCGTTGGTTTAGTCACGTCAAACTAACTGGTCAGCGAATTAAAGGGGCTTACATGATCAACTTGTACAATTGGCACATGATTGAAGTGATATAATACAACAGGTCAATAGTAACTAATTGTAATTGTGTTCATCTATATTATTGTTCTCATTGTCATATGTTCTCCGTGTTATTAACAAAGTTAAATAAGAACTTGTCTTATTACATTATATTAATTCTTTGAGTGAATGATGTTGTTATCATGAAGTTACATTATCATGATTATCATTCTTTGTTCCATGTTCTCTTGTAATATGTGTTGAGTTGTAAGCTAAGTGTTTAAAGGACTTGTCCTAATTCACTTACTTAACTCTTGTATCGAATGTTATTACAAAGATATATAGTATCTTTATAACATTCATATGCTTTCCTGTGATTGTTCCAATGATTGTTTATGTAAGAATAACTAAGTGTTATAAGATAAGATCTTACAACTATGTCATTCTATTGCTTTGATAAACTAATAAGATATATTATTTAGTTCATCTGATTATCCCTGTCATATCATGATCATACAAGCATGCATACAATGATAAGCGATAATAACAATCAATTATTTTCTAAAATCAATGTAATTGCAATATGTTAAGCAAAACTTTTAAATAAATAAAAGTAAAGTATGTTTCTCAGCCCCGAGTGTGACACCCGGCAATTTCAGGTAAATTGCAACTCTTACTTTCTTTACATTTCACATTCATACTTGTTGCATTTCATTTAATTTTGTTAATTAGATGAGTTGAACACAAACGACTACGAAACGATAGTTCGAGGAACTATCGAATCGTACATTGCATTGCACATTGGTTTTGGAAACCAAGTATGGCAAACACAACACTAACACAAGACAATAATTCGAGGAGTTATTGAATTGTGCATTACACGTTGATTAGGATTAATCAAGCGTGCAAACACTTCGTTACACACGAACACAAACTATCAAAGATAATTCGATGAATTATCAAAACACACACACGGGTCTCACGAACGTTGGTGATCAATCAAACTTATGTGCTACTTTGTATTTATGTGCTTAAACGTGCATTAGATGTTTAGGATAAACGTAGGAATCAAGTACGAGCGAAATCGTATCAACGAAATCGAAAAACAAGGAAAAGGACCCATCGCGGTACGCGACGGTCCCTCGGCGAAAGGCTTCGCAGTACGCGGCGCAAACCGGGAGTCGAGACTCCCGAATCCCATCGCGGTACGCGATAAACATTTTTGATCGGCCTTCGCGGTACGCGAAGGCCATGCAGATCAAAAATTTCTTTATAATCAACCCCAACTCATTTCAGTCGGTTTCCTTGCGACATCACCGAGCTTCTTCACCAAATCCCGACCTAAACTCACTGAAATTCACTCTCAAACCAGCTGGAATCATTTGGAAGTTATTCTTGGTGATTTGGAGCCTTTGGAGCACCAAGGAGAGGTAGTGAAAGCCACCAACAAGCCAAGATCGTAGCACCAGCCTTTGTCCGAGCTTCCAGAACCTGTCCTACCACGAATCTACACTTCTAAGGTAGTTTTAAACGTTTTCCAAGTGGTAGATCGTACATGCAATGGGTAAAAACCCACATGCAACTCCATATGATTATTGTGCTTGAATTTGTTGGTGATTTGTAGTGTAGATGTTGTAGATTTACTGATATTGGTGCTTAGAAATGTTAGAATTGAGTTTTGGTTAAGTCAGGTTTGATTTAATGATGTTTTGGGTACACTTGCCATAAAAGGAAACTTTTATGTTGCAAGTCTTGGATTTGTGATGATCTAGACATGTTAGACATGTCTAGATGTTGTTAAATATGTATTGGAGTGTTTAGAAACACATTGGGATATTTGATTTTTGTCAAAACATGGTTTTGTGTAAACTTACTATAAATGGAAACTTTTAAAAATAAAAGAGGGCTTTTGATGTTTTTTTGAAAGATTTGATGAACTTTGATTCTTGAAATATGTTTAGAAATGATTTCTAAACATATTGGAAACTTCGCTTTGTGAAAACGAGCTTTTAAACGAATACTTTCCAAATAAGGAAACTTTATTTGGGTAAAACGGCATAAATGGTGATTTATGCGCAAACGACATGTTTTAAGAGTTTAAACGTGTTTTATAAACATATTGGAAGTTATTAGTTTTATGAAATGGAATTTCATAACTACACTTTCTTAAATGGGAAACTTTCTAAAAATGGTAACTTATGTGATTAGAGTCATAGGATGCATGTTGGTGTCTTATGTGCATCAAGGCACATAAACACAACAATCGTGTCACCAACGATTCGTCGAGTCTCACTAGTTAACACATACACTCGGTTGAGCACACCGACACTTGGAGTTGTATGGATTACAACACATCACAAAACACATACTCACACCTATATGGTCGTAGGTGCATACTAGCAGGTGCTAGCTCTCGCAGACGCGAACATTCACACATACCAGAACTACTATCAGGTGAGTTCACGGCCCCTTTTTATCTTTTCTACCTTTGGGGGAGAAAACATTGCACTACAACTGTTTTTGAACAACAACTCATTTTATTTACGTATGGACATGCTTTATCATTATATGTATATGTGTGGGCCCCTATCACAACTAAAACTCCTCACGACACTCCTCGGACCGTTAATAGCATAACGCCTAGCATGGTAATATTGAATAGTACTATTGGGCCTGACAAGCCCCACTACACCCGACTGGAGGTCGGAACAGTGCAATATTGACCAACACTTTGCCATAGTCTTGTGATGGACATGGCGGGAGGCACAAACTGTCAGCTTCGGTACCATCCACAATATAATATAACTGTATTGACTAGCTATCAATCGATACTGCATTGTAATGATATGTAAATCTGCAAAACTCTTACTTTAAACATTTTGATGTTTACTGCTGATTACAAACCTGTGCTCTCACCAACCTTTGTGTTGACTCTTTTACTCGCATGTTTTCTCAGGTAACTAAGGCACGCGCACAAGGACTAGGATGCTAGGATGGAGTCCATGCATCTACTGTAGTGTCTTAGGCCATTTGATACGATTTAAACATTGATCGTGTTACTTTTGTATTATCAAACCATCTGTAATCGCTTCCGCAAACATTAAACTTGTGTTGTTTTGAAAACTGTTTTAAGTTAATGCTTCCGCTATCTATGAATATTAAACTGTTTTGTTAACTTATATTTTACTTCCGCAACTCTGATTTTTACAAACTGTTTTATCCAAGTTATTGGACGTATGTATGAAACCAGACATATAGGTCTCGCATGTTGTGTGACCGGAGACTGCGATCCTGACAATCTGCCGCCGCTCGCGCCCCAAAAGGGACGGGATTTCTCGGGGTGCGACACCGAGAGTTTAAAATCAGTTAAGATTAAAGTAAAAGGGGCATATGAACTCACCTTGTAGTAGTTGGGCTTGACTTAGCTTAAACAGAAATGCACGCGCTCTTGATTGTACTTGATGTTGATCTCACGATCCTGTATTGATTACACGTTGTTTGTGACTTATGATTATAAATTGTATGTGATTTGTGCGTGTATATGTGTTAGCCACAAGCTTTGGCTAACACTCGTAAGTCTCAGTCGTGGTCTTCTTTCGGCCCCGGTTCCATTGTTATTTATTGTTAATTTCACGTGTCATTATATTGAATATTTAGCTTAACTCGTTCCGTCAGGATCCTTATTAACCATTTTTAAGTCGTAAGCATAACACCTAAATTTACACTTTAAAACTTTCATATGGTTCTTACAATAAATTTCGTATTTATTGTTTTATGAATTATTCACCAACTTTGTAGTATTTTAGTAACATCCCATGCACTTTATCATTTGAATTGGTTGCAAGTGTTTGTTTCAATGTGACCTTTGTGGGCTGAACCAAGCGAATGGGCCAAAAAAATCAAGTGGGCCAACACATTGAATTTGGGCCGGTTGACATGTGTGTCCTTTTTGATGTGGGCCGAAAGGAATTTCTGCTGGGCCACATGTTGGTTACTGGGCTAGCTCCTTTGGCCGGATGATTTCATGTGAGTCGGCCGAACAAGAAAATGGATGACCGAATGAGATGCTACTAGACCAGCCCAAGCCGAATGAAATCATCATGGCGAATGAAACATAACCGAAAGAATGCAGGTGGCAACCGAATGGGGGTGGTTGGCGAATGAAGGTGGCCGGCGAATGGACTATTGGTCGAATAGGGTTCACCCTTGACCGAATGGAGCCATACTCCGAAGGAGCACCCACCCTAACTGGCGAATGAAGTATGCGGCCGAGAGAATGGGTTCCTCCATTCGTCCCTCCCTTCGGCCCTAGGCCATTCGGCCGGGTTGTGGGGGTTGCTTCGATCAGCCACTCAAGTAGGTTTCCAAGATCAAATGGTGCTGAGTGATGAGGTTCCACGGTGGGGTTATGCGAGAACTGAGTTTCAAGAGGCAAAGTCGAAGATAACAGTTTTGAAAACCGATTAGAGTTTGGTTCAAACAAAAAGGGCTGAAAACCCTAGTTTTCAGACTTTTTGCAGGCTCATACCTCGTTTTTCAGTGGACTAAGCTCTAGATCGGTTGTACTTTCACATAGAGGACGATGAGAGCTTCGTTTAGGCGCAAGAATCACTTGATTTCGTTAAGAAATGAGTGAGATATGATAGAGAGAAGGTTAGGGTTTCTAGAGAGAGGGAACCGGAAATGGGTTTTTAGAGAGAGAGAGTGGGGAGAGTGAAATGAGGAAGATGAACTCATTTAAGAGTATTTATACCCCGAGTGAGTTCGGGTTCGTTTCGTTACTCTGTTTGCGTTTTCGTCGCATTTCCGGAACATAACGCGTATTTTACGTAGTTTTAAATAAAAAGAATTCATTTTAATTATTTTGATGAGTTTCAAAATTGTAAAACATTAAAATGTTTTATTTTCTTAAATTATTGCCGTTCGTGTCGTCTTCGTTTTCGTTTCGTCAGAACGCGTCGCCTTCGCGCGTATTCGTTCGAATCGTCACCCGAACGAACACGACGATGGTTTTGCTTTCCGACTTTTGTTTTCTACTTTTCAGTCATTATTTCAGAACTCCAAACTCACAGATATGTTTGTGTGAATCGTCACTCACGCAAACACACTGTAAATTCGTTATTCTGGAATAACACTGCAATTGTGTTTGAATTGTGTTTCCTCACTGACGGACTCAACTAAACATCCTGTTTTCACATTGTTTTCGTACTGATTTGTCGGCCATCTGATTCCTGTCATCTATGGATATCAGATCGCAACCAACTTGTTCTTGTTATTTACTTGAACACTGTTGTTTCTCTTGATTCGTTGTTTTAACTGTACTTAGGTTTTCACCTAAATACTAACAACTATGGTTTATCGTGCGTGTTGTACTTACAGTATTTAAGTTTTCACTTAAATACGTACAATTGTTTCTTGTATTCCGATTTCTGTTATCACAAACACTGTTCACATACTTGTATTTACACATAGTCAATAGTGAAAGTACACATACCGTACGGACTTGCCGGACGATCTGGTACTTGATGTCACAAATACTCCCAACTTTCACCCATTGGCCGGAAATACTCCATACTGAGGAAATGTTTACTGACACCCCCAACTTTCAACATACTTTCTTGTGGCACTCCCCGGTTAACGAAATTCAAACGGTGTTAACTTTTTGATGATGTGGCACTGAGTTTTCCACCTCACCTGCTGATAAAGAAACCATATAACTTGAGGGATCAATGTTGCCAAATTGTAAAACTAATGTTTCAGCTTTAAAAAAATAAAATTTGAGAAATATCTAAACATGGAGGGGCTGAATGGCAATTAACCCGAAGTCAATTCCTTCCTTACCCGATTCCTCTATTCGATACCCCTTGACCCGGTTTTGACCCGCCTCTAACCCGAATCGCAATCCACGCTATTATAGCCGAATTACAATTCATCCTCGGTCGTTTAGGAAGGTATTCAAACGCATTAACATCCTTAATCACCAATTATTCGAAATCAATTCCATTAAATGTGTTAATAGCTTCCAAAAATACACAAGTCGACCGGAAATTCAAATTCTTAGAATTGACTATAAAAACTCAATCACAACACATCCTTAGAACCCTTTCACCATTGCAAACTCGTCTGGGCAAAGAACACACACTTAAGCACGAAACAGAAGGATTCAAGACCAAGGAACGACCGACTCTCTGCGTATCTTGAACCTCTATCAAACGAACACCAAACCAGGTAAACATTACATCATTAGAACCGTAGGAGTGTGAGGATCAAAAGTCCTATGCTTTTGATCCCTCACAATCAACAGATCGAGCGAATTTGGGAGCGATTCGAATTAGGGTTTATAGGGTTCAAGACTTTGTTTATAAGATGCCATGTATGTAAAAGAAAAAACAAAAAAGGGGGAAAAAGCCAAATCAGCAGGTGAGGTGGAAAACTCAGTGCCACGTCATCAAAAAATTAACACCGTTTGAATTTCGTTAACCGGGGAGTGTCACAAGAAAGTATGTTGAAAGTTAGGGGTGTCAGAAAATATTTCCTCAGTAGGGAGTACTTCCGGCCAATAGGTGAAAGTTGGGAGTATTGAAATCCAATAACCCTTTTTTAATTGCATAAAATGATTTAGACTTGAGCGTTTGTCAAAACTATGAAGATGACCACCTGACTTTTGTAAGATCAAAGAAGAATAACAAGCGAACCATGAGACAATTCGCAATAGAGAAATGCACAAGAAGCCTAAAATGGATTTGGTTGAATAATTTCAGATTAAATTCCAAAAAGCTAAACCGTAAAAGCTAACATGGTAGAGTTATATGAGACAATTCCAACATCACCAGAATGAGTTCAATTGAAGGTCATTAATTTTGTCAAATATTGATTTCTGAAGTTGTTTTTATGTTTTTAAACAAAATATTCTTTTTATTTAAACTTACCTCTATAATAAATGTTACATTGTCAATAACATGGACAAACTTTCTAACTTTTTTCAGTTTTGTTAATTTTCTCATCTTTTACAACAACTTTATCTTCATTTTCATTTTCTTGAGCAACTTCGTAAGCTTCATTTGCAACCTCATCATCTTTCATCAACATTGGTCTACATTATATTTCAATTATGTTTTCTACCTCTTTGTTTTCATGCCTTGTATATCTTTTGTTGACTTTCAATTCTTGTTGTTTTCTTCCTTTTGTTGTAGGTTGTGGTTTTTTACAAGCAATTAAAGCAACTATTCCAACATCTTTTTCATTTTAGATTCATTTATCAATGCATTTTCCATTTCATACTTTTCCTCTAAACCTTCAAACATTTTAATATAACAAGTGTCACCCTCAAACACAACTTCATAAGTCATAACCTTGATGTATAAATAGTAGTTGTTTCATACTTGACACATTCTTATCTAACTTTGGAGCAAAACTAACATGGGATTATTTGCTTGATTTAAAAATGATTTTGGTGTAAAAACATTGGATAGTAACTAAAAATGATATTTGTTAGATAGAAAATTCATGGCCATTGCGTTGAAGTTTCGCCAAGAGTATAATTTGCTTCAGGTTGTGCTATGATGTTTTCCCATTGTGGGTTTTCTCGTGGGTTAGGTCACCATGTTATTGTTCATCAAGACGAAAAAGTGATACGTTTAACAAGGTGATCTCATATGTCCAGGCCTTTGCTGTTTAAAGAACAGTTCTTGTTCGATCCGCAGGGCCGACCTAGTGGGTCAAGCAACCCAAGAAAAGGCTTAGGACCTCCAAAAATATAAGACCTTCAAAATAAAATTATATCTGGTGAACTTTTTTTGATCTGTAGATTTTTTTTAGCTTATGGGCTCTGAAGTAAATAAGAGATACAAAAAAAACATTCTAATATTCAATTGAAAAAAATAAAATAAAAATGATTACGAACACTTTATTAAATAATTTGCATTTAAAAAATTAGGTGGGAAAATCTAATATAAACATTTTATACATGTAAATACAAACAATTATTTTTTATATTTCACCATATATAAACTTTTAGTTTATTGTTGTCTGTCTAAGTTCGGATAAAAGGAGAATGATTTTTAACGTATCATTAGTAAAGACCCCGAATTTTTATTCCGCTTAGGGCCTCCAAAATGGTTGAGCCAGTGAAAAAGTGCTTTCGTTGTTGTGGAATAAGAAGTCTTCGTATCTTAATGCACGTATTTAATTTATTCGGAGCTATTAGAGCGGGATCCACTTTTTGGGGAATATGAGTCGAAGCAATAACAAGAATATTTCTAGTTTCATAATCCCTGGAAAGAGGTTTACTAATAGACCTAGGGAGAAGTAATTTGACTCATTCACATCCAGATCATGAATGTTTGGAATCCATATTATGCAAGGAGACATTGCTTTTGCTAATTCGAATTGAAGGGTGATACAAAGTCGGTCTTCATCTTCAGGCATCATATTCATAGTTAGCGCATTCATGCTAGTTAGCAGTTCCAGCTCCATATCAAGGATATCGTCACTAGCATCAATATCGTCAATGTCGATATCATCAAAACCTTGAGACTTGTTATTCAGGTGCTTGTTTAGAAATACCGTAATGAAAGGAATATAGCGCCGATCCATAGTAAGAACATGGTGGCCCAGTACAATGTTACATGTTCTTTGACTCAACAAACATAAATAAAATACTTACATGGTTAAAAGATTATCCAGTAAGAACTTGTCTAGTTAATCAAACTGTTCACAAGCTGATGTACGTTTAAAGCCTGATGAAATTATGTAAATGAACACTTTTAAAACAAACGTCTTAGAACCTACAAATAGTCATACAACGAGTGACATTTTCTGAGTATGATTTATCGAACAATTTTACATCATAAATATATAAAAGACTAACAAACACACAATCATATATAGAAACAAAAATTGGAGTTGTAGACCTAAACAATCTTCACTGAAGAGTAAACAAACCTAGTGAACCAGAAGCAGGCACAGAAACCGATCGTGCCGGTCAAGACAAACAGCACATAAGATGCAATCAACACATACCCAAAATAGAAAACACATGGAAGCAACCCTGTGATATTCAATTTTGTGAAGAAATAGATTGTTGCATATATGAAGAGATAAAAGGCAGAAGAACCAGATGTTAGATATGATCGCCACCACCATCGATAATCTTCGCCACAAAGCTGGAAATAACACAACAAGATTGTGATCTCTGCACATGTTATGATTAAGTACATGACGAACACAAAACCGAATATGAAGTAGAATTGATGTAAACTGATTGAAGTTAACATGAAAATGAGCTCATTGATCACCACAACAAATGGTAGTATTCCACCAATCATGATAGTGAAAGATGAACTAATGTACCAAGTTTGTTCTGGAATTGGCCTTGGAATTTTGTTGGTTTTTACAGGATCTTCTGAACCGGGTTTTCTTGAACCAATGTAACTTCCCATAAAAACAAGTGGGACAGAAACCCCAAGCCATAAAAACCCCAAAATGAAAATGGTGTCAAATGGTATAACTTCCCATGAGTCTTCACACCAGGTTAGCACATGTAGAACCAAAAGTATGCAAAAAACTGTTGCTGGGAACATGCATGCGGTTTTTAACGTGGTCTTTTTCCATTCGGATCCTTTGAATGTTTTGTACAAACGGGCCATGGTTAACCCGGCAAAGAAGCCCATTAGAGCCCAAACGAGAACTACGACGGTCATTAGCTCGCGTCTGTTTGAAGTAGGAAAGCCCAAGATCATGGTGGTTACAGTCGTGCCCAAAAGCTGGACACCGGTTCCAACATAAACGCAAAGTAATTCTGGGTTAGTAGGGGGTCGGAATACATCGGTGTGGATGAGGGTCCAGCCGGTTTCTTGTTGGGTATCTAATGGGTTGAACTCGAAAATCTGGCGGTAAAGTGTTTTTAACATGATCATAGCCACCATACCAGATATAACAAGAACAATCATAAGTGAGTTCATGATTGAAAACCAGGGGGTTTGATCATTGGTCATAAGATGGTAAGTATCCCATCTTGATGCCCATTTGATATCACTTTCCTGCATGTCAAATATGACCCAACACTTAATTGGCACAATATAAATGTGTTATTAATCAATAAAATCTGGGAATGAAATAAAGACAAACCTTACGTCTATTCCAATTAAAAAAAACAGTTTGTAAAGAGACCCATCTCAGAACATAAATAGTATAGTCTTTTTTTCTTCATACTTATTTTGATATTATTAGATTTCTTATTGATTTTTTTTCTTTTGTAAATTTTGGTGTTTTGAAGGAACATAACGATTTTTGGGTATTTTTTTTGTTAAAAACCTAGCTTTCCTTGGTTATTGCAACCCCTTAGACTTCATGTTCGTCTTTTATGTGCGGTCATGAAGGTAACTTAATAGTAAAAACTAAGTTTAATAAAAACACCTAAAAATCCTTATTATTTTCATAGAAAACATAAAGTTATAAAAAGTTCACTTATGCTAATTACAAAAAAAAAAAAAAAAAAAAAGTTTTTAAAGAGACCTCCATAAAGCCTTTTTTTTCATCTGACTTATTGTGATGTTATTAGATTTCTTTTTGATTTTTTTTCATTTGTAAATTTTGGTGTTTTTTAAAAAACATAATGATTTTTAGGTGTTTTTATTCAAAACCTAGCTTTCTCTTGTTATTACAACCCCTTTGACTTCATATTCGTCTTTTATGTTTAGTCATGTGGGGAAACTTAATCAGTAAAAACAGGTTTAATAAAAACACCTAAAAATCCAGAAAATCTAAAGTTATCAAAAATCCAGAA
Organism: Mikania micrantha; assembly: GCA_009363875.1. Classification (NCBI taxonomy): domain Eukaryota; kingdom Viridiplantae; phylum Streptophyta; class Magnoliopsida; order Asterales; family Asteraceae; genus Mikania; species Mikania micrantha. The sequence goes on from CM018693.1 coordinate 52,772,437, forward strand.
AACCTAAAATTATAAAAAGTTCACTAAAGTTAATTTTTTTCAACAGATCGAAGTTGCATTTGGCAAAGTTAAAATCTGTGTCAAAAGTTCACTTATATATTTTGACACACTTTCAAGGTCTCTTAATTATTGGTTTTAAATCTAGTTTGACTCATTAACAACATTATTTCTAAAGTTTGAGTTCGTCTTGTAAGGAAATTTAAGGAAATTTTCAAGCTTGAGCTAAGCTAGTTTATATTTTAAGTATCCCATTTATTTATTTATTTTCATTATTAATTTTATATAAATTTATAATTACTTTTCAAATATAACTTAAAATATATGTTTAAAAATATTTATCATAATTTTATATATAAAAATAAATAATTATATGAATACACAATAAACAGAATTAATAAATATTATATTAATCAAAAGCTCGTTTAAGTTCATGAGCAGGCTCGAGCTCGGTATGTGAAGCTCATGCTCGTGCTCGTGTAGGCTCGACTCATTTGATTTTTTTAAATCCGGTCCTGAATAGCTCACGAGCTGTTATATTCGTTTGCACCCCTGGTTTTCATTTTATGTAAATTAAAGCCGTTAAATCAGCTTAATCCATTTGACGTGTTAAAGACGATAAGACAATCCTAATCAATGTATTTCAATGTAAAATGAGCCAGAATTTTACCAAGAACTCGACATCATAAGTGAAGATGATTTCCTTCTTATCTTCAACTTCTTGTGGTGGATTAGAGCTGGTGACCAGACGTTTTGAATATGGGTCACACGTAGTCAAACGGGTTCTGTCACCCCATTGACCATTAAATTTATGATTTATACTGCAGAGTACACACAAACAGTCACATTACACTAGATACTTCTTGGCCATAATAGAAGTAAAGTTCGCTAGTAAAACAAGTCTAAACGCGTTAGACGGGTCAGAATGACGTGACATGATTAACAAATGTACTAAACACAACATGTTACATGATCGGCCTAACATGATTGGTTAAACAGGTCAGAAAAAACTTGACAATAAACAGGTTACACACATACGACTTGTTTAACATGATTATATATAACATGTTCAGTCATGACCTAACCTGACCGGTTTGATATGGTTAATAAAGAACAACATAAAATAAAAGTCACCAAAAGCCACAATACATGAAATCATTAAATAACAAATCGCAAATTATTATATAAAAACAAAAACAGAAAAAAACCCGTTTAAAATATATTTAATCTTTTTAAATATGAACAAATTTAATTGTGTCATAAGCATATGATCGAGACGGCTAAAACCTGTTAACACACGATTTTAATTATTTAATTATCATGTTGACTTGTTTAATTATGAGACAAAACATGTTTAATTATCTAACACTCAGACTTCGTTTGATTTCATAAACAAAATGAGCCTATAAAAAATGTTGTATCAGCTGAAGTTACATTAAATCCAATGCAAACTTTTTTATTATATAATATAACTTTTCTTTCTATATACAACCTTTTTAGATGCAACCCTTTGAAGAAAAAAGCTGCATCATATAAAAAATGTTACAATATGGTAACACAAGTTTAACTAATACAATATATATGCGACCTTATGTTACAAAAGACGTGTTTTAGTAGTGTGATAAATTGACAGAGCTTGAAAAAACTCACATGGGCAGAAAGTCATAGACCCAATTTTTTTTCCTATCGCCATGTTTCGGACTTGTGTATTCGGGTCGGATCAATCATCTTTTAAAAACTTTAAATATCTAATTTTACTTGCACTCAAAAAAACTAAATATGTTTTAACAAGCAAGACAAAATGATTTAAGTTGAAAGTGTGAGTAAAAATTACATGTTTTAAAGATGTAGAAATGTTGAGTGAGAGGTAAACTTGGGTTTTAGGTGAATGTGTTATTTTTTGGGTCGGTTTTAAATCTATATAACCGCTTAAAATAACAATAACGGCTAAAAAAGTAAAAAAAAAATTGCCCCAAAAAACTTCTTAAATTGTCCCAAAAATTACAATAACCGCCTTAAAAATTAACACCTAAAATTGACACCCTACTAGTTGCAATAAAACCGTCTTAAAAATTGACACCCTAAAAACAAGATTTGTACTAGCGCATATTACTTCATACAACTTAAACACTTTTAAAAATTAAACTTTATAGTTCCACTAATATATTTATTTGAATTTTATAAATAAGTTTAAACCGTTGAACGTATTGTTAAAAACTAGTTCAACTATAGTTTTTTTAGACCAAGGGGACCCAAGGATTTTTAAAATGAAAAATAGAAGAGGCCAAACTCAATACCTATAAAATTTTTCGACAAAATACTATTAAATCGATCATTTTAAACGGTAAAACGGCATGAACTGGGGCACCCCATGTCCTTAATAGGCCCGTCCTTGGTGTGATGTACCATGCTATGATAACAATTACATGTCAAGAAATTGTCACTCCTACATTTCCATATAATTAATAAAAAGGAAGAAGATTTCACAAACAAATTATGACCTGAAGGCTTTAACTTCAAACCCCACAATACTTGCAGAAGATGTTTCTACATTTCTGTGAAAGCTTACTATAAACGATAAATGGTTGTTGATAAAATACTTTTCATCCTTCGTCTGCACAATGCATACACCAACTTATCAACAATTAATATATCCAATTTTTTCTATAAAATATAAATAAATAAATATAAATAAAAAATTTGAAACTTACATCTGCATACAGCACTTTATGACCAATAGCATATCCGAGCTCACATACGGGCCAGGAGTTATTGGGATACACAACCAAAGGTAAATCGTCCAATATCCTGTTAATTTATTTATTTATTTTCGATTAATTAAAATGTGAAGTATGCTAATATATGTTGGATGAAATTAGTATTTTAGTATTGATTATTAGGTTTTATAAATTACTCATATGCTTCCAAACTTTACGTATTTTATAACATATACGGTCCCTAAAGTCAGGGTACTTTGATCAAGCATGTGCGAGTAATTTTGTGACATAAGTATTATATGTGTTATAAATGTTCAAAGGTTTGGGATCATATGAGTAATTTATGAAACCTCGAGACCAAAAATAAAATACTAGCAAATCACATGAAACATTTCAGCAATACATGTTGGCTCGATATTCATAATCTATCTTCTCCTTGAGCTCTTTAGTTGAGTTCTCGTTAAGTGTTAAGCGACAAACAATGTTGCACATCATAGGAACTCTCATCCGAAACTGCATTGAAAGAATTTCTTTTAATTTCTCAATATTTTAATTAAGATAATATGGTGATTAATAATATGAATATAAAAATGGCTTAGAGGAAAAAAGTAATAAATCTTATTAATAAGCACTGATATTTTGAATTAATATATATTTATATAATTCTTGATCTCAATATAAAATCGTATTAAATAATAAAAATATCATAGGGATAAACTATAAATTATAAAAAACAAGGAGAGCAAAATAACATTTTACAAAGTTCCGGTATGCAACATAAAATTTTGATATTAAGTTTAGGAATAAATTTTAAATTCTAAAACTGTTAAGTCCAAAACCTATGAGTGTTAAAATAACACTTTACTAAGTTCAGAAAACATAAAAGTTTTGATATTATTATAATTTTACCTGCAAAGTAATTGGTGTAAAATGTTTTTACAAACACCATCCAAAAGAAAGATGGAAGTGTATACGAATATATAAAGCTTGATTTGTGGTTAACACATATAAATAAAGATATGGTTTGACTATAAAGAAGTATTTGCTCAAGTCATATGATTAGAGACCATTTGCTTGCTTAATGCATTTAGAAAAAACACCAAATTGACAATAAGTATGCATTTTTAAATGTGAAGTTGAAAGTAGAGGTTTATATTTGACAATTCAAGTAAGAGCTCAAGACCCTCAATTTTTTTACGCTAGTTGAGACTTGCATGTATTTGATAGTTTCCAATGCACAAATTGAAATGTTTTCTATTTGGAGAGCCTTTTTCCGTTGTCAAAAGAACATGAATACTCCCTAAAGTACTTTTAAAGAGCAAAATGATAATTAAAACAACATTCAAAATAAGCTAAGTTTATTATATTCTCTCGTCTTTGAAGCAAACATAAAATAAAAAAAAAATTACGAAATACCTCCAACTTTATTACGAAGGGTCTCCAACTTAGAAACTCGCTTTAGGGTATCAAAAAATTTGAGCCAACTCGATCGGTTATGTAGAAAGTGTAGATGATAGTAGGAGTACAATATGATATATTTTAACATTGGTTCAAGAGTAAACCATGCCAATCAACGAAACAAAACGTTGTTGCCTTATTTTGTGCTGAAGCAAAGATAAGGGGTTGGGGCGAGCTTGGGATAGCTTAACTGCTTTTGTGAGGGTGTCTTTCGATGCCTAACTAGTTCTGGTGATCAAACTGATTATCTATTATATGTGTTTTATACATATATATATATATATATATATATATATCGGAAAGATATCATATAATAACCCTCATTAATTGAGGTAACCCATTAACCCTGGAAAAAAACGCTCAAATCGCAAAAAAAAAATTTTCATGGTTTTTTTTATGCAAAAATAGGGGGGCTCCTTTTTTAAGCGTTCGCTAATTCACAAGCGTTAAAAAGTTAAACGAAATGTAAGTTTGCGTTACACTGCGAACATATATATAAGTGTCGCAGTGTAACGCAAACTTACATTTCGTTTAACTTTTTAACGCTTGTGAATTAGCGAACGCTTAAAATAGGAGTCCCCCCTATTTTGCATTAAAAAAACCATGAATTTTTTTTTTATGCGATTTGAGCGTTTTTTGCCAGGGTTAATGGGTTACCTCAATTAAAGTGAGTTATTATTCACTCCTTACCCTATATATATATATATATATATATATATAGGGGAGGGATATTCTACAAAGAGACAAAAGTTTAAAAAGTGTAGGGAGCCACAAAATGTTGACACCTGGATAAGAAGGCAAAGGGTAAACATGTCAAAACAAAAAATGAACCTACACATGCAAGTCACATGCAAGTTTCTCTCATTTTTTTTTAAATGTTCATACATTTTGTATACGTTAATATTTTCTAAAAAAAATTACACCATAAAATCAAGCGTTTTTTTTATCTTTCTAATGAGTATAATATTAATATATTTTTTTATCTTTCTAATGTTGACACCTGGATAAGAAGACAAATGGTAAACATGTCAAAACAAAAAATGAACCTACACATGCAAGTCACATGCAAGTTTCTCTCATTTTTTTTAAATGTTCATAAATTTTGTATACGTTAATATTTTCTAAAAAAAATTACACCATAAAATCAAGCGTTTTTTTATCTTTCTAATGAGTATAATATTAATATATTTTTTAAAAAAAATTAAAATAGCTTCTTAAGTTTTATGGCGTTTTTTTCGAATATTATTCAAATAGACTTTTATAGTGTTTTTTTAAGACGCATATGTACGTTTTATGGTGTTCATGTTTTATGGTGTTTTTCGAGATATATTATGGTGTTAATATTTTATGGTGTTTATGGTGTTCGGTATTAATGAAACTAAAACAGAGCATTTTATGGTGATTTTAAAAAACTAAAAACACCGTAAACACTTAAAGTGTGTATATTGTGTTTTTAACTTAGTTTTATAGTGTTTTTTCGAGATGTTTTATTGTGTTTATAGTGTTCACGTTTTATGGTGTTTTTTCAAGTTATTTTATTGTGTTGATGGTGTTAACATTTTATGGTGTTTATGGTGTACGAAATTTTTTGAAACTGACCTGGGCAGTTTATGGAGTTTGTGAAAACTAAAAACACCATAAACACTTAAGTTTGTAAATGGTGTTTCCGAATTAAGCAATTTCATATATGAACACTAAAAACACCATAATATTTTACCTTTTTGTTTATTTAGAGGGAAAAAACACCATAAAATGTTCAGTTTTATGATTTTTCGAAAAAACAATATGAAATGCTTAGTTTCATGAACATCCGGAAAACATAAAAAAAGTCCCCATAAACGATTGTTATCCTTTTTGTTTATTCAGTGAAAAACACCATAAAATGTTTAGTTTCATGTATTTATGAAAAAACACCATAAAACGCAAGATTCATATACACCAATTTAGGTCGTTTTTTTAATATAACAATATTATATTCGTTGAAAAGATAAAAAAAATGCTGAATTTTATGGTGTAATTTTTTTAAAAAAATAATGACGTATAAAAAAGTTATAAACGTTTAAAAAAGTAGGGGGGAAGTTGTTAAAAAGTCAATAATGGCTACAATACCTATTATACCCCTCCAACCACTTAAATTTCCCCTTAATTCTCTCAAATGAGATGGCACCCTTACAACCATTTATCTTAAAAATCAATGGCTAATATTTCTTCCTACACTTTTTTAAGGTTTTAACCCTTTTTAGCCTAACCATATACTATATATATATATATATATATATATATATATATATATATATATATATATATATATATATATATATGTGCGTGCACGGGCATATAGAATGTATCATGAACCATTTTTTACCGGCTAAGAAGGTACAGTGTAGCTACCGCAGCTATAGTTGGGTAGCTAGACCATCTACTCTATGTCTCATTTATTAAATGTTGAAACATGATATATGAATATAAGTTATGTGTTTTGACAAGCTATATAGATGCAAAAATCATGGTTGTAAACGAACCAAACATTGGCAAACTGAATGGCGAAAAGTTTTCTTATGTTCATTTTTTTAAAAATACACAAATTTTGTTTGTTTAATTAATTTAATAAACATGAACAAATGTCATGTTTGTTTATGTTCGTTCGAGTTTATTTATTATGTTTATCATTAATGTGTTTTATAGTATTACATTTTTTATTTTTAGTTTATTAGCATTTCATTTAAACTAGAAATTTAACCATTTGAAATTTGTATCTTGTTAAAAAAATGTAGTAATTTAAAATTTAGATCATTGAAACATTAGTCTAGAGTAATTTTAATTATAATTATTATTTCTAACTTTTGTTTTGTCTTAAGACAATTATATTTTATATAATTCTTGTATCAAGTGTTAACTTTATATTTATGTAATACAAATATGTCTAATGTTTGAAATTGAAAATCTTGATTTTAATTTTTTAAATAATATATGCCCGTATTTATTATTATTGTGTTTTCATATATATGTTTATTAGGTTAAAATCACGTGTATTACACGGGTTAACTTAACATTTATATATATGACTTGTTTTTTTTAATTATTTATTTTTTATTATTTCAATATAATTATCCAATCATATTAAATGTTTAAAAAATTTTAAAATCATTCACAAAAACAAATAGTATCATTAATGTTTTATTTTTAAATATTTTAAGAAATATAATTTGCATTTATTTAAAAAATTAAACAGAAACTATTAAATAAAAATATAGGTTTATTTAAAAGCTTCATAACTAATTTCATTTTAAATGAATATACCTAATAATATATTAATTATTATTTCTATTTTCTAACCAAATAATGAATATAAATAATTAAAAAGGAGAAGAAGCGGGAAACCAAAATTTAGATGGTAGTTGTATTTTCTTTTTGGAGATGATAGTTATTTAAAAAAGTATCCATTTATGTTTTGGATATATTTAAAAAAAATAAAACCTTATACATAACAACTTTAGATGTATTATATTTTTATTATGTTTTTATATATGAAATTTAGTTTGATTATATTTTTTAACATGACCCATCCGATTTGGCCAACCCTTGAATAGAAGAGGAAAAAAAATTATTATATAGTGATCCTCAAACGACTCTAAAAATTTCCGCCCTTTGAAAAAAATTCCGGTTCTGCCACTGTTGGTATATAACATCAAAATTACCTACATAAATTATTTATAACGGTGTCTTTAAATCAACTACAATGATGCATGAAACATATAATAAGCATTTAAATTATCCAGGTGAGACAGATGAACGTACAATATATTTTTTTTGACAGCAAATATTATTTCTTTGTCTAGGCTTGAACCTAAAACCTTGTTTTTAAGATGTACATACTTGTCCTAAAATACACGTACAACGTACATTGAGGCTTTTAGGATCCTATGTACGCTTTATACGTAAAAATATCCCTTTTTATACAAACAATGACCCAACCAAAAACTAGTTTTGGTTATGTAGACAACTTAACAATTAACATTGTGTTACATCATTAAAATGGTGTTTGGTTACCTGATAAGGAGAATTTTGTATCATGTCACCACGAAGAATCTCCCCAAGACTCTCTACACTATTAACTATTTTATGAGGGTGACAATAAGGAATTGAGTAGTACGGATACTGAAGCTGAGTCTTTGTAGAAGCCAACTTGTTTGCTTTTACCTCTATAATATCCCCCTGCATAAAAGATCAGATCATCAGTCATATTAATTAGCGACGACAAAAGTCGTTTTTTCAGGCAAACTTATAGCCATGACATGTCGTCGTAAAAAGCTCTTCAGAAGGTTTGATTAGTAGTATCATGTATCAGCCATTTATATGTTGATGAACGTAGAAAAAATTGAGTATCTCTAAAGCAACAATATGGTGTCACTGTAGTTCTAATTAAATTTTAGTTTTGAATTTCTTTTAAATAACGATTGAACTAATAAATAGATAAAATTAAATTAAATCTTTAGTGATAGACTTATCATTGTTATATACTTAATTATTACTTATCATTAGACTATGTGTTATCCATCACTCATCATCACTCCACGTAGGAGCCACATAATCAACCAACACTATCACCCTCTTATCACTCCACGTCATCATCTCATGTGTTATCCATCACTCCATGTCATCACCACCTTTTTCCCCATTTTTCTCTCCTTTCTTCTCCTTCACGCCATGAAGCACCTCACGCCTTGGCACATCACGCCACCCTCACACCCATGTGTAATGGGGGGAGGGCGCGACCGGTGCCCCTCATGCCATTCTCACGGTGCATAACACATAGCCTTATAGGACATACTTTTTAGTTTACCCGGCTAGCGAGCATCGTATACCTGGCAAAATTGGCAGGTTGGGTCGGGTTGGGTAACGGGTCAGAACGGGTTCGGGTTAGGATGAGTCCGGGTCAGAACGAGTTGTAAGTAAAATTAGTTCAGATCTAAATAGATTGTTCTTAAAAAACGTCAATTTAGTTTAACTTAATATGCGTTATAAGTAAACAAATAGTCCATTTGGATAATTTTAGCGATTTTCTCATCAAATATGTTATTAATCATTCTTAAATGTTTGAATCCATTGCATTTACATTGTTTTTTGGTTACCCATTTTGACCCGCATTGTGTTTAAGTGCTACCCATGTCAACCCATTCAACATTATGATGTTACCCATATCAACTTATTATACTACAATTTTTTACCCAAAGCAACTCATTTCCTTTGATATGGGTAAAAATTGCCACCTCTAGTGTATCGTGACAATTACTAAAACATATAGAGACAACTATAATGAATTAGCGATAAACCTTTTGGCTGTGCAATATCGTCGATATAAGCTGACAAGACTTATAGTAACGACATGTCGTGGTTACAAGTTTCCACAATGTGGTTGATGTAAACCACTATTGTTATAGTGTAAGACTTTAAGGCTTTATGTATTCAGTGTTGGGCTAATGGGCCAAATAACTTAGGCAAGGGCTTAGGCCTCCAAAAATATAAGATCAAGTTTTTTAAAACAAAAATTATATGTAGTTGTGTTTTTTTGGCCCGTAAGTTTTTTTTTTTTTTTTAATTTGTGAGCTTTGAAGATAATAAGAATAAAAGAAATACCTAAACAAAAGCCCATTATTTTCTAATATTCACGAAGAGTCATGATTATAAATCCATGAAAAAAATTGTATAACTTGATTTAGTTGTAAATTGGAACTTGTAGTTTATAAATTTATGAAAAAAAAAACTTTTAGTTTATTATTGTCGATGTCAAGCTCGGATAAGAGGTGGAAATTTTTAACGTGACCATTAGTAAATGACCCAGCTTTTTTATTACGCTTAGGACCCTTAAAATGATTGAGCTAACATTGTGTATTTTTAGGTAATATTTGACTTGATGAGACGTGACCAGCATAGTGTTGGCTTGTGAGTATGAATTGAAAAAATATGTAACAGTAAGATGTAACGGATAAAAAGATAAAGGGTTATATCTGGATTTTTATTGATTTAGAATATTAAAAAAAAATGAGAGTGTGTTGGTCGTCCTTTACGCATAGCTTAAAAACATTGACTGTAGACGCATTATTACCTTATAGAACTCGTGTGTTGCGACATGAGGGAGGTAAAAAGAGTGCCCATTGATGAACAAATGAAGAAAAACGAATATAAAAAAGACGTAAAACCGAAACCCTAATTGCGTTTGATGAGTCATAGCATCAAACTTGAAGTTTCAATGAGAAGATCAGTATTTAAATGACATGCATTGCAAAATGTCTTCATCTCAGCAACATTTTTAATGGCAAAGGCCGGCACCAATTTGGAGATCACAAAGAGAGATGTGGAAACGGTTAAACCATTATTAACCGTTGATCTTTTTGCTTGATATCGACGTACTTTCGTTTTAATATTTTTATAACACCAATCAACATTTTCAAATAATTAATAATTAAATTATTGTATAGGGGTTTGTTTAATTAAAAACCAACATTAGTAGAAAACTAAAAAAAAAAAAAAACTTCTAGTCAAATATTATAACAGCATAAAAGTAATTTCTCAATAAAAAATCATCTTTATACTCTTTAAATCATGTGTTAATACATGTTTTTTTTTTATTTCTATACAACTTGTTCATTCTCATTTGAATGTATCTTTTTATATATATATATATATACATTTTATACTAATTAATACAAATAAGTTGGGACGTTAGAGAAATTCGTCAATAATGCGTTGAAAATCTATTGAATCGTGTGTGAATCCATTTTATTTACATAGGTTACCCATTTTTACCAAGATTTCTTAAGATGTTATCTATTTCAACATGTTTATGTTATAAAACTGCATATTTCAAAACAAAATAGAGGAATTTATAATAAAAAACCAATCCATTTATATTGGATAAAGATAGCAGAATCTAACAAACACCCTACGACTTTCAAAATGCTGGTAACTAAGGGTGTTGATCGGTTCAACCCGATCAGTTTCAAGTTAATCGGGTCGGGTTAGTCGGGTTTCACTACTAGAAAAAAACTGTATTTCCGACGCAAATTTGCGTCACAAATGGGTCGCAATACATGATTTGCGACGGAAATAGGTTATCGGAAAACCCTTGGTCGGAAATGCAGTTCCGACATAATTCCGACTAAAAATGTGACAAATTTGCGACGAAAACAAGACATCGAAAATTCCAACCAATTTCCGACACAAATTAATATTTATTATATTTACTATAATATATATGTTTTTAACATTTGCGACGAAATTCCCACGCAAAACGTTGCGACACAATTCCGACAAAACTGGTTGCGACACATTTCCGACAAAAAAATTTGCGACACAATTCCGACGAGAAAATTTGCGACACAATTCCGACAAAACATTTTGCGACGAAATTCCGACGTTTCTGAAAATTGTGACACAAATATGAGAAAACATTTATATTTTTCGCTACACAAATCCGACGAAACATTTCAATTTTTGCGACGAAAATCCGACGAAACATTTCTATTTTTGCGACGCAAATCCGACGAAACATTTATGTTTGTTGTGACGGAATTCCGACAAAATAATTCTTTTTTTTGCGACAAAATTCTGACGAAATCTTTTTTTTCTATTATACAAAGAAACCAAATTCACCTATAAATAATATCCAAATTAACACATCTAACTAGTAGTGCGTTACAAATATTTCATTCTCTTTCATTTGTAGTTGCATTTCATGCCGTTCATGTCGCTCTTTTCGTATTTCTTCTTCTAGCTTCAGCCTTGATCTCCTTTTAGCTTCCATTTGAATCTCCAAATCATGAATCTACAAATTTAATGAAACATATATATTTGGTATTAGAATTAAACATGTAGGAGTATATTTTCAAAATAGTCCCGATTGTTTGATTGTAGTTCGACTAGAAAGTTGACTAGTCTCAAGATAATGGTTGATCGTGATGCTCGTTTCACGGCACGATTTTGGGAATCACTTCATTAAGCATTTGGAACAAGACTGGATCTTAGCACCGCTTATCATCCACAAACAAATGGTCAAACGGAGCGGACGATTCAGACATTGGAAGACATGTTGAGAGCTTGTGTCATCGATTTCGGTGGCAATTGGGATAGCCATTTACCATTGGTTGAGTTCTCGTATAACAACAGTTATCATGCGAGCATTGGCATGGCACCATTCGAAGCTCTGTATGGCAGAAAATGTCGGTCACCTATTTGTTGGACCGAGGTCGGCGAATCGCAGATCACTGGTCCCGAGATTATTCAAGAAACGACTGACAAGATCCGCCAAATCCGCGACAATGTGTTAGCTGCTCGCAGTCGACAGAAGAGCTACGCGGATAAACGAAGGAAACCTTTAGAGTTTGAAGTTGATGATATGGTATTACTTAAGGTGTCGCCTTGGAAGGGCGTTGTACGATTCAGGACGAAAGGTAAACTTGCTCCACGATATGTTGGCCCTTTGAAGATCCTTGAACGGATCGGGAAGGTTGCCTACAAGTTGGAACTTCCTCCTGAACTTAGTAACGTGCACCCAACGTTTCACGTGTCCAACTTAAGAAAGTGCTTAGCTGATCAGGATCTTCAGGTACCACTCGATGACATTCGCGTCGATGATAACATGCACTTTGTTGAAAAACCAGTGGAGATAATGGATCGTGAGGTTAAAAAGCTCAAACGCAGTAGAATTCCAATTGTCAAAGTATGTTGGGAATCGAAGCGGGGTCCAGAATTCACTTGGGAGCGAGAAGATCAGATGAAGCTAAAGTACCCACATTTATTTACTACGGTCACTCCAAGTTGAATTTCGGGACGAAATTCCCTTAACTAGGGGAGACTGTAACATCACTGTACTTCCGGTCGTCCGTACATCTGTACGATTGTACTGTTACGATCTGAGTTTTATAATTATTAATGATGATGTATTATTTGATGATTATCACTGTTATTGGTATACATTGAGAATATATTATTCTATGCATAAACCATGGTGAGTTTAGTTGAAACCCAACTAAACAGAACCAGAGAGTTTATTGCAGTTACATTTCACAGTTATGGATTATTGGGTTGGAATGGAATGGGATTGGAGTTGGTTGTTGTATGGTTGCTAAACATAGTCAAGGACACATGGTCATGGTTTATCGAAATAGCGGTGGGACGGTGGCTGGGGCAGTTGCGACTGACCCCTACATATGCCCTATACATATGCATATTTCGGTCTATCATGGATGTGTCAGTGATATGGTTTAGTGGGGTTTTGGATTGGGATTATAATATTAAAGTCAATAAAATAATGGAAGTATAATTGAAATTGATTTTGCGATAGTGAGGTTACGAACACAAGTTAAACACGAATATTAACTCAGAAATATTAACTTAATAAGCGTATTCGCGTGGGTGACGATTCACACGAATATAATTATTAAGAATAATATTCTGAAACGATATTCCTTAATTCGTAAATCGAATCGAAATGCGATAAGAGCGTTGGATTCGGAAAGGTGACGATCTTTGCGAATACGTACGTAAGTAACGCGTTTCGACGAGATAATTAAATAATATTTAACGATATTAAAATAAGAAAAATGATTTAAAAACATTTATTAGGCTTCACAACATAAAACAAAATAGAATAAAACGTTTTATTTAAATAAATGAGTTACCGTAAATGAAACGGAATCGGTCTATGAAACAATATTAATTAAAATCATTTTACTCGAAATGAAATAGAATTATTAAAACGATTTAAGTTTTAAATATCTGTTACGAAATGAAAGAATTAAAACCCTTATCTAAAAGGGAAGTCATTTTGAGAAGCAACATTTAATTAAAATTATGTTTATTAAAACAAAACCTAATTAATTTAAAGGTTTTGTGTTGTAAATACGTTTGGGATAAAAACCGAGCATTTATTAATTGTTAACCGCGATAAAAACGAGACCGACCACGAGGTGTTTATACGCGATAAAAGAAAGGGAAAGCTTTCTTCTTCCTTCACTTTCACCACCACATTTCTCTCTCTAAAAACACACACACACCACGCTTCTCTCTCTCTACCTTCTCTCTAGCTTATCTCCTTCGTCTCTCGTCGGATTCACGAGATCTTGACGCCTACACGACCGCGTGATCGAGAGGAACAAGGAAGTACGAAGAAATCTTGCATTTGATCGTTGTTTCGAGGTAAATCTGAGGTTTTATATTCGGTTTTATTATAAATCACGAACCTTTAGTTTGCTAAGTGTTATAACCGATCTTAGAAATTGTAAAACATTAAAATGAGTTAGTATGAGGAAGTAGGACTTCTTGGTTCGAACCTGTAACAGAAAATGCAAGAATGATGGTGATGAACAGTTAGAAGCTTCAGGTTCGTGGATGGCCTGCATGCCGGTCGAACCTTCACTCGTGAGGGGATAAGGTGGCGAACCTGTTATCAGGCATGGGAGGCGAACCTTAGGTCCTCACAAAAACCTGGGCCGAACCTCTACTGTTCTTGTACGAACCTCTACATATAGCCGAACCTCTACTGTTCTTGGGCGAACCTCTACATATAGCCGAACCCATGGGATGAACGAACCTGATCATGAAGCCGAACCCTTTGACTCAGCCGAACCCCATGCTCGGCAAACTCACGAACCCTCTTAGGCCACGCGAACCATGCTGCCTTGGCCGAACCCTTGGCCGAGCCTAGCCTTTCGCGAATCTTAATTCCTTTATTGGCCGAACCCTTGGTCGAGCTTTGTTGGCCGAACCTTGACAGCTAGCCGAACCATATTAGGGGGCCGAACCTACCTAATGGGGGACGAACCTTGGATTGTAGAACCCAAAAGGTTCGCTGAATCAAGGGCCGATCTCAACTATTTCGTGTAATCGAACCTTAAAACATTTAACCAAGATCAAGGGGGGGATATAAGAGCATAAGTACACATATATCGATTCATGCATGCACGGGTATTCTAAGTCGTTATAATTCTCAAAATAAACACAAGTTATAAATTGTGAAAATTTTCTTTGTGGATTAAATAACTTATGGAAATTACCTTGAGTGATTTTTTAAAAGTTGATTAAAAATGAGAACTTAAGATACATAGGATGATGTGAAGCAACATGCATGCAGGCTCACAAAAAGATATATGTGTAAATAAGAATACCACCTTTACAATATGTATACTTTTTATGCTCTTATTTAAAACCATCATACTATATATAATTAAAAACTAATAAGTTTAAATTATACGGGTATGAGAAACGTTGATAAGAATCTTAGGAGTTACAAATTAGTTTAGATTAAACGGATTAAGTAAACGAAACACTTAATAATCTAAATTAAACATTTATGGCATTAAATTAAATTAGTAGACGTATACTTATGAATACGAGTATACACTAATTACAGATTGTTGAAGTATCTTTGATCTACATACGCGAGCGCGCATTCTACATATACTGATTCTAAGGAAATCAGGTGAGTTCTCATAACCTCCCTTTCTTTTAAACTGTTTTGTTTCTAAACTCGGAGGTGAAACATGTATACCAATATTTAAAATATTATTTTGATAACACATGGGAGACACCTGGTTTATCATTATGATATTCAGATTATCGAATTATCATTGATTATTGGTTGAGATGGATTATTACTTATCCGTGAGTCATTGTTGATCGAGTTGACTTAGGTCCTCCGCGATGATTGAGTTACTGTTGGTGAGTTGACTAACGTCCTCCTCAGAGACTCCACTGTTGATTGAGTTGACTGCGGTCCTCCGCGGTGAACGTATTGTCACTTATAGGAATATCGTTGATAGAGTTGACTGAGGTCCTCCGCGATGATTCCTCCGTTGATTGAGTTGACTGAGGTCCTCCGCGGTAACTTATATTGATATGATTGTGATGGTTGGTGATTATTGAATTGATGAGATTAGTTGAATATACGTGGTTGAATACTTGTGATGATTGTGTATGTGATTACTTGGATTTGTTTGGATGTTGTGTTATGTTGAGATTTGGCAGGACTGAACTAACTTACAGGTTCACATGTGGAAATTCTCGGGGAAATTATAAACTTTTATAAATCCAATTATCAACTTTTATAAACGTTTTATAAACATTTTTATGCATAAAAACTTATGATTTCTCACCAACTACTTTGTAGTTGACACTTGATTTTCTACATGTTTCAGGTAATGAAGCTAAGTAGGTCGAGGAAGAAGAACTCATATACTTTTGGACATCATCATATACGATCTTGAACTTAGCTAAATAACTGAAATTCTGGCGTTTAGAATTTAGTTAGATAGCTAAATCTCTTTTGTAATTGATGTGACTATTTCATGATGAACATGATTTTTGTGTAATTAATTTGGTTGATTGAATGATATATGATGATTTGATTTAGATGCCCACGAGCTTTTGAACAATCTACACATCCCTCGTGGCATCTCGACGTTTCCGCCATCGGTCGGGGTGTTACAAATTGGTATCAGAGCCTGGGTTATAGGGAATTAGGTTACTAGAAATGGTTGACCTAGTCTATAACCATAGGATATCCTAGTATGAAGAAATTCATACACTAGTTAGTATATTCAGGATTTCATGCTTATGTGTTTATTACATGTTAACTGAACTCCTGCTATATATCTGATTCGCATGTATTACTTGTTTACTTGTGCCCTAATGATTCAGTAAGGACATGCACGTGGTGTATCGTAAAGGTGGTGGGACGTTGGCTGGGGCAGTTGCGACTAACCCCTACATATGCCCTATATATACCATTTACGGTACATTGGGTGGATGTCAGTATTGAATAATGTGGGAACTACCCGTTTGGGAAATTACCTGCTTAGGAAATTAACTGCTTTAGGAATTATTTGTTAATCTATAAACTCCAGACAAGGACACACTCGTGGTATACTATAAAGGTGGTGGGACGGTGGCTGGGGCAGTTGCGACTGACCCCTACATATGCCCTATACATATACCATTTGTAGTATATTGGGGGTCTGTCAGTGTCAGGAACTTAGGATATTACTAGGAATTGTTGAAAAGTGGAGATTGATGGGATATGGATGTTGATGGTATATTTGTTGGAATGGTTTGGATTGACTCATGGATGATCACATTTGATGAACACTTATAAATTCACTTATGAAACACACTGATTGGACACGTATGGTGCATAGGATCAACGAACGATATGAACGATTAGTCATGGAATATGGACTTGGGTGATGATATAGACACTTGGAGAGAATATAAACGCATAGTGATGATACTAACACTTAGTGATGGTATGGACACTTGATGAGAATAAATTATAGGGAGGATATGAACACTTAGTGACAATAAGAGTACTCAGTGATGATATGAACCCTCATTAATAATTATGGACATTGGGATTAGTATGGACTATTAGTCAACTTAGACATTAGGGGAACTTTAATGTCAGGTGAACTTAGACATTATGTGAACTTAGAAATAGGCAAACCTACATGTCAGGTGAACTTAGACATTAGGCGAACCTAATTATCCAAGGGAACTAGAGACCACTTCACTAAAAATTATCCTGGCTAGGATAAGGTTTGTGAAGTGAGACAATGATAAGATACATGATACACCCTAAATTCTAACAAGGGCATAATCGTGGTGCAATGAAACGGTGGTGGGACGGTGTAGGGGAGATTGCGATCTACCTCTGCATATGCCCTATATATAAGCTTGTTGCATTGCATCGGGAGGTTGTCAGTGTTAGTATAGGGTGGGGAATGTATGGAACTTAGGAATATTTAGCTAATATTAGTTATGACAAACTAGGACACTTAGTATAATATTAGGAAATTGATAAATGTTATGACTTTAATAACAGATAGGAGAGAAATATAGTTCCTATATGTAATCCTAACTGCTTAAATGAACTCATTTAGCCATAGTTTGTATGACTTACGTTGAAAACAGTAGTAACATGGTTCTAATTCCTCAGAAACATGCCGCTACGCCGTCACAACGCAGATGATACGAACTCAGAAGACGCTAACGGAAATGCCAACTCAGGCATACAAGAGTTAGCAAATCTTATCTCTGGATTGGTGAACCAATTGACTCAAGCCAATCAGTCTCTCACTCAGAACATAGGTGGTGCAAACCCACCAGCTTGCACTTTCAAACACTTCAACTCCTGTAATCCACTAAAGTTTACGGGTTCTGAGACAGCCACTGGTCTGCTGCAGTGGTTTGAGAGCATGGAGAACACCTTCATCAATTGCGATTGTCCTGAAAATCTGAAGGTGCGCTATGCCACAAGTGTTTTCCAAAAGAGAGCACTAACTTGGTGGAATAGCGAGAAGCGAACTAGGGGAGTTGATGCTGCCCTAGCACTGACTTGGACGGAGGTCAAGAACTTGATGACCACTGAATTCTGTCCTCGTAGCGAGATGAGGAAGCTTGAGACTGAGTTTTGGGAACTCAAGCAGGACAGCGGGGAGAATGTAATCTACAATACTCGTTTCCACGAGTATAGTCTGCTGGTGCCTCATCTGGTCACACCTTTAGAGAGAGCCATAGAGAAGTATATAGGCGGATTACCTATGCAGATTCAAGATACAGTGTACGGGAGCAACCCCAAAACACTTGAGGCTGCAATCCGTTTATCTGCAACTCTAACCGACAATCAAGTGAAAGCTGGAACACTCACGAGGAAGGGAACAAAGAAGACCGAGGTGAAGACTACTGTGAAGGAAACAAAGACTGAAGGCAAGACCGAAGCTGCTAGTTCATCAAAAAGCAGCAACAGGAAGCGGAAGGCTAGGAGTTATGCTGTTACCACTCCAGTCACTCAACAGTCCTCCAATAATTCCAACACTAGGAATTTTGGAGCTGTTCCGCAATGCAACACTTGCCGATATCATCACGCACCTAACTTTCCTTGTCGCGTCTGCAACAACTGTGGCAAGTATGGCCATTTAACAAATGTTTGCCGGAGTGCACCGCAAGCACAAAGGATGCAACCTGCTCCGCTTGCACTGCCCGCTTCGCAAATTCAACCGATACAAGCTGCATCCCTTCGCCAGGTACCTGCACAGGCAAGAGCCTGTTATGAGTGTGGCGAAGTGGGTCGTTTCAGGAATCAATGCCCAAGACTGACGGGAAACAATCAACGGGTGGCAAGAGGCAGATCATTTCAACTGAATGCTCCGGCTGCTCAAACCAACCAGGATGTGGTCAACGGTACATGTGGAAATTCTCGGGGAAATTATAAACTTTTATAAATCCATTTATCAACTTTTATAAACGTTTTATAAACATTTTATACATAAAAACTTATGATTTCTCACCAACTACTTTGTAGTTGACACTTGATTTTCTACATGTTTCAGGTAATGAAGCTAAGTAGGTCGAGGAAGAAGAACTCATACTTTTGGACATCATCATATAGGATCTTGGACTTAGCTAAATAACTGAAATTCTTGCGTTTAGAATTTAGTTAGATAGGTAAATCTCTTTTGTAATTGATGTGACTATTTCATGATGAACATGATTTTTATGTAATTAATTTGGTTGATTGAATGATATATGATGATTTGATTTAGATGCCCATGAGCTTTTGAACAATCTACACATCCCTCGTGGCATCCCGACGTTTCCGCCATCGGTCGGGGTGTTACAGATTGGTATCAGAGCCTGAGTTATAGGGAATTACGTTACTAGAAATGGTTGACCTAGTCTATAACCATAGGATACACTAGTATGAAGAAATTCATACACTAGTTAGTATATTCAGGATTTCATGCTTATGTGTTTATTACATGTTAACTGAACTCCTGCTATATATCTGATTCACATGTATTACTTGTTTACTTGTGCCCTAATGATTCAGTAAGGACATGCACGTGGTGTATCGTAAAGGTGGTGGGACGTTGGCTGGGGCAGTTGCGACTGACCCCTACATATGCCCTATATATACCATTTACGGTACATTGGGTGGATGTCAGTATTGAAGAATGTGGGAACTACCCATTTGGGAAATTACCTGCTTAGGAAATTAATTGCTTAGGAAATTATCTGCTTTAGGAATTATTTGTTAATCTATAAACTCCAGACAAGGACACACTCGTGGTATACTAAAAAGGTGGTGGGACGGTGGCTGGGGCAGTTGCGACTGACCCCTACATATGCCCTATACATATACCATTTGTAGTATATTGGGGGTCTGTCAGTGTCAGGAACTTAGGATATTACTAGGAATTGTTGTAAAGTGGAGATTGATGGGATATGGATGTTGATGGTATATTTGTTGGAATGGTTTGGATTGACTCATGGATGATCACATTTGATGAACACTTATAAATTCACTTATGAAACACACTGATTGGACACGTAGGGTGCATAGGATCAACGAACGATATGAACGATTAGTCATGGAATATGGACTTGGGTGATGATATAGACACTTGGAGAGAATATAAACGCATAGTGATGATACTAACACTTAGTGATGGTATGGAACACTTGATGAGAATAAATTATAGGGAGGATATGAACACTTAGTGACAATAAGAGTACTCAGTGATGATATGAACCCTCATTAATAATTACGGACATTGGGATTAGTATGGACTATTAGTCAACTTAGACATCAGGGGAACTTTAATGTCAGGTGAACTTAGACATTAGGTGAACTTAAAAATAGGCAAACCTACATGTCAGGTGAACTTAGACATTAGGCGAACCTAATTGTCTAATGGAACTAGAGACCACTTCACTAAAAATTATCCTGGCTAGGATAAGGTTTGTGAAGTGAGACAATGATAAGATACATGATACACCCTAAATTCTAACAAGGGCATAATCGTGGTGCAATGAAACGGTGGTGGGACGGTGTAGGGGAGATTGCGATCTACCTCTGCATATGCCCTATATATAAGCTTGTTGCATTGCATCGGGAGGTTGTCAGTGTTAGTATAGGGTGGGGAATGTATGGAACTTAGGAATATTTAGCTAATATTAGTTATGACAAACTAGGACACTTAGTATAATATTAGGAAATTGATAATGTTATGAGTTTAATAACAGATAGGAGAGAAATATAGTTCCTATATGTAATCCTAACTGCTTAAATGAACTCATTTAGCCATAGTTTGTATGACTTACGTTGAAAACAGTAGTAACATGGTTCTAATTCCTCAGAAACATGCCGCTACGCCGTCACAACGGAGATGATACAAACTCGGAAGACGCTAACGGAAATGCCAACTCAGGCATACAAGAGTTAGCAAATCTTATCTCTGGATTGGTGAACCAATTGACTCAAGCCAATCAGTCTCTCACTCAGAACAGAGGTGGTGCAAACCCACCAGCTTGCACATTCAAACACTTCAACTCCTGTAATCCACTAAAGTTTACGGGTTCTGAGACAGCCACTGGTCTGCTGCAGTGGTTTGAGAGCATGGAGAACACCTTCATCAATTGCGATTGCCCTGAAAATCTGAAGGTGCGCTATGCCACAAGTGTTTTCCAAAAGAGAGCACTAACTTGGTGGAATAGCGAGAAGCGAACTAGGGGAGTTGATGCTGCCCTAGCACTAACTTGGACGGAGGTCAAGAACCTGATGACCACTGAATTCTGTCCTCGTAGCGAGATGAGGAAGCTTGAGACTGAGTTTTTGGAACTCAAGCAGGACAGCGGGGAGAATGTAATCTACAATACTCGTTTCCACGAGTATAGTCTGCTGGTGCCTCATCTGGTGACACCTTTAGAGAGAGCCATAGAGAAGTATATAGGCGGATTACCTATGCAGATTCAAGATACAGTGTACGGGAGCAACCCCAAAACACTTGAGGCTGCAATCCGTTTATCTGCAACTCTAACCGACAATCAAGTGAAAGCTGGAACACTCACGAGGAAGGGAACAAAGAAGACCGAGGTGAAGACTACTGTGAAGGAAACAAAGACTGAAGGCAAGACCGAAGCTGCTAGTTCATCAAAAAGCAGCAACAGGAAGCGGAAGGCTAGGAGTTATGCTGTTACCACTCCAGTCACTCAACAGTCCTCCAATAATTCCAACACTAGGAATTTTGGAGCTGTTCCGCAATGCAACACTTGCCGATATCATCACGCACCTAACTTTCCTTGTCGCGTCTGCAACAACTGTGGCAAGTATGGCCATTTAACAAATGTTTGCCGGAGTGCACCGCAAGCACAAAGGATGCAACCTGCTCCGCTTGCACTGCCCGCTCCGCAAATTCAACCGATACAAGCTGCATCCCTTCGCCAGGTACCTGCACAGGAAAGAGCCTGTTATGAGTGTGGCGAAGTGGGTCGTTTCAGGAATCAATGCCCAAGACTGACGGGAAACAATCAACGGGTGGCAAGAGGCAGATCATTTCAACTGAACGCTCCGGCTGCTCAAACAAACCAGGATGTGGTCAACGGTACATGTGGAAATTCTCGGGGAAATTATAAACTTTTATAAATCCATTTATCAACTTTTATAAACGTTTTATAAACATTTTATACATAAAAACTTATGATTTCTCACCAACTACTTTGTAGTTGACACTTGATTTTCTACATGTTTCAGGTAATGAAGCTAAGTAGGTCGAGGAAGAATGTCACACCCCTGCGCCGCGTGCGGAATCCACGGCGCGGTGACGTATGAACAGTTGAATCATGCACAAGTATTGAATAAGAACAACCACAATGGATTACTACATTTCATAATGTTTAGACAGTTGTTTAGTTACAGACAATCTATCTACCAAAAGAAAGACAACTACGGACCCAAAATATAGTTTACAAAATAAGACTTCAAACAAGACAATTAAACAATTAGGATTTAGTGTGTTTCTAATCCATCCTAGCATGTTTCTTCATCTTGTTCTATCTTAGTATGGTCTCCTTAGTTGTCTCTGAGAATGTCTTAAACCTGATTACCTGAAACACGTGAAAAGTAACTGTCAACTACAGACGTAGTTGGTGAGAACAATAGGTTTAATCATTTGTAAACATGAGTATATGATATAAGGCATAGGTATGTTAAAGTAATAAATGATTCACATGGATGAGCTGCAACCCAAACTAACATCAAGTAAGAAAATGAGTGTAAACAGTCCAATCACTGTTTGCACAAGAGTCAACATATAATATCAAGTCCCAAATCCACGTTTGGAGTTAGATAATGTGTCAACAGTTTTGATAAAACCATACGTAACCGAAATCTGCAGTTGGTTTATAAAACAAATTTAAAAACTAACTGCAGCAATCGGTCTGCCCCAAATGTGTGTGTCCGCTTTCCCTTGTTGTGATCACCCAGTACTAACGCTAATGAATATGATACTTGATGCTTTTACAAGTTTGTTTACAACAATAGACACCATGTTTCTGAACCTTACTTTAAACGAGCGTGTTAATGCCTTATGTGAAAACATGATTGAAAACCTTGATTTAATCCCATGAATTAAATCCTTAGTTTTTGAATACCGTGAAATGAATCCTCTGATTTGAATACCATAAGTGAATCCCTTGATTTGAACATCACCATGAAACCATTGTTTGAATACCATGTTTGAAACCCTTGATTCAAATACCATGAAATGAATCTTTTGGTTTGAATATCATGAAATGTGACCTTGTATATTAACAAGGTTTTTAACAGAAAAGTTTATAAAATTCATTATTTAAAAGAACATATCATTTATAAAACCTTTTTAGATTAATAGTTCAATAGTTTAATAATCCTTTAAAACGGTTGATGGCTTTTCTGAAACAGTTGATAAATCCCTTGGATTTGTAATATGAACCTGAAATGTTGATAGGAATACACACATCTTGTGTAATGAAATACAATTTTAATTGAAGAGTTTGATCACGTGTTCCACCCCAAAACAGTTATAAAACAGTAAAAGAGGGGCTAAAGTTCTCACCTGTCTGCAGTAGACTCTGAACTAAAACAGATAGCAAGTAGCAAACAGGACTCCTAATTGATTCCTATAACATTGTAATCATACATAAGATATAGGATTTATAGTTGTATAGACTTTGATTCATTGATTGACTTGTGTTCCCTTGAAATTGATTATCTCATGATAACTTGTTCTCATGATTTGATTGTTGTGAAAACTTGATAGTTATGATTTGAATCACTTGATTGATCATGGGTCCAAGAAACGAATATGAAATGTTCTTTTGTGCATAATCTTATGCATAAAATGATAAATGTTCTTGAATTTGATAGCCATTGATTAACATGACTTATGAAAAGATGTTCCAATTGTTTAAGTTCTTGAGATTGTGAATTGATCCCATGATTAGGTTAAGTTGCAACTTAAACCAACTAAGATCAAATTACAATCATTTTGAGTTGTGGCCTACAATGGGCCTTAAGCCCATAATTATGATAATAGGCTTAATTGGAGGTCCATGGGCCACTTTGGTTACCAATGGGCCAATTGAATATGATGTTGACCCAATAACATGTATATCAGCCTTGTAACACGCCCAAGCTAATATCGAGCTAATTGGATCATAATGAGCCGTATGGGCTTGGATTTGGACTTAATGGATTTAGTTGGGCCAATTAAATATCCTCATGGTCCAAATTATGTCAATTGTGATTGATTTAAACATATGGGCCAAGTCGTTAATGGAATTGAGCCTTGTAGCATTGGGTTGGGCCGAATGGGTTTGGGCTGCCACCTTAGGCAGCGAACCCTTCATGTTGATGGCCTAAGGTTCGGCTATCAAGGGTTGATATGCGAGGGTTCGTTGATCATGGTCCTCAAAAAGGCTCGGCTGTAAGCCTAGGGTTCGTGAAGGTTGGCCATGAAGTGGAGGGTTAGTCATCCCCCTAATGTTCGCAGAAAGTTCGTCCAAAGTGTAGGGTTCGTAGGCATGGTTCGGGAATGATACACAAGATTCGGCTACATGAAGGTTCGCTGAGTGAATGATGGTGCGCTTGACATTCATAGGTTCGGTGAAAGGGACTAGGGTTCGGCAGGCGAGGCTGATAACAGAACGAACCATTCAAGGTTCGTTATGATTTGCCACTGCATGAAGGTTCGCTGCATTCCAGAAAGATCGGCTGGCTAACTGGTTCGGCCATGCATGTTTACATGTAGGGTTCGCTATTCACACATGGTTCGTCTGTGATGACTCTCGATTCAAGGGTTCGCCTGGGCTGATGATGGTTCGTGAGATAGCTGGTTCGGCAAGGGCTTGTGAGACCCCTAGGGTTCGGCTGGTAACCCAACGAACCATGCATGGTTCGCTTAGGTTCGCTATGTGCTCAAGGGTTCGGCCAGGAAACCTTTATGGTTCGGCTTCATGCTGTATGCATCGAACCCTCCCGAACCTGTCATCCTCATCATCAGCTTCATCAAATCCAGGTTATTCCAACTCGGTTTACACCATATGAGTAATCAGAACCACGATCGAACCATTATGCTTTGAACTAAAGAAGGAATAGCCGGCTAAAACTCACGTTCGCATAACAACACCCAAAAACCCTAATTTACAGATTTTTCAAGCGTAAATACCTCGACTTTGGCCGGCTGATCTCGCTGATTTCTTGTACTTTCGTGTAGATAATGTTGAGAGCTTCACGTGGACACCAAGAATGACGAAATCCGTTGAGAAATAAGCGAGTTATGCGCGTTTAAAGCTCGGTTTTTAGAGAGAGAAAGGGTTGGACAAATTTGTAGTGAGAGAGTGGGTTGTTGGTGAAATAAATGAAGATTTAAGCCTTGTTCAAGGCTTTTATAGTCCGGGTGGTGTTCGGGTCCGTTTCGGTCGCTCGGTTCGCGTTTCCGGAACGTAACGCGTATTTTACGCGATTTTAAATAAAAAGAGTTGTTAAACTCAAATAAATGATGAGTTTCAAAATTGTAAAAATATAAAATAATTAATTTAATTATTTTTACTCTTCGTGTGTTGACAGATCGTTAAACACTCACAATTACGTGTATACCCGCAATCGCGTATGTTTTTCGATCGTATTAATTATTTAAAGTCGTTTAATCATAATTATAAGTTCAACATTCGTATTATTATGAATCGTCACCCATAACTATACTCAGTCTTGCTTACGTATTACGATTCTTGTTGAATTAATTGTCATAATATTCGTCTTAACACTACGCACCAACACTATCCTGTTACACCGAACGCAGTATATATATAGGGCTCACTCTCGCTGCCCACCACTGTTTCGATATAACACAATACTGTTCTTGCCTACTGAACTCGACTGTAAATAAATAATACATACCTGTTAAATAATAATGATTCTAACACACAAGCACATAATGAACACATGATTCACATTGACTGACTGAACATGGACAAACACTGTTCTAACACTGTTTACTACTACCATGACTAAATGCACAAATGTTACAAAGAAGAACTCATACTTTTGGACATCATCATATAGGATCTTGGACTTAGCTAAATAACTGAAATTCTTGCGTTTAGAATTTAGTTAGATAGGTAAATCTCTTTTGTAATTGATGTGACTATTTCATGATGAACATGATTTTTGTGTAACTAATTTGGTTGATTGAATGATATATGATGATTTGATTTAGATGCCCACGAGCTTTTGAACAATCTACACATCCCTCGTGGCATCCCGACGTTTCCGCCATCGGTCGGGGTGTTACAGATTGGTATCAGAGCCTGAGTTATAGGGAATTACGTTACTAGAAATGGTTGACCTAGTCTATAACCATAGGATACACTAGTATGAAGAAATTCATACACTAGTTAGACATTAGGCGAACCTAATTGTCTAATGGAACTAGAGACCACTTCACTAAAAATTATCCTGGCTAGGATAAGGTTTGTGAAGTGAGACAATGATAAGATACATGATACACCCTAAATTCTAACAAGGACATAATCATGGTGCAATGAAACGGTGGTGGGACGGTGTAGGGGAGATTGCGATCTACCTCTGCATATGCCCTATATATAAGCTTGTTGCATTGCATTGGGAGGTTGTCAGTGTTAGTATAGGGTGGGGAATGTATGGAACTTAGGAATATTTAGCTAATATTAGTTATGACAAACTAGGACACTTAGTATAATATTAGGAAATTGATAAATGTTATGAGTTTAATAACAGATAGGAGAGAAATATAGTTCCTATATGTAATCCTAACTGCTTAAATGAACCCATTTAGCCATAGTTTGTATGACTTACGTTGAAAACAGTAGTAACATGGTTCTAATTCCTCATAAACATGCCGCTACGCCGTCACAACGGAGATGATACGAACTCAGAAGACGCTAACGGAAATGCCAACTCAGGCATACAAGAGTTAGCAAATCTTATCTCTGGATTGGTGAACCAATTGACTCAAGCCAATCAGTCTCTCACTCAGAACAGAGGTGGTGCAAACCCACCAGCTTGCACTTTCAAACACTTCAACTCCTGTAATCCACTAAAGTTTACGGGTTCTGAGACAGCCACTGGTCTGCTGCAGTGGTTTGAGAGCATGGAGAACACCTTCATCAATTGCGATTGCCCTGAAAATCTGAAGGTGCGCTATGCCACAAGTGTTTTCCAAAAGAGAGCACTAACTTGGTGGAATAGCGAGAAGCGAACTAGGGGAGTTGATGCTGCCCTAGCACTGACTTGGACGGAGGTCAAGAACCTGATGACCACTGAATTCTGTCCTCGTAGCGAGATGAGGAAGCTTGAGACTGAGTTTTGGGAACTCAAGCAGGACAGCGGGGATAATGTAATCTACAATACTCGTTTCCACGAGTATAGTCTGCTGGTGCCTCATCTGGTGACACCTTTAGAGAGAGCCATAGAGAAGTATATAGGCGGATTACCTATGCAGATTCAAGATACAGTGTACGGGAGCAACCCCAAAACACTTGAGGCTGCAATCCGTTTATCTGCAACTCTAACCGACAATCAAGTGAAAGCTGGAACACTCACGAGGAAGGGAACAAAGAAGACCGAGGTGAAGACTACTGTGAAGGAAACAAAGACTGAAGGCAAGACCGAAGCTGCTAGTTCATCAAAAAGCAGCAACAGGAAGCGGAAGGCTAGGAGTTATGCTGTTACCACTCCAGTCACTCAACAGTCCTCCAATAATTCCAACACTAGGAATTTTGGAGCTGTTCCGCAATGCAACACTTGCCGATATCATCACGCACCTAACTTTCCTTGTCGCGTCTGCAACAACTGTGGCAAGTATGGCCATTTAACAAATGTTTGCCGGAGTGCACCGCAAGCACAAAGGATGCAACCTGCTCCGCTTGCACTGTCCGCTCCGCAAGTTCAACCGATACAAGCTGCATCCCTTCGCCAGGTACCTGCACAGGCAAGAGCCTGTTATGAGTGTGGCGAAGTGGGTCGTTTCAGGAATCAATGCCCAAGACAGACGGGAAACAATCAACGGGTGGCAAGAGGCAGAGCATTTCAACTGAATGCTCTGGCTGCTCAAGCCAACCAGGATGTGGTCAACGGTACATTTCTGATCAACAACTCTTATGCATCTGTCTTATTTGATTCTGGTGCTGATAGGAGTTTCGTTTCATATGATTTTGAATACATACTTGGTAGAACACGTACATATTTAGATAAACCGTTTAACGTGGAGGTGGCTGACGGAAACACTATTGATATTGACACTGTTATTATTGGATGTACTGTGAACTTAAGTGATCACGTTTTCACAATTGATCTTATACCTATGCATCTTGATAGCTTTGATGTTATCATAGGCATGGATTGGTTAGCCACCCACAAAGCGGAGATAGTTTGTCATGAAAAATACATTCGTATTCCCTTACCTTCGGGTGAAACTCTAAGAATCTTTGGAGAAACTTCTAGTAAAGGTCTTAAGCTGATGTCATGCACTAAAGCACACAAGTACCTTAGGAAGAAATGTATAGCATTTTTAGCTCATATTGTGGAGAAAAAGGAGAAAGGAAAGAGCGTTGAAGACGTTCCAGTAATCAGAGATTTCCGAGAAGTATTTCCAGATGATCTGCCGGGTCTTCCACCAGAACGTCAAGTAGAGTTTCGAATTGACTTAGTACCTGGTACGAACCCTGTAGCCAAAGCTCCTTACACACTTGCGCCTTCAGAGTTGCAAGAATTGGTGAGCCAGCTGCCAGAACTGACTGATAAAGGATTTATTCGCCCGAGCCATTCGCTATGGGGTGCACCGGTCCTGTTTGTCAAGAAAAAGGACGGGTCATTCCGAATGTGCATCGACTACCGCGAATTAAACAAACTCACAATTAAGAATCGATATCCACTGTCGCGCATCGATGATCTCTTCGATCAGCTTCAAGGCTCGGCATGGTTTTCGAAGATCGATCTTAGGTCTGGGTATCATCAGCTTCACGTACACGATGATGATATTCCCAAGACGGCTTTCAGAACAAGATATGGCAATTATGAGTTTGTGGTAATGCCTTTCGGCCTTACCAACGCACCTGCGGTTTTCATGGACCTCATGAATCGTGTTTGCAGGCCATACTTGGACAAGTTTGTGATTGTATTCATTGATGATATTTTGATATACTCCAAGACCAAGGAAGAACACGAGAAACACCTTAATTTGATTTTGGAGGTTTTGAGAAAAGAACAATTGTATGCCAAATTCTCCAAGTGTGAATTTCGGCTTAAGAAAGTTCAATTCTTGGGACACATAGTCAATGAAAAGGGTGTTCACGTGGATCCTGCAAAGATTGATGCGGTGAAGAATTGGAGTACACCGAAGACACCGACGGAGATTCGATCGTTTCTCGGACTCGCCGGTTACTATTGGCGGTTCATCTCGAATTTCTCCAGGATTGCTATCCCTCTCACTTCTTTGACTCAAAAGAATAAACCGTACGAGTGGGGACCAAAGCAAGAAGAGGCATTTCAGACTTTGAAGCAGAAACTTTGTGATGCTCCCGTCTTGACATTGCCTGATGGAAATGATGATTTTGTGGTTTACTGTGATGCATCCAACCTAGGTCTCGGTTGTGTTCTCATGCAACGGGGAAAGGTCGTGGCATATGCATCGAGATAGTTAAAAATTCACGAGAAGAACTACACTACACACGACTTGGAACTTGGTGCAGTTGTGTTTGCTTTAAAGATATGGAGACATTATCTTTATGGCACTAAGTGTGTAGTATTTACTGATCATAAAAGTTTACAGCATATTCTCAATCAGAAAGAACTTAATATGAGACAACGGAGATGGGTTGAACTGTTAAATGATTATGACTGTGAAATTCGCTACCATCCTGGCAAGGCGAATGTAGCAGCAGATGCGCTTAGTAGCAAGAGTCAAGTTCAGATCCAAAGTGTCCGAGTGCACACTAATCTCTGTAATGATGTTCTCACAGCCCAACAACACTCATTGGCTCAGGATAACTTGAAAAATGAGATGTCTTGCAGGGCTGAAATATTGTTGGAAACTAAGGATGATGGTTTGATGAATTATCTGAATCGGTTATGGATACCGAACAGGGGTGATCTTAGGATGGTGATTATGGATGAAGCTCATAAGTCTCGTTACTCAATACATCCGGGTTCTGATAAGATGTGTCAAGACCTTAGGGACTTGTACTGGTGGCCTTGAATGAAGAAGGATATTGCTGAGTATTTGTCCAAGTGCCTTAACTGTGCTAAAGTCAAGGCAGAACACCAGCGACCTTCAGGATTGTTATTACAGCCAGAGATACCCATGTGGAAGTGGGAGAATATCTCCATGCATTTTATTACCAAACTCCCACGAACCACAAATGGTAAGGATAGTATTTGGGTAATAGTTGATAGATTAACCAAGTCGGCTCATTTCTTACCGATACGCGAAACGTACCCTGTGCGGAAGTTAGCTCGTATCTACATGGATGAGATCATTAGTCGACATGGTATTCCCTTAAGCATAATATCGGATCGTGATGCTCGTTTCACGGCAGATTTTGGGAATCACTTCATGAAGCAGTTGGAACAAGACTGGATCTTAGCACCGCTTATCATCCACAAACGGATGGTCAAACGGAGCGGACGATTCAGACATTGGAAGACATGTTGAGAGCTTGTGTCATCGATTTCGGTGACAATTGGGATAGCCATTTACCATTGGTTGAGTTCTCGTATAACAACAGTTATCACGCGAGCATTGGCATGGCACCATTCGAAGCTCTGTATGGCAGAAAATGTCGGTCACCTATTTGTTGGACCGAGGTCGGCGAATCGCAGATCACTGGTCCCGAGATTATTCAAGAAACGACTGACAAGATCCGCCAAATCCGCGACAATGTGTTAGCTGCTCGCAGTCGACAGAAGAGCTACGCGGATAAACGAAGGAAACCTTTAGAGTTTGAAGTTGATGATATGGTATTACTTAAGGTGTCGCCTTGGAAGGGTGTTGTAGGATTCGGGAAAAAAGGTAAACTTGCTCCACGATATGTTGGCCCTTTTAAGATCCTTGAACGGATCGGGAAGGTTGCCTACAAGTTGGAACTTCCTCCTGAACTTAGTAACGTGAACCCAACGTTTCACGTGTCCAACTTAAGAAAGTGCTTAGCTGATCAGGATCTTCAGGTACCACTCGATGACATTCTGGTCGATGATACCATGCACTTTGTTGAAAAACCAGTGGAGATAATGGATCGTGAGGTTAAAAAGCTCAAACGCAATAGAATTCCAATTGTCAAAGTACGTTGGGAATCGAAGCGGGGTCCAGAATTCACTTGGGAGCAAGAATATCAGATGAAGCTAAAGTACACATTTATTTACTACGGTCACTCCAAGTTGAATTTCGGGACGAAATTCCCTTAACTAGGGGAGACTGTAACATCACTGTACTTCCGGTCGTCCGTACATCTGTACGATTGTACTGTTACGATCTGAGTTTTATAATTATTAATGATGATGTATTATTTGATGATTATCACTGTTATTGGTATACATTGAGAATATATTATTCTATGCATAAACCATGGTGAGTTTAGTTGAAACCCAACTAAACAGAACCAGAGAGTTTATTGCAGTTACATTTCACAGTTATGGATTATTGGGTTGGAATGGAATGGGATTGGAGTTGGTTGTTGTATGGTTGCTAAACATAGTCAAGGACACATGGTCATGGTTTATCGAAATAGCGGTGGGACGGTGGCTGGGGCAGTTGCGACTGACCCCTACATATGCCCTATACATATGCATATTTCGGTCTATCATGGATGTGTCAGTGATATGGTTTAGTGGGGTTTTGGATTGGGATTATAATATTAAAGTCAATAAAATAATGGAAGTATAATTGAAATTGATTTTGCGATAGTGAGGTTACGAACACAAGTTAAACACGAATATTAACTCAGAAATATTAACTTAATAAGCGTATTCGCGTGGGTGACGATTCACACAAATATAATTATTAAGAATAATATTCTGAAACGATATTCCTTAATTCGTAAATCGAATCGAAATGCGATAAGAGCGTTGGATTCGGAAAGGTGACGATCTTTGCGAATACGTACGTAAGTAACGCGTTTCGACGAGATAATTAAATAATATTTAACGATATTAAAATAAGAAAAATGATTTAAAAACATTTATTAGGCTTCACAACATAAAACAAAATAGAATAAAACGTTTTATTTAAATAAATGAGTTACCGTAAATGAAACGGAATCGGTCTATGAAACAATATTAATTAAAATCATTTTACTCGAAATGAAATAGAATTATTAAAACGATTTAAGTTTTAAATATCTGTTACGAAATGAAATAATTAAAACCCTTATCTAAAAGCGAAGTCATTTTGAGAAGCAACATTTAATTAAAATTATGTTTATTAAAACAAAACCTAATTAATTTAAAGGTTTTGTGTTGTAAATACGTTTGGGACAAAAACCGAGCATTTATTAATTGTTAACCGCGATAAAAACGAGACCGACCACGAGGTGTTTATACGCGATAAAAGAAAGGGAAAGCTTTCTTCTTCCTTCACTTTCACCACCACATTTCTCTCTCTAAAAACACACACACACCACGCTTCTCTCTCTCTCTACCTTCTCTCTAGCTTATCTCCTTCGTCTCTCGTCGGATTCACGAGATCTTGACGCCTACACTACCACGTGATCGAGAGGAACAAGGAAGTACGAAGAAATCTTGCATTTGATCGTTGTTTCGAGGTAAATCTGAGGTTTTATATTCGGTTTTATTATAAATCACGAACGTTTTATAAACATTTTTATGCATAAAAACTTATGATTTCTCACCAACTACTTTGTAGTTGACACTTGATTTTCTACATGTTTCAGGTAATGAAGCTAAGTAGGTCGAGGAAGAAGAACTCATATACTTTTGGACATCATCATATACGATCTTGAACTTAGCTAAATAACCGAAATTCTGGCGTTTAGAATTTAGTTAGATAGCTAAATCTCTTTTGTAATTGATGTGACTATTTCATGATGAACATGATTTTTGTGTAATTAATTTGGTTGATTGAATGATATATGATGATTTGATTTAGATGCCCACGAGCTTTCGAACAATCTACACATCCCTCGTGGCATCCCGACGTTTCCGCCATCGGTCGGGGTGTTACAATCATATTTATGAACTCACCAACCTAGTATTGACTTTGTTTAAATACATGTTTTCTCAGGTGACGAATAGGTGTAGTTACTCATATGCAAGAACTAAGCTAGTGGACTTTTAGAAGACCTAGCTTCATTTTTTGTTGCATACTTTTGGGATGACAAAAACTATGAATCATCTTTTGTATATTTTGTGCAGTTACAAGATGGAAACCACAATGATTATTTTTGTAGAATTACTTGGTTAAATTATAAACATGACTATGTAATTTAACTTTGTAATTCTGTATGGATGTCATGTTAGCATTTCTCCTTTAATTATCATGTGCTATGTAAACAATCAGATCATTTCGATTATCAAACGATATCGCGCCCCGAGAACCTTCCGCCCGGCGGGAAAGTCGATCCAGCCCGCCGGCTCGGGGTGTGACAAATGCACTGTAAAATTGATTGATTGATTTGTTTAAACCTTATTGATTGACTTCGTGGCAAGAACATTCGTTGTTTGTATTTAAAAAAACAAGTATGAAACTTTCAAAATCAATGAACTCCAAAAAGAGCATAAAAGATTAGATTGCAGATTCTCATGGCTTATTTGGTGCAAGAAGTAAACAAACAACTTTGATTTCTTTGCATGTGACAAGTACTATAACATGTAACCCAATATAAGACATAACAATTGAAAAAACATTGAGAAAATTAGTGGTAAATTCTATACCAAATGATCAACCAGAAGCATCGGAGCCAACAAAATTTGAAATTAAAAGGAAAAAAAAGAAAAAAAAAAGACGAAACATCACCATAAGTGCAGGAAATAACCCTTATTCGCAATTCAACTTAAATCAAGCAACAAAAATACACAAACAAAATAACAAGAAAATCGCCCTAAATCAATACACACCCCAGTCGAATTCGAATTCGAATCACAAACATGTAAGAAACAGAAACCCACCAGATAGAATATATCAGGTATACTAACCCTCTCCAAAACCCACCAAGCAAATAAGGATACCTGGTAGGAGGACGGTGGCGACGACAGTGACGCATCGTAGGGGCGACAACTAGGGGAGGAGCGATGGCTAGGGTAGCTTCACTTGTGAGAGATGGAGGTGGCCGGAGCTCTCACGTCTTCTCCTTCTGTGGTGTTTCGAACAAAACACACAATGTATGTTACGGCTGAATGAAGGGGGCACAATTGGTTTCTATTTATACCTAGGGTTTTTTAAGAGGATGAAAATACCCTAGATGTGTATCGCGTGCAAATAACATATCGGTCGCGCAACAACCTGTACGAGTCATGTTTATTGTTAGAGTTATTATTTGAAATTGTAACTAGTCAAAAAATACAATCAACGTGCTTGAAATATATTTTTTGTCATTTATAATCGAGTCAGTGAGTAATTAAGTTAAGATGTGTTAATATCATGTGTTTAACACATATTTCCCATAAATTACGCGCTTGTTATATTGTCGAAATAGTTTATGAAATTAATATCAACGGTAAATATTAATATTTTATTGTTCCTGTGTTCGACATCGGTTGTTTGTTTGAAAAATTAATCGGTTATTCACTTGTTTTTCTTTCGTAAGTACCAAATAGTCTTGTAATAATTCGTTAAGAAAAGTTCGCCACTTTGACCTGTTAAGACATGATTTATGTAGTGTCTAAACGTGTCGACCAATTAAGGTTAAACGCAAACCTGTTTCTTTCATGTCGTGTCGTGTTAACATGTTCGTGTCTAAAATTGTCAGTCCTAACTTGGATGATGGAGGCAAGGAAATGTTTCTGTGAATCTAGGGTTTCAAGTTCAAGATTATATTTTTTATAAAAAAATATATTCAAATAGAAAATTTGTTTTGTAACACCCCGACTAATGGCGGAATCATCGGGGTATTAACGAAGTATAGATTATCTAAAAGCACATGGTTTATGTTGTAAATAATCCAAACATAATCATTTGAAAGAAATTCAAACTTAACATTTAATTAAACCTCAAACATTCGTCGTAACTTGCTACACATTTGCGACAAAATATTTTATTAATTAAATTTAATTTATTTGTGTCGGAAATTCGTAGCAAGTTGCGAGACATTTGCGACGAAATGCTTTTTTAATTAAATTGATTTTTTTCGTCGGAAATTTGTTGCAATTTTTGACGCAATTGTGACAAAATATATAATTAATTAAATTAAATTATTTTTGTCGGAAATTCGTCGAACTTGCTACATATTTGCGACAAAATATTTTTTTAATTAAATTTAATTTATTTGTGTCTGAAATTCGTAGCAAGTTGCGAGACATTTGCGATGAAATATTTTTTTAATTAAATTGATTTTTTTTCGTCGGAAATTTGTTGCAATTTCTGACGCAATTGTGACAAGATATATAATTAATTAAATTAAATTATTTTTGTCGGAAATTCGTCGCACTTTGCTACACATTTGCGACAAAAAATTGTATTTATTAAATTTAATTTATTTATGTCGGAAATTCGTAGCAAGTTGCGAGACATTTGCGACGAAATATTTTTTTAATTAAATTGGTTTTTTTCGTCGGAAATTTGTTGCAATTTCTGACGCAATTGTGACAAAACTTAGGGTTTGTTTACTTTCACATACTTCGTCGATATTTTGTCGCAAATGGGTAGCAATTTGTGACAAAAAAAATTTCGTAGCAAATTTTTGTCGGAAAAAATAGGTTTTTCTAGTAGTGTTTTTCCTAATAAGTTATTGACCCACAAACTGACCTCGAATAATGTTCGGGTTAATTGGGTTCAGGTTATGTCGCACCCCCAGATTCACGTCCCTCGGGAGGCACGACGATTGGGGTCCCGGGTAGGATCGCATGCTTTGGTCATACTTGCGAGACCTACATGTCTATTTACATACGTACATCCAACATAATTGGATAAAACATTTTTGTAAAATCAGAGTGTGGAAGCTTGAGTTTAAATTTTTTTAACAAATACTAAATAGAGTGCGGGAGCATTTCAATTGTTTAAATGTTACATATTACGATCAAACAAATAAATTGTTTCAAATTGTTCATGACACAACTTAGATGCATGAGACTCCGTCCTAGCATCCTATCCCATAGTGTGTGCCTTAGTTGCCTGAGAAAAACATGCGAGCAACGTCAACACAATGGTTGGTGAGAGCACATGTTTTATAACAATGGTAAACAGTAAACATTTGTAGTAAATGTTGTAGGACTACATATCATTACAATGTTATATCCATTGATAGCTAGTCAATATGTTTTTATATCATATGTGGGTTCACAACCGAAGCTAACTGCATGACTCTCGCCATGTCCATCACAAGACAATGCCAAAGTGTTTGTTCAATTTTTCTTACGTTCCGACTTACAGTCGGGTTGGCCACCTTGGCACGACGGACGGGCTTGTTAGGCCCAAATAGTACTATCCAGAATTATCACATTGTGCGCCCCGCGCTATTAACGATTCGATGCGTTTATGAGGACTTTGATGTAATGTGCCACACATATGTACAAGCGATAATAGCATGTAAATATGCATTCAAAATTGTTTTGTTATATCAAAATGCTTGTATGCATGTTTTCTCCCCTAAGGGTCGAAAAGAGTAAAAAGGGGCCGTGAACTCACCTGATAGTGCAGTTCCTAATTTAGAGTTGATAACGTTTGCTAGCACCTGCTAGATACCACCTATAATCATATAGGTATATAAGTATGTGTTTGTGTTGTTATTGTGTTTCCAAATGTTTGTGTGCTCAACAAAGTGTTCGTATTGACTCGACGACCCGTTGGTGACACGTTTATTGTGTTATAGTTTATTTGTGCATCATATTGATAGGATCACGCAGATATTACATTATCATACCTCCTATGATTCTAATCATAGCAATGTTCACGTAAATCACATATGATAAAAACACAAGTTTCTATTTTTGTAGAGTATAACTATAAAATCCCATTTCATGAAATTATACTTCTAACATGTTTCTATAACACATTTGAAACATATGCAATCGTTACAGAGCATCATATTATAACACTTGGCATTCTTCCCCAAATAAAGTTTCATTATTTAGAAAGTAATCATTTAAAATTCGTTTTCAACAAAACCAATGTACCAAATATGTTTCTATAGCATTCCTAAGCATACTCCAACATCAACACATAATCAAATCATGCTAAATCAACATAACCAAATTCCTTCAATTCTAAAAGTTTCTATAAATAGTAACCTATGAACATAAGTTGTGTTTTCACAAATCCAACCTTCCAAATATGTTTACATACATTCTAATAGACATAATTCATCTATTAAAACCACCTATCATGTCTGAATCATCATCTAAACAACCTTTTGCATGTACAAAGTTTCCAAATATAGTAACTCCCACAAATCTTTATATTGTGTAATCAAAACTCATTATAGATCATTCCTAATCAATAAATCAGTGATAATACATCCGGAATCAACTAAATATCACAACAAGTTCGTGCATGTGCTTGATTTGGAGTTGCATGTGAGTATACATTCATGCATGTGTGTTTTTAAGTATGAATGACCATTAAAACTACCCTACAAGAGCTTTGGATGGCTAGCTTCAAGTAGGACAGAAGCTACAAAGCTTGGATGATGGCTCGTGAGGCTTCTTCAGCTAAATATAAGTGTGGTTATGGCTTCAAAGGTCTTCCAACACCTCTTCCATGCTCCAATGCTCTCAAGAATGCAAGGAGGTGATTATGAGTGAGTTACCAGAGGTTGAAGGTTGATTTTTAGTGGGTTTGATCAAGTAATATGGAAGAGGATTGGTGGTTTGAGCAAAGGGACCGAATGTGGAGAATGGAGTTGTATTTATAGAGCCTTTGAAGTCTAGGACTCGTCACGTGCCGCCAAGGAGAGCCCTGGGCTTTCCGGCGTACTGCGGGGGACAAATTAGTCGAGTCTTGGATTCTGGGTTCGTCACGTACCGCCAAGGAAATTCCAACCGTCGTGGGATACCGCCACGAGTTTTGGCTGAGTTTAAATTGTCCTGCCAGACTCATCGCGTATCGCGACAAGTTTTGCCGGGTGGGGTGGCGTACCGCGAAAGCTAGGGTTTCCAGATTTCTAATTTTGTTTCTTCGGTTCTACTCGTGTTCGATTCGTATCGTTTATTCGTTAAGTGTTTCTTTCATAACAACACGTAAGAACGTACAATGCACATTCGTTTGTTCGAGTTATTGTTTTATGAGTTCATTAACGTTCGTGTAACAAGACTCGTGTGTGATTCGATAATTCCTCAACATACCGATTCATGACTGTTTGTGCTCGACTTTGTGAAATGTTAGGCACACTTGATTAACCCTAATCAAGGTGCAATGTACGATCCAATAATTTCCCGAATTACCGTTTCGCAATTGTTTGTGTTTGTGAAGTGCAAAGAGTTTGTGAGTGTCGCAATTTACCTGAAATTATCGGGTGTCACAGGTGATTCGAGTCAGGCCGGTCGGGTTAATATTTATTTGCTTTAGCTTAACCCAATTTTAAAACACTACAAATAATTCATTTTCCAAACATATTATTTAATGGAAATGAGTAAGGGGCTGTTTGGTAGGGTCTGAATGGATCTGAATAGGTCTGAATCTGAACCATTCAGATTCAGACCGTTTGGTTGGGACGTCTGAATGAAAAAAACTATCTGAATGAGGGTCTGAATAGTTCAGATTTGAAAACAAGTCTGAATGGAGAATGGAGGACAAAAAACGGGGTCCTCATTTCCCCTTCATTTGAAAACCCTATTCTCTCCCTCTTTCCCCTTCTCCCGTCGCATCCCCAACCCACCCCTGCCGTCGCCTCCCTCAACCTCCTTCTTCCCGTCGCCTCCATCAAACCCAAATAGTTGTCGCCTCCTTCACTCTCTACAGTCGCCAAATTCTCGTTATCAATCGAGTCACTCACAGGTCGAAAATTCTGTCATCGACATCAAGATCCAAATCAGATCCATCTCTTTCTTCAAGGTCCTTCATGAGTTCCGATACATCGATTATTTCATGTTCTTGAATCGAAAAGCTGCCCTTCTTTTCATTATGCATTACTTCTTCTGCTTTTTCAGAAACTAAACGGGTTTCAATTTTGTTGCTCGATTTCGAAAAGAAATTGTCGATAAATCCATCGACTGCATTAACATGGAGAATTCTTTCGGGCTTCAAGTACCCAATTGCTTTGATTGTCTTGAATTTCTTCAAAAATTTCCCCTTCACACTCTTCATGTTCCTATTCATCTTCTTCCTGACCTGTATATAGAAAACTATATGTATATTCGTCATTCTCTTCTTCTTCTTTTTCTTCTTTTTTTACCTGTGAATCTTGTGCTATGATTTTGGTTTTGTGATGCAAATTGGTTACATGATAATCTTTGTTGTGCTGTGATTGTGATCTTGTTCTCTGATTGTTGAATGCACACTTGTTTGTGATGTTCTCTGATTGTTGAATGCACCAATTTGTTTTTTTTTTTTTTGTGTTGTGCTGTGATTGTTGAATGCAAATTGGTTCAAATTGGATACAACACAAGATTGTTCAAATGATGTTTGTTCTCTGTGATGCTCTTGTTTTTTTGTGATGTTTTGATGATGTTTTGTTAAAATGATTGTTCAAATTGGTTCAAATTGGTTAACAGCACAAGATTGTTCCACCAAACAGTCTTAACCAAACTGAAGGGTAAAATAATCATTCTGCATATTCATTCAGATGTTCAACCAAACAGTCTTAACCATTCAGCACTTAATGATTCAGATCCTTTTAACCATTCAGACATCTTAATCATTCAGCACTTAATAATTCAGATACTACCAAACAACCCCTAAGTGATTCGTTTTTCATATATATTTTGATTAATAGTTATAGTCATATGTAGTAAAATTAAATTTATTATATTTTGACCATTAAACTTTTATTTATTTTGGTTTAACTTAAAATTTTACATAATAGATTTATGATTTTTTTATTGTGAATTTTTTTAAATGTTTTGATTTTATGTTTTTTATTCATGCAAAAATGTTAGTTGTTGTAACGTGTAGTTGCTGCCGCAACACCCGGCTGGTTAACAAGAGTTATCCTTGAAAACAGTCGAACGATTCTGACATCAACCCAACAAAATCAGCTCACGTCTCGTTGAATCATCGCTCTCTCATTGGTCACATTGGTTTATAGTCGTTTGCTTTCTTCTTCCTTAATCCATAATCCATATTCCCAGTACCTGCTTACATTCGAAAATGGCAGCACCCATTAGACTAGCATCATCTTCTTCTGTTACTCTTCTTGCTTCACCTTCTTCATATTCCTCCATCTTCAACAAATTTAGATCAATACCCCATTCGGGATTTTCAATTTCAGTCACCTCTGCTGCTAATTCCGGAAATCCGTTATTGTTTTGTTCTCGAAGAGGGAAACGAATGGCTCATGTGCTTGCTAAGGCCACTCTTGGCCTCACTTATCCTGCAGAGATTGATTCCCATAAGGTTTCATTATTGAATTTTATCGGTATCTTGATTTGGATTATATGGAATTTTAATTGCATATTATGCACTTATAGTGTTCGACTAAATGCTTATAACTTTGCTTGATGTATTTTAACAGTCGTTTTATCTAAAACATAGATTACACTTATACACTTTTCAAATTTGATGTTTTTTTGTT
This sequence comes from Mikania micrantha, assembly GCA_009363875.1. NCBI lineage: Eukaryota > Viridiplantae > Streptophyta > Magnoliopsida > Asterales > Asteraceae > Mikania > Mikania micrantha. Next base: position 52,813,854 of record CM018693.1, read on the forward strand.
AGGAACATTTATATATTTCTCCATCTTGCAAAATTACATTTTTCCTCAAATCGTTATTTAAAAGCATTGTACATTAGTGTTTTAATGCATTAAAATTTTGTACATTGGGAATGTATGTAATTTTGCAAGTTAGGAGGGAGAAATATGTAAATGCCCCTTTTGTTAATTTGGTTATAGAGGAGTATGATATGCAAGTTAATGTTTTGTTAATTTGTAAGATGTATACCTCTGTCTCTTAGGAACATAGATATTGCTTCCAACGTGACCCTTGGCTCATGATGTCTGAATTACCTATCAACCCAACACTTATAACGTTATTTTCACAAAATTAAGTAAAACAACGTCAAAATTAGTGCAATTTTAGTTTTGTCCCTCAAGGGCCAACACGTATATACATTATATGCGCGCTCCGCAAATGAGGCCAATCAGGCATTCAATATTTGTTGTAGAACTACATGAAACGTAATCCCAACATGTGTACATGCATATATTTTAATATTTATAACAACGGAAAGACTGAATCTTTGTTCTTTTTCTTTTTTAAATTTTAAATATACAAGATATCTTTTGCTGCAAAAGATATCAATTTGCTTGAATGGAAAGGAGATATTCTAGCACTTGGTGTCACAGAGAAAGACATGATAAAAGACGAGAATTCAAAGTTTCAAAACATTGTCCTGAAGAATCTTGATTCTCAATTGAACGGGTTATTATCTGAAATATCTACAGAAGAAGATTTCACTGGAAAGACTGGACAGTCAACTAATCTTAGGCTTGCTGGTCTTGGAACCAAACGGGTAAGTTTGGTTGGGCTTGGAAATGGGTCCACTGGTTCATCAACTTCTGTTTATAGGAGTCTTGGTGAGTCTGTTGCCTCGTTGGCTAAGGCTTCTCAGGCTAACAATGTTGCCATAGCACTTGCTTCTTCAGAAGAATTAACTTCTGAACTAAAGCTTAGCACAGCTTCAGCAATAGCAACGGGTACATTTCGTTCTGCAAGTAGATCGTGTTTGGATTTGTGATCTGGAACTGAATATCAGTTTTAATTGTTTGGATAAACATATTATGTTTTTGATCGGATTATATAGCAGTTAAATGATCAATTTAGTACCATATGCAACAAAATGATTATCTAAGTGAGTACGCATAAAATGAAATTGTTATTTACCCCTTATTTTCACCTAATCTGATACACCTTTACTCCCATCTCACAAAACATCTCTTAACATTTTTTCACAAAAATGGTTTATTTTTCATGTTACTTAGTGTTAACACGTTTTAGTAGGAAGGTTTGAAAGTAAAATGTTTGGGCCAAAGTAACATGTTGGAGTAGGAAGGTTTAAAAGTAACAAGTTTGAGGTTTGTGATTCCTGTTTTGTAACGAGTGTGGATTTTAAGGCCAACTTCTATTAAATTAGAATGAAATGACCTAAAATACACTTTGACATTAACTTTGACTATTCGAAAAGTCATTGGTCATTTCAAGCTCATTTAACGGAAAAGTTAACGGAAGTTGGCCTTCAAGGGTGTCAATCATGTCGGGTTGACGGGTTAACAGGTTACGGGTTAGCGGGTTGGTGGGTTGAATTTTGCAACCCGAACCTGACCCATATATTTATTTGTGTCAAAGTTTCCAACCCTAACCCGGATTGACTTAAATTCGGGTCAACCCGAATATGACCCGTTTAACCCGTTTATATAAATTAATCAAATAAATTTACATATTGTAATTGGTTGTTAGTTGAAATCAAGTCAATAATAACGTGTTTAATAGGTGTGTATGAGTAATAAATAGTTAGTATACTATTTTAACAAAAAAATTAATATTATTATAACTAAACATATAATTATGTAAATCATAATTATAACGTAAGAAACATTAAAGAAACTCGTTCGTCTAGTTTACTGGAAAAAAAATTAAAATCATTTTTGTAAATGCAAAAAATATAAATTTTGTTACTCGATCAATTAAAGAATGGTAAATAATCAAAAGAAAAACAACTAAATATATGTTTCAAGAAAGAAAAAATATTAAAAAAAATTTTGAAATCTTAAACGGGTTAATGGGTCAACCCGTTTATAAATGGGTCAACCCGAACCTGACCTGATTAATAAACGGGTCAACCCAAACACGACCCGTTTATTTAAACGGGTTACACTTGTCAACCCATTGCTTGATTATTTCCGTGTCGTGTTCGGGTCGTGTCAAGACTTGCCACCCCTAAATGGCCTTAACACCCACACTCATTATAAAACTGAAAGCACAAGCCCCGGACTTGATACTTGTTTTGCTCATTACCCAAACTTGTTACTTTACCCAAACCATATGGACCATCTATGCAATTAACTCTATTATTTATTAACCCCTTGAATTATCAAAATTTGCTAAACACTCCCACATCTTACCATCACAACTTCAGATTAAAAAACACATTCAAATACTATTTGATTCTTGTTATCCAATATGACCAAATCGCAATAAAATGAACATCCAACCACCCTGTTATTACTGTCATGGGTATAGCTTGAGTTGTTAATGTCATAATACAGGACTTAAACTTAATGTGGTGAAACTTTTAATTCTTGAAATTTTGAATTTTATGTTTTTGGTTGCGATAGGTACATTGTTGGGGACTTATGAAGATAACAGATTCAAGTCGGAGTCTAAGAAGCTGGCTCTTAAGTCCATTGATCTTCTTGGTCTTGGAGCTGGACCCGAGATAGAAAAGAAACTCAAGTACTCACAAGAAATTTGTTCAGGGGTAATTTTAGGAAAAGAGCTTGTAAATGCACCTGCTAATGTACTTACCCCTGGTTAGTTACCATTTTTCAAAGTTTGCCACCAGTTCTTAACATAATCAAATGAGATTTTCAACATTGAAATTATGCAAACTGTTGTTTTTTACCCACTTTCCTTTTTGGTAAAGGGGGCAAGATGAGTGAGTTGAGTAACGGGTCAAAATGGTTCGGTTTGAAACAGGCCATCTTTGGTACATATAGAAACAAACTGGTTGGGGAGGAACAGAAAAAATTTGGGTTCATTTCGTTAAAAGTCCAATTTGTTAAGCATTATTAAATTACTATATTATTAAAAAATAATCCAAGTTTTTTGAATAAAACGATTTTAGAAGTTGCATGCAATAAAGAAACCCCATGATAACTTTCAACTTGTTTAACTTCCTTTATCTTTTGACCTGATTGAGGTTAAAAACAACATGAAGCAATCCATTTATAGTAAATGGGTCAAAATGCCATGTCTAATTTTAACAGCCATTGCAAAGTTTTTATAAATTCTCTATTTGTGGTTATTTTGCAGAGGTACTAGCAAAAGAGGCGGAGAAGATTGCTGCAACATATGGTGATGTTTTTACAGCAACAATTCTTGATACAGAGCAATGCAAAGAACTGAAAATGGGTTCCTTTCTTGCTGTTGCTGCTGCCTCTACAAATCCTCCCAAGTTTATCCATTTATGTTATAAACCTCCAACTGGATCTGTTAAAACCAAGCTTGCTTTAGTGGGAAAGGGATTGACATTTGACTGGTAATTATTTTCCTGCTTGTAACTGTGAAACAATTATTTGTTCATTTCTTTTTGATAATTTAATAAATATGGGCATTTACATATTTCCCTTCCTAGATCATTTATTACATATTTACCAAAGTAAAAAAATTCAATTACGTATTTCCCCTTCTTGAAACATATTTCTCCTTCCAAATAAAAAAGTCAATTACATATTTCCCCCTCCCAAAGGAAATATGTAATTGATTCTAAGAGTTGGGTAAATATGTAATAATGACTCTTAGTAAGGGAATATATGTAAAAATCCCTAATAAATAATGTGTTAATTGGCTTAATTCTAATTAGATAACAACATTATTATCATAATTAATATCTGAACAAAACAATAAATTAGACTTTGTACGACTTTCAGCCCATTTTTTGTCCGTTCCCCCTTTTTTGTTTATTTTACTGGTTTTAAATAAGAAACAACCCAACTTGGTCCATTTATAAGCAAAAGGTTATAATGTTTATAATGATATGTAATTATCTCCTTTATTAATATTAAATTTCTTGTTGGAATGATCATACAGTGGTGGTTACAACATTAAGACTGGACCTGGTTGTTTAATAGAGCTCATGAAGTTTGACATGGGAGGCTCTGCAGCAGTTTTAGGTGCTGCAAAAGCTCTTGGTCAAATTAAACCTCCAGGAGTAGAGGTTAGATGTTAGCGGTCTACAAGGAATCCTAAAAACTTGTTCAATTGTTATTTTTAATGATTAAAGTCGCACACTTTTACTTTCATTACACACATACACAAACATACATGTGTGTGCATATACATACATACATGCATGCATGCATGCGAAAGTATCAAATGAAAAGTCATGTTTTTGGGAGAACTCACAGAACCCTAAACGAATATGTTTAGAGTTTATCTTTTAGGGTTTAGCTTTAGAGTTTGGTGTTTGGGGTTTAACTTTAGGGTTTAGGTTTTTGGGTTTCTTGTTTAGGTTTGACGAGATATGCCAACGCCGCTCAAATGAGTTCAATTGGAGTTCGTTTGATTGATTTCTTGCAAGTTCTTGCAAAAATAGGAGTTTGTTTTTAACCATTCCTTGTATATATACCCACACCCTCATACATAATACATATATGTATGTTTATGTGTATACTTGTAATAAACAAACATATATACACAATAAAGTCCCACTAATCAGTAGGATATGGGGGTCGGATGAAGACAAACCTTACCCTTATCCCAATGGGATAAAGATGTTGCTTTTGAAGAGACCCTTGACTCAGAGATACCACAACACTTTGTATATTTTGGCCTTGATTTTCTTAGTCATCTAAGTGAAAATACATTGTATTTTGGATTCATCTCTTGTTTTTATATTGCTTCTATGATTTTCAAGGTTTTCTTACTAGGTAAAATACTGAAAGTTCTTTGAAGTGGTATCTTTTGTGACTTGAGATTTTCTTCTTTTCAAATATGATTTTTAACTCTTTATATATAATTTTCAGCTTTTGACTAACATGTTTTAAACTTTTTAAATATGGTTTCTAGTTTAAATTAATACGATACTCAACTTAACTTGGGATATTGCGATTGCAGGTCCATTTTATTGTGGCAGCTTGTGAAAACATGATAAGTGGAGCAGGCATGAGGCCTGGAGATATATTAACAGCCTCAAATGGGAAGACCATCGAGGTATTTTTCTGTTTGAATTCATCCCTGTGTTTGATAAAACACTTCATTGGCCTTTTGGCACCTTTTAAGTTTAATAAAATTTACAAATTTGGCTCATGTAAATCTGAATTTAATAATCAGCTTTATCTACATTATGGATATTTATCTGTTTTGTTAAAAGCCCATAGGCGAGCTTTTGTGTAGGCGCAAGGCATAAAAGGCGAAGGTTTTTTGTTTTACTTTTGAAAACTTTGGTATTCTTTTGAACGTTTGGTTTTTGTTTTTGAACATTTTGGAATTGGTTTTGAACATTTGATATTAGTATTAGAAATTGGAATTTTGTTAGAAAATATGTTATGTTATATGCTAATTGTAATAGATTCTATTTTATATATGTGAAAGAGTATTAACTTTAAAGTTTAAATGTATTATATAATTTTATCTTTTTTCCACCTACATGCGCTTTCTTTTTCCTCAGGCTAGCGCTTTTTTTTCGTATTGCGATTAGGCCCCGGTGAGACTTTTGCGCCTTAAGTGCGCCTATCACCTTCGACAACCTAGATATTTATTTGTATAAAATAGAAAGAAACTGAATTCATCTACCCTATGAAACAATAATACTTTATGTTTTTTTTATAAAAATTGTATAATAAACATGTTCTTTATCAAAAAGATTTTGGGTAAGATTACTTGTTTAACCACTATGGTCATTACTCTTAATTAAGTATTACTCATTTTAGTCTATGAGGTTGTTAATAGTTGACAAGCAGTAAATCTTACTTTAAATAAGGTGCCAAGTACGAGTGCATTGTTCATGAGGCGCACAGAGTGCATAATTATCATATATTTGAAGTTTAATTTTATAAAATGATTATTATAGAAAAAAAATACTATAAAAAAAGAGGAATATTGTTAAATATGATATGATTATTTCTTTTAGATCTCCATTATTCCTGAACTCTATCCATTCATGGTATCAGGTTAATAACACCGATGCAGAAGGTAGACTAACACTTGCTGATGCTTTAGTGTATGCTTGTAACCAAGGTGTAGATAAGGTATTTCTTCATTTCAATCTGATGGCATTTTTTTTTATTTTAATATCATGCTGTGTGTTCCTTTATAAAAATTTCTGTGTGATTTTGTATGACATAAAAAATTTAGGTCACAATCTCTGGTTATCCCTCATGCTAATTTTTTTTCATGCCATATTCAACTCTCTGCAGATAGTTGATTTGGCAACATTGACTGGGGCTTGTATAGTTGCTCTTGGGCCTTCAATTGCAGGTAACTTTTTTGTAGATATAATCGTGATAAAATGAGAGGGTCAGGTTGACACGCAAAAATATTTTGACTTTTCTTAAGGTCAATTGGTTGGAATAAACAAATTAACAAAAAAGTAAATGGCCAAGAGGATGGAAAGTCCCACAAAAGTAAACAATTCCTTTTTGCGATTGTCTTGGATGAGTTGTCGAAGTCGATTTAGGAGGCTATTTCTTGGTGCATACTTTTGGCAAATGATATTGTGCTTGTGACATAAAAGAAGCAAGTTCTAAATGTGAGGGTAGGTGAACGGCGGGCAGCCTTAGACAACAAAGGCCTACACATCAGCCAATATAAAATCATGTATCTTTGTTGTATTATTGGGGCAAACAATGAAGAGGACACCCAAATGACTATTATTGGTCAAATGGTAAAACAAACAACTAAGTTTAAGTAATTTTAACAATATAGCTTATCAAGTTAAGGCAGGGTGGTGTAAGTGGAGAGCAGCGAAAAGTGTTTTATGTGAGAGGAGGTTTCCAGATAAATTAGAAGGGACATTATATAATGCTATAGTTCGATTGATTATGATGTACGGACCTGATTATTGGCCAATTAAAACACTCAAGTGCGAAATCTAGAGATAGTAGAGATAAGGATGATGTGGTGGATGTGTGGGCACACAAGGTTAGACCAGATAAGGATGAGGTTTTAGAGATAGATGGTGGCACGTGTTCGAAGCATGAAGACCCCTCCGTGCAAGGGTAGAGGAGTAGAGACAAACCCAAATTGCCATGGGATGAGAAGATTTGGCATGATTTGATTGACTTGCACTTTTTGAGGACATGATTGGTGATATGAATTCATGGAAATGTCGAATAAAGGTCAGAGATTTCTCAAGGGAGTGTAGGCTTGGCTTTTGTTAGGAAGTCATTTACTGACTAGTCCATGTAGGTTGCCGTTAGGTTACTTTTAGTCATAGATTTCTTTGCTAGCTTTGTTTAAGGTTTGCCAGTGAGCCTGTAGCCATAGAGTGACTTTAGTTTTATCTACTTTAGCCTTAGGAACTTGTACGTCATACTAGTCTTTCTATATGCTTATGTCATGTATATGTATGTCTTAATGCGCTTGTATATGTTGTGACTGCTTAATTCTTTATACATTTGTTCGTTGTATGTCTTCTATATGCTTTGTGTTTTAAACTTGGGGACATTTATGTTTGCTACTTTTTCTGTCTACTTATGGTATGAACTTTTATGCCTTGTTCTTATATATGTGTTTGATTTTAAATATTTAGTTATTTCTGGTTATTTGAATGTATGTATTTGTTTGATATCTGAGCCGGGTGTCTCTGTCTTTGGGTACAACCTTTATATCCTATGGGATAAAGGTAAAGTTTACTTGCGTGACCCATCCTATCCTCCGCAAATCCTACTCTTTAAGTGAGATTTTGTTGGGTATTTTCAGGCATCTTCTCACCCAGTGATAACCTAGCAAAAGAGGTGGTTGCTGCCTCAGAAGTCGCCGGAGAAAAACTTTGGCGGCTGCCAATGGAGGAGAGTTACTGGGATTCAATGAAATCAGGAGTGGCCGATATGGTCAATACCGGAGGCCGCCAGGGTGGTTCAATCACTGCAGCTCTTTTCTTGAAACAGGTATCCTGTTTAACCATCTTATTTTCCCATTTTACCCTTCTATGACTAGAAAGTTGGCCATTTTGAATCAAGATTGCTAATTAGAGGTGGTAAAATGAATGGGCTTTTGAGTGACATACGCTTTATAAATAGCTTATTTGTCAAATGTTATAACAAAAACTATTTTGCTATATAAGTAGTAAAGAGTTAGAATCATTTCAGAAACTCCTATTTAACCACACCAGTTTTGTACATTTTATATGTTGTTTATATGTACATTAGAAACCATCTTAGCAATTTTTTTCCGTATGTTCTTAATTTTTTAATTGCTTACTTACACAAATGTAGGTTATATACATAAATTCATTATTGTCATTTTTTGAATTTCATGATAGACAAATAAATATTTTTTCCCATAAACAAACAAACAAACAAACTTACCCAGTATATTTTTTCCCATCATTTGCCTTATAAAACATAAAAAATTGTGCAATTAAGAGTTCTCGTTGTTTAGAAAAAAATTTTAAAATTTGAAATGATCCTAACACCAGTAGTATAATCATTAAATGAAAAAGTTTAGGAGGTTGTAAGCGTTTAATTATACTTTGGGTTATTGGATTTAAATACACCTAACTCTAACATGTTAGCTGGCAATACTCCTAACTTAGGAAATGCTTAGTGTCACTCCTAAATTTCAACACATTTTTTCTATTGGCACTCCATTTGACACTTTTTTGATGACGTGTAATAGCATAATGGAGTGTCACCGAAAACTATGTTGAAAAATAGGAGTGCCGCTAAACATTTCCTTCGTTGAGAGTATTGACGGCCAACAGGTTAAAGTTGTAAATATTTAAATCCAATAACCCTTATACTTTAGGCTACTTTTAACATGTTTGACCCGATCCAACCCATTTCCCTTTCACGGGTCATAGCTATGGGTTGAAAATGCAACTACTTTTGTTAATTTCTTTCCCTACTTTGTGGCAGTTTGTTAGTGAGAAGGTCGATTGGTTGCATATTGACATGGCGGGTCCTGTATGGAATGACAAGAAGAAAGCCGCAACAGGGTTTGGAATTCCTACTTTGGTTGAATGGGTTGTGGCCAATTCCTCATCTTGAGCCTAGAAATTTTCCCATTTTACCCTTTGTCTAAAAAAATTCGACATTTTGACAAAAAAAAATGGTCATTTTTTGGGTGATCATGAATTATCGATCAAGTTTTGTAATTTAGAATGGTTTAATTAAACCATGTTTCTTTTTTAATTGTTGCTTCATGTTCTTTGATGGTGACAAATCACCTAATTTGCTAATCTTATGTGTGATTGAGCATTTGGTTCAGCAAGCCTAGGGGTAGAGGCGGGCAAAAAAAGGGGACCCGGAACCGGCAACCCGAACCGGAACCGGTCCTACCCGAACCGATTGATACAAACGGGTCCGGTTTTTTAGACAAATTAAAACCGAAACCGGAAAAACCGGAACTGGTTCCACCTGTACCCGGCCAAAACCTGAACATGAACCGGTCAAAACCCGAACCGGAACCGGGACTCGCTCTAGAACCGCACTTGACTAACCCACCTGAAATGAGAACTGATCTTACCCGAACTAGCGGGTACATGTGGTTTTAGTTTCTCATAGAAATCATAACCTAAACCGGAACTGATTACAACTCTACCCAGCTGAAAAACTGGAAATTAACTGGCCAAAAATAGGTCAAAACTTGTAGCTAACCAGAACCGGAATTGGTTCTTACCTGAAATTGGTTCTTAAAAAAATCCGGTTTCCTAAACTCTCTAATCAAGCCTCAAACTTGGCGTAAAGGAGCCAATCCCTCTTTAACATAAGAGTGCTTGCTCGGATGAGATCTACTTGTAGAGTTTGAGTTGGGCTAGTAAGTAATTGTTCAAGCTCTAGTTCTACTCGTCTATTATATATTGTAATTGGCTACATATACAACAGGGATGGCTTTAAGAATTGAGGTGCTAAAGATGAGCCACGAAAAAAAAGCCCCTTAGCTAATTCAAATATTAAAATAGGGGTGTTTAAAAAAATCGAAAACCGAATTGTATTTGTAACTGAAAAAACCAAACTGAATTATAAATTTGATTTTCGGTTTAGTCCCTAACTGTATCCGAATTCCGAATTAAGGTTTTCTGTTCGGTTCCTAGCGGTATCCAAATTTCGGTCTTTGGTTCGCTTATCGAATTCAAATTTAAGATTGATCTTGTTAATAATATATAAAGTTGAATTCAATTTATTCGTATCAGTTTATTCAGGCTTTAACCAGATTATTTAGTTTTTTGTCAGTTTATTCAATTGAATTTAGTTTATTTAGATCGATTTATTTAGTTTTTAATTATTTTATTTGGTTTTGATTATGTTTATGCGGTTTGTTTGTTTTAACTGAAACCAAACCGAACCACTTCTCGAACTCGATTCGGTTTTAGGATAAGGAAGAAACTGACAACTTTAATTAAATCATGTGTTTATAAATGGTTCTTTTCAGTTCTATAACTTGTTGGTTCTACTTTCAATGAATCTCCTTATATATAAGTAAATAACAAAAATTTTGTACCCTCTAAAAAAAATGGGCCCAAGACGGAGGTTGGGTTTGCCCCTTCCCCTGGCCACCCATAATATACAATAATATAATTATTTTTATTTCTATGCATATTTAATAAAATATCTATAATATATAAAATAAATAAAATAAAAAAGGATGTCGTTATTCTAGATTATTCTCAAAATAATTTTCTTGTTTCTCTCTCTTATTTAACGGTAATATATTATATAATAATATTAAATGTTGAATACACATTTATACATTTTAATTTATAATTTTTGTTATCACATTAAAAATACATTACTATTAAAAATTACATTTTTTTCAAAAACAAAATTATTGTAAAATAAGAAATATTGAAAACAATTTTCCAAAATAAAATGTTAAAAAAACAAACTTTGAAAACATTAATATTTAAAGAAATAATATTATTATTTTATTACTAAAAGTATTAACTTATTCAAAATTTTTAATCGTATTTTATAATTTTTGTTATCACATTAAAAATACATTACTATTAAAAATTACATTTTTTTCAAAAACAAAATTATTGTAAAATAAGAAATATTGAAAACAATTTTCCAAAATAAAATGTTAAAAAAACAAACTTTGAAAACATTAATATTAAAAGAAATAATATTATTATTTTATTACTAAAAGTATTAACTTATTCAAAATTTTTAATCGTATTTTATATTAAAAAAATCGACTTATATTATATAAAGTTTCATTAATAACTATTTGTTATTTTGTATTTAACCCGTGTAATACACAAGATTTTAAGCTAGTAACGCTTGTTATTTTGGTTAAATTCATAGAGTTAAGTTAAACTAAATAAGCTTTTTAATCTAAAAAGCCTAAGAAGGATATTAAGTCACTAGATTATTAATCAATGGTTATGATTAAATCAAGTTGTTTGAGGGTATTATAATAATAGCCACTTTTGTTAACTTTTTATCAAGTTCCCATCTTGTTTAAACGTTCATAACTTTTACATACGAAATTATTTTTTTGAAGAAAAATATATCATAAAAATTAGCATTTTTTATCTTCAAAATTAATATATTATTGCTATAGAAAAATTTTTATTTTTTTAGTTCAATTTGTCTTTTGTACAGGTCTTGTGTCTTTTGTACATTGATTGTCTTTTGTATATGATATTGTGTCTTTTGTACATGTTATTGTGTTTTTTGTATTTCTGCTCAATGTTGTGTTTTCATGAACAATTTAAGACACAATGATGTTATAAAATACATAATGTCAAGCAAGGATAACACAATGACGAGTATAAATAATACAATAATCTTTAAAAAAAGACACAATTAACCGTAAAAAGACACAATGACGAGTATGAGCAATTTTGTACAAGTCATTGTGTCTTTTGTACATGTCATTGTATCTTTTGTACATATCATTGTGTCTTTTGTACTTGTTATTGTGTCTTTTGTATAGACATTGTGTCTTTTGTACATGTCATTGTGGCTTTTGTATTGGTCAATGTATTTTCTATACAGGTCATTGTGTCTTTTTTATTTACTCAATGTTGTGTTTTTCTAAACAATTTTAGACATAATGATGTTGTATAATATATAATGTTAAGCAAGGTTAACACAATAACTAGTATAAATAACACAACTATCTTTAAAAAGACACGATTACCTGTAAAAAAGACATAATTACATGTAAGAAAAACACAAAAAAGATAATTGTACACAAACCTTTAAGTAAAACACAATAACGATAATTAGACAAAATGAGCTGAAAAAAATTTCCTTTTTATAGCAAAATTATACTTATTTTAAAGATAAAAAAATACTTGTTTTATGATATATATATTTTTTTAAAAATAACATCGTATGTAAAAGTTATGAACGTTTAAAAATATGAGGGGAAAGTGGTTATGACTAAATTACCTTTTAACAACTTTTCTCTCTAAAATTTTAAATTTTCCATCTTAAATTTGATATAATGATCTAGTGGTCAATAATCATTCTTAGCCATTTTAGGATAATAGGACTGTTTAGTTGAAACTAATCCTAAATTCATATGTTCAACCGAGGAGTCACTCTAAGTCTCTACGGACTAGTCTCCATTGCCACGTCTCCATAAGATTATTACTAATGAGATTTGAGGTCGTTATGCAAATATGTATATGGTTTATTTAGTTAAATAAGTGTTTCTAACAAATATTTATTTTAAAACAAAATATCATAAATCTCTCAAATAAATTATATACAAAAATTTAAAAATGGGACTTGTGGTTTTATTTTATTAGTTATCAAATTAAGAGCCAACGTGGAACTAGTTCACTTGGTAGAGGCTTGCCTCTTACAATGGGAGGTCATAGGTTCAATCTCATGTAAAAGTGTCATTATGATGTAATTTAAGGTGGAAGCTAAATTGAGCGTTAAAAAAAAAAAGCAATCAAATTAAGGAGAGATGTTATTATTTATTAGGTGAGAGACATCAAAAAAAAATACATAATTCATTATAAACGATAAATGATATTCAATATTTAAGGTGAAATAAATTCGAGAAAATAATTTTTAGATAACATACAAAGATAACATAATATTTTTAATTATTATATACAAAGATGTGTTTGTTTAGACTTGTTTAACCCATTTATATTTATATAGTTATCTTAAAATATGTCTTACATCATAAATTAACTTTGGGGTTTAGTATTAAAAGTTTAAACCAAAAGAAACAAATTGACAAGAGATTTTATAATTAAAATGTTATATTTTTATGTATATTTGTACTTTTGGTGATAAGATCGCATTTTTAAAGTACAAAATCCTAAAAGAATAACAAAAATAAATATGATTGATCAAATGAGTCGTTTTCTTGTTAACCGATGAATATTCATGCCGTGTTTGAGTTAATATGTATGACAAGATTTTCAGGTTCGAGTCATGCTAGAATTCATGTTCAATTTTTGAGTTCGCGTAATTGAGTTGACTCATCAATCCGTGATCACAACCCGTTTAACTCTCCAAGCAATTCATTACCCACACGTTAAATTAACATCACTTGACATGATGTTAGATGAGTTCATCGTTAGGTGGTCATATGAACTATCCAATTGATTATGGTCACATGCACATCCTTTTGATTGAAAACTAGTATAAGTCATGACATGATTAGTGATATAACATTTTATTCCAACCACTCAATCAATGTCACATTCATTTTATTACCTATTTAGACAGGATATATAAAGGAATGATATAAATCGAATGACATTTAATTATTTGTGTTCAAAATTACTAAAAAAAATCGGGTTATCTCTTAACTCTACTTATCAAAATGATTGGTCCGGCCCTGTCTACGTTGTCGCCTTCGCTGTTTCTTTTATTTGTTCATCCACTCATTTGATTTTCTAGTTTGTCTTGGTGTTTGTTAAAAATGTGGTCTAAACATTAGTTTTTTGGAGGTGTAATAATTTTAATCTGAAACACATATTATTTAAAGGTATAGATTATGCATAACAAAATAAGGGGTTAGGTTGGGTAACGGATCAGAATGGGTGCAGGTCAAGATGAGTGTATGTCATGATAAGTTTTATGCAAAATCAGTTTGGGTCTAAATAGGTCGTTCTTAAGAAGCATCAATTTAGTTTAAGTTAAAATGAGTTATAGCAAACACAAATACTTTATTTTAACAATTTTAAATGATTTTCTAATCAAATATATTATTGTTCATTAATGTTACCCATTTGAAAGAATTATATTCACATAATTTTTTAGTTACCCGATCTCAATCCATTTTATGTCATAATATTACATATTTTAACCAAAAATACAATAATTGTTTGCACAAATATACCAATTCTTCATGCTATGAGTCAAGATTACCATCTTTAATGTAGATCAATATATGCTACATGTTTGGCTATGCAAAATGCCCTAATTAAAGGATTCTTTGGAAGCAACATAGATTCATAAATGTATATATAATCATGCATGCATATACCTTGTCTACTATACGAGTTAAATAAAAAATCTTAAATAGTTAAAAATAAAAATAAAAATTTAAATTATAAACAATTTTCTTAGATTAAATATTATTAAATTACGTAATTACTTTATTAAAACAACAACTAAAAACTTTTATAACTATAAAAATGTTACCTTATGTCATGTGCTACACGTATTGAATATATAAAATATTAAACAATTAGTATTTTATAAAAAAAATACTTATTGTTGCAAATCAAAGTTAAAGTATCAATTCTATAATTATTAAAATTATAGAACTAATTTAAAAATATCATTAAAAATAAAGGAACAAACTGTAATTTTTCAATCATGTTTATGACTTGTGTTTAAAATAATATTTTTTAAACATCATTTTAGAAAAAGTCATTTGTTTATAAAAATGTCATCGTTTAAAACTCTCATTTATATTTTATTTTATTTTTAAAAAAATAAGAAAACTTGTTTTTTTATAAAAATATTATATATTACTTTTTATTTTTAAAAGAATTTGGTAATTAGTAAAAATGATATGATTTTTTATTTATTAAAAACTATTTGTTATCATATATTTTAAATAACGTATCATATATTTTTTAGAAATGTTTTATAAAAAATAAAAATGACAACTTATTATTATATTATTTATCAAATTGAATAAAGTTCTAAGTATTTAAAAGAAGATATGAGATAAATCAAAATCTTATAAAACATAGTCTTCAAATATTAAATAAGAGAGAAAGTTGGGAAAACCAACTTTAGATGGTATATAAAATTAACACATGTACTACTAAAATCTTTTTTATTAAAGATTATATGTAGATAAAAGTATTATAGATATAAATGTAGATATGTTAAAAATAAACTAAAACCAATGTTTCATTTTTAGATTTTTATGATCGATCGATTGGTTTTAGTTACCAACACGGCAACACATCTTTAATCAATATAATAAAGTTTGTGACTAAATAAAAAGAAAAAAAAAAAAACTATTTTATCTACAACTAGGCAAGTGATAATATATCTATAAAAGTCGTAATAAAATTTGTTCGGAGGAGGTACTTCTGCTGATGCTTATTGTACAACACATGATGCATCCAGTGATTAACCATCAATTATTTGATGTTAAGAACCTATTTTCATTAAAGAGTTTGTATCCTAATGATATTTTTTATTTTTATTATATAAAGTTTTCGGTTTGAGTCTTTTTGTCATTAATTGGATCTGAAAAAAATGATGTTTTCGTAGTGAGAGGTTTTCTTCTGAATTAATAAGATATATGTAATAAGGTTGATTTACGAGTTTTTCTTTAAAAACATATTAGCCGATAAATTATTGTAGTTCAAAAAAAAATATAAAAAAAAATCAATTTTACTTACCATGTCCAATCATTTATCAAAAACTTCTAATTTCAAACGGGAAATAGTTGGTAATATTCCAAGTAATTATAGCCCCTTTATGTTCAATCAAACTACCAATCAGCCCCTTCACATTCATACTCCACAATTTCATATTCATTATAAGTTTTAGAGTTAATTACACAAATGGTCCTTTTAACAAAATCGTATTGCTATGTGGTTTTTAATTTAAAAAAAAATTCTATTAATGGTTCTAATTGTTTAAAAATGTAACATTAATTGTCTTTTGGTTGGATGGTTGTTTGTTTTTAACATTATTCTTCTGATTGAAAGAAGATCTTGTAACATTTCGTTTTCTCAAAAATAAATAAAATACTTAATTTATATTTAAAATATTAGTACTCGAGGGTTAAACATGAGAAATAGTCGTTTAACATCTCGTTTTGTAAATAAATAAAAATGAATATATGTGAAAATTATATTTCAAATATTATTAAACGAGTAGGTATCGGACGAAATACCATTCGAAATAGTTGGGGTTTAAATTATGGGTGCTGTTAGGGAGATATCAGGCCTGTTCCTTGAATACTATCTATACGGGCCGTATAGGGCTATACGGCCCGTATAGAACCAAGTGGTGTTCACTGATCTGTAGGTGGTGTCCAAATAACCATTCCCTAAATTATTCCAATAATTATAATAATGGTAATAATAAATAATAAACGTATATAACAATAATATATAAATAAACAAATAATCCTATTTAACAATATGAATGCAATTATACAAGTCAAGTGTGTGTAGCAAAATGATGAATTCATGTGTGTAGATGACAAATGAAATGGATCTTCACAATGAAGATTTACGTACACAAATATAGAGAAGGTAATCTTCATTATCAAACGTTGAGGCAAAACAAAAGAAAACAAATAAACCGACACAATTGAGACTCAACTACATATACATTTTGAAGCATTCCATTATGACCTTGTCAACTTGCTTTCAATTTCTCTAGATTAATTAATTAGTACACGTTAGGTGGAGAAAAAAATAGAAGTTAGTCGTAAGAAGATATCTTTCAATAGATCTACAATGATAAGAAGATTAAGAATAAACGTTGTCCAACCTCTATTAAAAAGTTTTAAGGTGTCACTCAATCAACAAATATTAAGGTAAATACGTTTTATATCATGTAAATTTTTAGAGCCTTGTATGTTAAATTTTAACACATAAAGAGATCTTTCGTGACCAATGTTTAGACCATTAGTATATACAAGACTTGTAAATTTTATCCGAAAGTGGGTGCAAATCCCATAAGTGACTTGAAATGTGGATTGAAGGGTTATACGTAAGGCGTACTCTGCAAGCAACCTAACAAATGATAGTATAAACCAATGTATGTAGTGATTATATCAATCAGTGAAATAATGTGTATAAATATGTAGCATTACTAAAAATAATTATAGTTAAAGAACCTAAGACTATCCGGTGTGCCGTGTGAATGGGCGTGGGAGGGGCGTGGCACACTGCCCCCTAGGGGCGTGGGAGGGTTCACGGGCGTGAGGGCTTGATATGGCCGTTGGTGAAGGAAGAAAAATTTTTTTTTTTACCTATTTAAACCATTCACATATTAAACCCAAAAAAATTTTAACTTCCCATTTCAAACATTCAACACAAAAAAATATCCACTCTTCCCATTTCAAACTTTCTTAACCAAAAAAATAATTTCCATGGATCCCAACCAAAACCCAAATTACTATAACCCAAACACTCCACCTAACCGAAACCCTAACATGCCACCTCCGAATTGGGTCTTTAGCCCTTCTCCAATAAATCTTTTTTTTTGATTCAAACTGTTATCGACCGAATTTTGATTCAAGCCCACAACAAGGGTTTTATACATTCGCCGATTATGGTTCGAGTCAACAACCTCACAGGTTTGGACAATTATCTCAGGATGAAGTTGTACCCGAGACCCAACCCACTACAAATGCCGGTCCAAGCACGCAACCAAAACAAAGGCGTAGACACAGAAAGAAACAAGCTGTGGATACCGAACCCGTTGTGAGAGGTTGATCCCGTATAGAAAAATGGACTACGGAGGAAGAGTTTCAACTTACAAAAGCTTGGATCGATGTTCGGAAGATCCAATTGTTGGTAATTACTTTCCTTTTAGTTTTTTAAAATTGTTAATATTTTTTTTATAAATTGTTAACATTTTTTTATTAATTGTTTATAGGTCGTAACAAAAAATGACCGAACTTTTGGAGTAAAATCCGAAATCAATTTTTTCAAGCCATGGGTCGTGGGGAATATCGTACAAACGATATGCTCTCTAGCAAATGGCGTGACATGAACCTAAAGGTTAGAAAGTTCTACGGGATTTATTCCCAGAAATGGCAAACTCGTCGGAGCGGCCAAAGCGACGCGATGATAGAGCTCGAATCGGAAGATCAATACCGGGAAGAGTTTAACGCCCCCTTCACGCTTAAACGGAGTTGGGAGCTTATGAGGAAATGTCCGAACTGGATTCGAATCCCGACTGTACAAACGTCGGCTTCAAAACGATCAAAAGCATCGTCAACCGATAGCCCCGACATGTCGGATGCTTGAGTGAATATAAATCTAAACGATTTCGACGAAGAAGAAGACGACGACGACGACGAGATAGAGGATTTGACTCGTCCGACCGGTAGAGATCGCGCAAAAACCGACCGAGCAAGGGCGAGACGAGGCTCTTCATCTCAAACGACCCCGGATTATAACCAAGGAATAGAACACTTATCTCAACGAATCGGTGACTTTAACGAATTAAAACGGGAACGTCAACGGTTGGTAGAGTTACAACTTCTATTCACCAACACCGAACACTTAACCGGGCTCGACCGCGAAATTGCCGAGCGGGAGAAGGATAAAATTCGTAATAAATATAGAGATAATTAATTTGTATTTTTTTTTATTAATTTGTAATTTTTTTATTATTTTTTTATTAGTTTGTATTTTTTTTATTAATTTTTTTTATTAGTTTGTAATTTTTTTATTAATTTCTAATTTGTTTTTATTAATTATATCTCAATTTAATTTAAAAATGAATGATGACGTGGAGTGAGTGGTAATGAGGCATTTCCACCAAAATGGTGAGGTGAGTGGTTGTGGTGAGTGCTTATGTGGCGCCTACGTGGCGCATAGGTGGAGTGAGTGGGTCACTTGGCATACCTTATAGTCTAATAAGCTATGCTTAATATCGAGTCGTGCATTTACCAACAATATGTTAACGTTTTATTTTACAAAACCTTTTAGATAACAATGTAAGATGAAAAGAAACATGATTAGAGATTTAAGGCCTATAATGTCTTAAATGTAAATGAAGTTATGCCTTCAAGTCCTGCATAAACCAGAAATATATGAAATAATATGTACATATGTTTAGTAAATTTGGTTTATTATGAAATGAATATGAAATGTTGTTTAAAAATACTAAAAAGTTATTTTAAATCTATGAAACTAAACTTCCGCTGCAAGTTTATGAATATTATGAAACATGTGAAAATGAGCATTAATCTATGATCGAGACTTAAACATGAAAACAATTGGGTTGCAACTCCCTAGTCACTAAGAACCCACGGTGTGACAAAACTGATGACCAAATACATAAACAATTCTTCTACAACAGATTTTTGTTAACTGACGAATAAAGAGCTAAAGACCAAAGAACAAATATTTAAAGAACAAAAAAAAACACAATTCAAACTGTTGATAAATCAAATAACCATTATCCATACAACCTTTATGTCAAATAACCAATGTTGCTCTATGTCACACCCCCACCTTTCGTCACCTCATGTATGATGTCACTGAACTGGTTGCGGAAGCATAATGGTGATGTCTTTGAGGTGAGGGGTGACTTACTTGATCCGATATCACAAGCACACAGATTAACTTAAAATAATTACATTACCAGGTTGTCGCAATCACAATTACATTACAGCTAAATTTGTTTAATTACGAAACTAATTATTTAAGTGCAAGTATCCCAAAAGTGTGTCCTCACCGGCGATTACTGTTTACCTGCAAAAAGTTTTGAGTTTGAAACGTCAGCACAAAGCTGGTAAGATCATACAGTCATGTTCCACAATATGATATGTGATATAAGTTCACAAAATGTTATGTTCAATATAACCATGGTGTGACAGTTGCATATGAGAATTACGTCATTAATAACGTGGGCACATTTGATCGTTCTAGAAATCCACGTTGTTTTAATACTTGTAATTGTTACAGAATGATAGTAGGTGAGAAATGATGAACGTGGGCGAAAACCGTGCTCAAAACGGAGTCCTGGATTGCCCGGAATCGAAAAATGAAGAAAATTCACCAAGTGTTGGTCGACTGGACCCATCGCGGTACGCGATGGAGGGATTGAGAATCCTCCGCGGTACGCGATGCATGTAAAATATCAAAGATTCCCGAAAAGCTTCGCGGTACGCGAAGCTCAAATTGGCCTCCCGCCGCGGTACGCGACGGGTGAGGCGGTGGAATGAGTTGGTTATCTTTATCAGATTGCATGCAGAAGAATATATTTCTTCTTCTCTCGAACTTCTTCGCCCATCAGACGAAAACACACACAATTACACCTTCACATCATCATTTTGAAGGCCTCCGAACACAAGGAACGCATCAGGGATCATCTCTACGAGATCTGATCGTTGTTTTGAAGCTAGATATCCGTCAGATTAGGTAATGATCCGTTTAAACCTTCTAGTTTGATTTTGATTGATTAGATCTTGATTTTGAACGTAATGACATAGTTAGGATTGTTGATTATTGCCTAGATGATGGCTAGGATTGATTATAAACAAAGAACACGAAGTTTTAACGGTTAAATCCTTGTTTTGATCCGTTGTAATGCCCGGTTTGCATGAAACCATACCCATGATTATAATGGTTTAATCCATTTGATTATAACAATGTAGGTGATTAGTTGGGTTAATCCTTGAAATGCAACGTTAAATCCAAGTGTTTCAAACTAATCACAACCATTAACATACTCATTGGAACGATTATCTGATGTTTATGATAACAGTCAGATTAGTATGTTAAACATGGTTATTACACCTATTCTGAAGCTGCATTGTGATATTTCATGATAATTGGGTAATCAATAACAAGGATTGATCATTCCTAAGCCATTAAATTATCTAGAAACTGTTACAGTATCATAATCAACAACATTAACTATTTGGTTAATCTGGGATTATTCTGATTAATCAAGAATGTCATCAACCTTGTATTAGGAATCTAATGCAATGTAGGTTCCTACATTATCATACATTGTATGATACAATACTAAATTAACCAATTAAACATTTAATAACGGTTTGATGACTTACTACGCAATGTCTTTGACATTGAACGTTCAGAAAGATCTAATCAGTAAAATAGAACATAAATAACTCATTAAATAAAACTAAATGCATAATCACTTCTCTATTATCATTTTGGAGATATTATGCTACATCTATATCATCAGGTGAGTTTCGTACAACCCCTTTTATTTTTAATCTTTTATAAACATCGGGGAACACTGTTGAACTTTTATTGAACATATGATATGCATCACTGTTATCTGTGTGATTTCATGTGAGTATTGAGGACTTGTGAATTTTATGGGATTTTGCCCGGAGAACAGAACACTATCACAGTATCAAAAGTCCTCATTTCTGAACTGTATCTAGTGAACCCATGTGTGGCCGAACGGGGAAACAATGATAGTACTATCGGCTGACCACCCATTTGCTGGGAGGATTGCATCTCCCCTTGTGTGAATGTTTGTTTCCTGTTTCCAAAACTTCTTAATGTTATGATAGACATTAAGATAATGAGGCATTAAGATGTTACCGACGGGTAGTATCTTGTAGAACAATATCGTCAGAAAGGAACTAGATACGGGTCCCATGGTTATCTTGAACTGAACATTTTGAGAACTTATATTACATATCATATCATATCATATTGTGAAACTTGAACTGTATAAACTCACCAGCTTTGTGCTGACGTTTTCAAATCAAACCGTTTTGCAGGTAGACCGTGACTCGGGGGAGAATGCACCTCACAAACTTGTAATTAAATAGGTTAATATTGTAATGTAAATTGTAATAACGAAACCCTGTAATGTATTTATTTTAAGTTAATCTGTGTGCTTGTGATATCGGATCAAGCAAGTCACCCCTTACCTCAGAGACATCACCACTATGCTTCCGCGACAGTTTCAGTGACATCATAGATGAGGTGACGAGGGGTGGGGGTGTGACAGGGTGGTATCAGAGCCACATGTTATAGAATTTAGGTGGATTTAGAGACCTAGACTATAACCATAGGTTCGAATAGTAACACAGAGAGCACCGAACATAACAATTGAACAAAACTTGTTTTGAATTAAGCCAGGATAATCAGGTGGTACGAATTCCCGTTATGAGTGGCCAGCATAACTGAAATTTGCAACACGTGTGCATTCTAGTTTAATTTAATTCAAGCAGAACATTAATAATTATATGGATGAATAGTCATTCTAAGATAGGAAGAAGCATCATATCATGTACATATTAAATATTGTTATTTAATATTTATGTCATGATACTGATTATAGATTTTTATTGTACAGTGATGGCCGATCGAGGCGAACAGTATATCTACCAGAGATTTCCTCACGTGGTTGTGGATGGTACTCCGAGCTCTAGCTCAGGTTCGGATTCGGATCCTTCGGAGGCATCGACTGCAGCCTCACGGGCGCCATCTATAGTGCCACAGGCACCACCAGCATCACCACACCCACTGGCAGACCCTAGACCAGTTACACCACCACCACCAGCACCAGTAGCATCACCCGGTCATTCTCAGCCTCATGCTGAGAATGTAGCAGCTGAGGGACAGCATAGTCCTTCACCACGGCGAGTCCCTGCTTGGGATGGACTCAGGAGAATGCGGGGTCAAGCCCGCAAAACCACGGGATTACCTCCCCGGAAGCAGCTGGCTCCCAGGGTCGAGTTTCATGCTATACATGAGGTGGGAGAATCCTCCCATCAGGCAGAGCTGAGAGCACAGTTGCAGCAAGTTACTCAGAACTTGCAGGGGACACAGCAGAGCCTACAGCAATGCCAGGCTACGGTTGAGGATACGCGTATGACCATATTGGAGATCCTCACTTCTCTCTTGACCTTGATGGATCAAGTGAAGGCTTTGGACACCGACACTCGAGCGTGGAGGACCGCGATTGATGATAGATTGAGGATGACCTGGGTACAGATTATGCTTGCTGCATTTTGGCGGCAAGTGGCATTGGTGACCGAGCGATGGATGTGGGTGAGAGAGAGAGAGTGACAGAGTTTTTGGCATGGTTTGGAGTGGTGAGTATTGAGACCAGGATGATGGTCCTGGCAGTAGTCATGGCAGTGGTGGCTATGATACTTTCTTTCTTATCATACTTTATGCGATGAGTATGTACAGAAGATCATTCTGGGATCTTCAGATCATCAGTATGTAGATGTGGGAGTTCTTTTTCTGTTCTTTTCTTTCTTTGGTTGTAGTGTCTTGTGTTGTGTTGGTAGTTTGTATAAAACAAATAATGGTAGCAATGTAATAAAATGGGTGTTTTTGTGTTTCGATCTGTGCCATGTACTATTCGGGTGTTGTGTGAAGTATAATTAAGTTTGTGTGAGAACATATCAATATCAGAACATATCAATATGAGAACATATCAATATCAGAACATATCAATATGAGAACATATCAAACTGAAAACATATCTTTCGCTGAAATACAGTACGGGAGAAATACTGTATGCGAATATATCAAACTGAAAACATATCTTTCGCTGAAATACAGTACGGGAGCAATACTGTATGGGAATATATCAAACTGAAAACATATCTTTCGCTGAAATACAGTACGGGAGCAATACTGTATGCGAATATATCTACTACTAAAGTACAGTACGAGAGCCATACTGTACGAGAGCATATCTAAACGAGAACATATCTATTGTTTGTGTGAGAACAAATCTAGTGCATGAACTGAGAACATATCATAGAACATGGTGAGGACGTATATCTGTATGGAAACATATCAATGTGAGAACTTATCAATGTCCTGAATCTGAATTTATCAAAAACATGGGTAATAACATATTTATGTCACAGTACTGTGAGCTGTGAAATATTTTAACATGTTTTTGAATTAACAGGACTGAGTATAACTATGAACATCTGTGTGATCTGTGTGTACTGAAAACGTGTATGAACTAAATTCATGTAGTTATACTGTATTCTTTATCTTCACATTTTAATATAAATTTTCAGTGTAACTGAATATGATTGATGTGATGTGAAAAACGGGTTATATCTTTAATGTTCTTAAACTGACCGGAGTTTGTCTGCATGTTAGCAGAATAATGGCTCCCAAACGAGGTCGACCGGCTAAGAGATCTATCAAGAACATTACTAACCCGGAGCCGAATCAAGTTCCACCAGTAGATACTGAATCAAATCCAAATCCACATGTGAATTTGGAAACAAATACTGTTCCACCCGTGAACCCGGGAGTAAACTCTGTTCCACCTGCTGGTGCAGGTGGATCCGAATCAAACGAAGTAATGATATCACGGATTGTGCGAGAACAGCTATCTGCTTGTGGTGTTTTGATACCACATCAACCTCATATTACTTCGGGTTCAGGTGGGGACCACAATCACGCCGAACGTAATGCTACTGATGGCAACGCGGAAACTCATAGAACCACTGGCACAACTACAACTACTCCTGAATCACCACGACAGGGATGTACTTATAAGTATTTTGCTTCCTGTAATCCTCCTACTTTCGCTGGTACTGAAGGAGCGGCTGGATTGCTAAGGTGGATCGAGGAAATGGAAACGAAACTTAAAATCAGCCAGTGTTTAGAGGAGCATAAGGTGTCTTATGTTGCCTGTTCTTTTAAAGAATCAGCTTTGACCTGGTGGAATACCCAGGCAAAAACATTGGGCTCAGCTACAATCGACTCAATGGGCTGGAACGAATTTAAAACTCTGATTAGATCAGAGTACTGCCCACTCACTGAGATTCAAAAGCTCCAGGAGGAATTCTGGAATCACTCGATGATTGGGGCTGATTGTTTAGGGTATACTCATCGTTTCCATGAACTTACTTGCTTACTTCCCGATATGTTTCCTACAGAGGCAGCATTGATTGAGAAGTACATTAAGGGTTTTATTCCCCAGATTCGGGGAATGGTGACTGCAGCTGAACCCACAACCCTTAAACGTACAATTCTGTTAACCACTAAGCTTACCGATGAGGCGGTAAGGAGTGGTACGTTGGTAACAAAAACTCAGACGGCCGTGGGCCGTAGTAATGTCGGTACCTCTAATGTTTCCAAAGGTACCAAACGAAAGTGGTTTGGCAAAACAAAGGCGAGAGCTCCGGCTGAAATCACCCAGAGCAAGCCAACTGTGAAAAACTATGGTGCTGCTATTCCTGAAAGGAGAGCTTATACTGGGCAGGCGCCCAAATGCAACAAATGTCCATTCCATCACACAGGACCGTGTCCTGTTTGTGCCAACTGTAACCGAGTTGGACATTATGCTAAATATTGCAACTTTCCTACTCAAACACCAAACCAAGCACCATAACAAACCACTCAAAACAATCGATCATGCTACAAATGTGGGAACCCTAATCATTTCATGAAAAATTGTCCAAACAACAACAACACCAATCAAGGGAATGAAGCTAGGGGGAGAGCTTTTCAGGTTGGTGCTATCGAAGCAAGACATGATGCGAACATTGTCACTGGTACGTTTCTTCTTAATAATCTATACGCATCAGTTCTGTTTGACACATGAGTAGATAAGAGCTTTATCTCTCCTGAATTTGCATCATTAATTTCATTGCCTACGGTAGATCTAGAAAATCCTTATGTCATTGAACTTGCTAATGGCAAGTTAATAAAAACTAACAGTGTCATTCAAGGATGTTCCTTGAATCTGAATGATCATCTTTTCAATATCAATTTACTTCCTATTGAGCTTGGGAGCTTTGATGTCGTTGTCGGTATGGACTGGCTTTCTCATAACCAAGCGGAAGTTGTGTGTCAAAACAAGATGATCCGTATTCCATTACCTAACGGTAATACACTGATAGTTCAAGGAGAACGAGCCGGTAGGAAACTTGGTATCATATCTTGTATGCGAGCTCAGAAATTCTTAAGGAAAGGCTGTTATGCTTTCCTGGCACATGTGACTGAGCACAATTATCCACCCAAACATATCACAGACATTCCAGTAGTCAAGGATTTTCCTGAAGTATTTCCTGAGGACATATCAGGATTACCCCCAGTGAGGCAGGTTGAATTTCGTATTGACTTGATCCCAGGCGCTTTACCAGTTGCCAAAGCCCCGTATCGACTTGCACCATCAGAAATGCAAGAACTTTCAGGTCAATTACAAGAACTTTTAGACAAATGTTTTATTAGACCTAGTTTCTCACCATGGGGAGCACCAATTCTTTTTGTGAAAAAGAAAGATGGGTCATTCAGGATGTGTATTGACTACCGGGAACTCAATAAACTGACAATCAAGAACCGTTATCCACTACCTCGTATCGATGACCTGTTTGATCAGTTACAAGGTGCTACTTACTTTTCAAAAATTGATTTAAGATCCGGATATCATCAATTACGAGTGCACGAAGATGATGTTCCTAAAACTGCATTCCGAACTCGTATGGGCATTATGAATTTCTAGTAATGCCGTTTGGATTAACAAATGCACCAGCAGTTTTCATGGATCTGATGAATCGAGTATGTAGACCTTATCTGGATAAATTTGTGATTGTGTTTATTGATGATATTCTCATTTATTCTCGAAACCAACAAGAACATGCTCAACACTTGAAATTAATCCTAGAACTTTTGGCACGTGAAAAATTATATGCAAAGTTCTCCAAGTGTGAGTTCTGGTTACGAGAAGTTCAATTTCTTGGTCATGTAGTGAATCAAAACGGTATTCAAGTGGATCCCAGTAATATTCAAGCGGCGAAACAGCGGGAGACACCACGAACCCCGACTGAAATACGTCAATTCTTAGGGTTGGCAGGTTATTATCGCCGGTTTATCAAGAACTTTTCAAAGATAGCCTTGCCACTCACCACATTGACCCAAAAGAATCAACCTTTTATATGGGATTCCCAACAGGAGGAGGCATTCCAACTGTTGAAACACAAACTCTGCAACGCACCTATCTTGGCATTATCGGAAGGTACTGATAATTTCACAGTGTACTGTGATGCTTCTCGTCAAGGTCTTGGGTGTGTTCTAATGCAGAATGACAAGGTAATTGCGTACGCTTCTCGACAACTGAAAATACAGAGAAGAACTATACCACACATGACCTAGAACTCGGTGCAGTAGTGTTTGCACTCAAGATTTGGAGACATTATCTATACGGAACCAAGTGTATTATATACACTGATCACAAAAGTCTCCAGCACATTCTAGATCAGAAAATGCTGAATATGCGACAAAGGCGTTGGGTTGAACTGTTGAACGATTACGACTGTGAGATTCGTTATCACCCAGGTAAAGCGAATGTCGTAGCCGATGCTTTAAGTCGCAAGGAACGAGTCAAGCCTTTACGTGTAAAAGTGTTAGGTATGACTATTCAAACCAGTCTAATTCCTCAAATCAAAGACGCTCAGCAACAAGCTTTACAAGCAACGAACTATTCTGCTGAGGGACTGAGAGGATTAGACAAGAAACTCAATATCAAAAATGATGGACTGTTGTATTTCAAAGACCGAATGTGGATTCCTTTCTGCGGTAACTCTAGAACAATTATCTTGGATGAGGCGCACAAATCCAGGTATTCTATTCATCCAGGTGCTGATAAAATGTATAAAGATCTTAAAGACTTTTACTGGTGGCCTGGAATGAAGAAACAAATAGCTGAATACGTGGATCGATGTTTGACATGTCTCAGGGTCAAGGCTGAACATCAACGACCTTCTGGGTTATTACAACAACCTGAGATTCCCATGTGGAAATGGGATCAGATCTCTATGGATTTCATCACTAAATTTCCCAAAACCTCACGTAATTATGACTCTATATGGGTTATCGTTGATCGCCTTACAAAATCTGCACATTTCTTACCCATCCGAGAAGATTATTCTATGGATCGACTTGCTAAACTCTATGTTAATGAGATTGTATCTCGACACGGAGTACCCATCTCTATCATCTCTGACAGAGATAGTCGATTTATGTCACGATTTTGGCAAACTCTTCAGAAAGCTCTGGGTACACAAATCAATATAAGCACAACCTATCATCCACAAACCGACGGGCAGACTGAACGAACGAATCAAACTCTTGAATACATGCTTAGAAGCTGTGTGATTGATTTTGGAGGTAGCTGGGATATTCATCTTCCACTTGTTGAATTTTCGTACAATAACAGCTACCATACCAGTATTCAATGCGCTCCATTCGAAGCACTATATGGACGCAAGTGTAGATCACCTATCTGTTGGTCAGAGGTAGGTGAAAGCCAAATCATAGGCCCATAATTCATTCAGGAAACAACTGACAAGATCGCACTCATTCAGGAACGAATTAAAGCTGCCCGCGATCGTCAAAAGAGTTATGCTGATAATCGTCGTAAACCACTCGAATTCCAAGTAGGTGATCAGGTAATGTTGAAAGTGTCACCTTGGAAAGGCATTTTCAGATTTGGGAAAAGAGGTAAACTTTCACCAAGATTTGTAGGGCCATTCAAGATCCTTGAAAGGATTGGATCCGTGGCCTACAGACTTGAGTTACCTCTTGAAATCAGTAACATTCACGATGTCTTTCATGTATCTAATCTGAAGAAGTGCTTAACTGATGAGGCATTGATCATACCTCTAGAAGAGATTCATATTGATGAAAAACTTCAGTTTAGTGAAGAACCAGTAGAGGTAATGGATCGAGAAATGAAGGTGCTGAAACGTAGCCGCATACCAATCGTTAAAGTGCGATGGAACTCGCAACGTGGACCCGAATATACTTGGGAACGTGAAGATCAAATGAAATCAAAGTATCCACATCTATTCTCATAAACAATTGTCGTAATGTAAGTCTTCATTAAATTTCGGGACGAAATTTCTCTAACAGGAGGAGACTGTGACAGTTGCATATGAGAATTACGTCATTAATAACGTGGGCACATTTGATCGTTCTAGAAATCCACGTTGTTTTAATACTTGTAATTGTTACAGAATGATAGTAGGTGAGAAATGATGAACGTTGGCGAAAACCGTGCTCAAAACGGAGTCCTGGATTGCCCGGAATCGAAAAATGAAGAAAATTCACCTAGTGTTGGTCGACTGGACCCATCGCGGTACGCGATGGAGGGATTGAGAATCCTCCGTGGTACGCGATGCATGTAAAATATCAAAGATTCCCGAAAAGCTTCGCGGTACGCGAAGCTCAAATTGGCCTCCCGCCGCGGTACGCGACGGGTGAGGCGGTGGAATGAGTTGGTTATCTTTATCAGATTGCATGCAGAAGAATATATTTCTTCTTCTCTCGAACTTCTTCGCCCATCAGACGAAAACACACACAATTACACCTTCACATCATCATTTTGAAGGCCTCCGAACACAAGGAACGCACCAGGGATCATCTGTACGAGATCTGATCGTTGTTTTGAATCTAGATATCCGTCAGATTAGGTAATGATCCGTTTAAACCTTCTAGTTTGATTTTGATTGATTAGATCTTGATTTTGAACGTAATGACATAGTTAGGATTGTTGATTATTGCCTAGATGATGGCTAGGATTGATTATAAACAAAGAACACGAAGTTTTAACGGTTAAATCCATTTGATTATAACAATGTAGGTGATTAGTTGGGTTAATCCTTGAAATGCAAGGTTAAATCCAAGTGTTTCAAACTAATCACAACCATTAACATACTCATTGGAACGATTATCTGATGTTTATGATAACAGTCAGATTAGTATGTTAAACATGGTTATTACACCTATTCTGAAGCTGCATTGTGATATTTCATGATAATTGGGTAATCAATAACAAGGATTGATCATTCCTAAGCCATTAAATTATCTAGAAACTGTTACAGTATCATAATCAACAACATTAACTATTTGGTTAATCTGGGATTATTCTGATTAATCAAGAATGTCATCAACCTTGTATTAGGAATCTAATGCAATGTAGGTTCCTACATTATCATACATTGTATGATACAATACTAAATTAACCAATTAAACATTTAATAACGGTTTGATGACTTACTACGCAATGTCTTTGACATTGAACGTTCAGAAAGATCTAATCAGTAAAATAGAACATAAATAACTCATTAAATAAAACTAAATGCATAATCACTTCTCTATTATCATTTTGGAGATATTCTGCTACGTCTATATCATCAGGTGAGTTTCGTACAACCCCTTTTATTTTTAATCTTTTATAAACATCGGGGAACACTGTTGAACTTTTATTGAACATATGATATGCATCACTGTTATCTGTGTGATTTCATGTGAGTATTGAGCACTTGTGGATTTTATGGGATTTTGCCCGGAGAACAAAACACTATCACAGTATCAAAAGTCCTCATTTCTGAACTGTATCTAGTGAACCCATGTGTGGCCGAACTGGGAAACAATGATAGTACTATCGGCTGACCACCCATTTGCTGGGAGGATTGCATCTCCCCTTGTGTGAATGTTTGTTTCCTGTTTCCAAAACTTCTTAATGTTGTGATAGACATTAAGATAATGAGGCATTAAGATGTTACCGACGGGTAGTATCTTGTAGAACAATATCGTCAGAAAGGAACTAGATACGGGTCCCATGGTTATCTTGAACTGAACATTTTGAGAACTTATATTACATATCATATCATATCATATTATGAAACTTGAACTGTATAAACTCACCAGCTTTGTGCTGACGTTTTCAAATCAAACCGTTTTGCAGGTAGACCGTGACTCGGGGGAGAATGCACCTCACAAACTTGTAATTAAATAGGTTAATATTGTAATGTAAATTGTAATAACGAAACCCTGTAATGTATTTATTTTAAGTTAATCTGTGTGCTTGTGATATCGGATCAAGCAAGTCACCCCTTACCTCAGAGACATCACCACTATGCTTCCGCGACAGTTTCAGTGACATCATAGATGAGGTGACGAGGGGTGGGGGTGTGACACATGGGACCCGTATCTAGTTCCTTTCGGACTGATATGTTCTTGTTCTGTGAAGATATTACCCGTCGGTAAATATCTTGGTGCCTCATTGTCTTAATGTTTATCACTTACATTAAGAAGTTTTGGAAATAGATAACAAACATTTACACCAAGGGGAGTTGCAAGCTCCCGGCAAATGGGTTGTCAGCCAATAGTACTATCAATGTTTTCAATTCGGCCCCACACGGGTTCACTAGATACAGTTCATGAAATGAGGTCTTTTGATACTGTGATAAAGATACTAACGGCAAAATCCCATGAAATCACACCAAAAGTCACATGAAATCACACAGATAACAGTGATGCATATCCTATGTTCAGAAAAGGTTTGCAGAGTTACCCCGATGTTTATAAAACATTAAAAAGAAAAAGGGTTGTACGAAACTCACCTGATGATATAAATGTAGCAAAATATCTCGAAGCTGATAACAAAGAGATGATTCTGCATTTAGTTATATTTAATGAGTTATTTATGTTCTAGTTTACAGATTAGATCTTTCTGAACGTTCAATGTCAAAGACATTGCTTTGTAAGTCATCAAACCGATATTAAATGTTTAATTGGTTACTTTAGTATTATATCATACAATGTATGATAATGTAGGAACCTACATTGCGTTAGATTCCTAATACAAGGTTGATGACACTTTTGATTAATTAGAATAATCTCGGATTAACCAAATAGTTAATGTTGTTGATTATGATACTGTAACAGTTTCTAGATAATTTAATGGCTTAGGAATGATCAATCCTTGTTATTGATTACCCAATTATCATGAAATATCACAATGTAGCTTCAGAATAGGTGTAATAACCATGTTTAACATACTAACCTGACTGTTATCATAAACATCAGATAATCATTCCAATGAGTATGTTAATGGTTGTGATTAGTTTGAAACACTTGGATTTAACCTTGCATGTCAAGGATTAATCCAACTAATCACCTACATTGTTATAATCAAATGGGTTAAACCATTATAATCATGGGTATGGTTTCATGCAAACCGGGCATTACAACGGATCAAAACAAGGATTTAACCGTTAAAACATCGTGTTCTTTGTTTATAATCAATCCTAGCCATCATCTAGGCAATAATCAACAATCCTAACTATTTCATTACGTTCAAATTTAAGATCTAATCAATCAAAATCAAACTAGAAAGTTTAAACGGATCATTACCTAATCTGACGGATATCTGCGGTTAAAACAACGATCAGAACTTATATAGATGATCCCTGGTGCGATCCACACGATCAGAAAGGTTGAAAGTGGTGATTTGATGGTGAAATGGTCGAGATTTTGGTCTGTGAAGCGAGTTTGTGCGAGAGTTGTAAACAAAATTTTATCTGCATGAAATCTGATGAAGTAGATCAGATTGTTGCATCGCCACACTCATCGCGTACCGCGACCAGAATCCAAAGAGGGCTTCACGTACCGCGACGATTTCCGGAGGAATCTAAGATATTTTCCAAGCATCGCGTACCGCGGAGAACCCTTATTCCATCCTTCGCGTACCGCGGCGAAGCCAGAAATCCAATACTTAGAAATTTTTCTTCGTTTTTCGATTCCGGGCAACCCAGGACTCCGTTTTACACACGGTTTTCGCCCACGTTCATCATTTCTCACATTCTATCGATCTGTAACAATTTCAATTGCCAATTAAGCGTGAATTTTTAGAACGACCAAATGTGATCACACCATTAATGAAGTAATTCTCGTATGCAATTGTCACACTCTACCATTCTGTTTGCTCTAAAAATTTGAAACTTAAGGCAAGAAATAAAGAGGATCAATGTGATCTACGAGACTACGACGGTGAAAGTTTTGTAGCGTAATGGTATATCTGACCTATGAGAGTGAGGCAAATGACACAGTTAGGCTGCACAAAGGTTGTTGGTGCGGTTGTGACATGCTCATTAGCTTTTTGGTTGGGATAGGGGAAGGTTGATAACGTTACTAGTCAAGATGGGTCTATATTCAGATGATGTTAGGTGAAAGAGAGTGTGTGTTTGTGTGTGTGTTTTAATAAAATAATATATAATTTTACTTATAGTTTCCTATTTTAATTTTTTATATATATGATGGTATATTTAAGAAAAAACATGATTACTTGCAACTGTATATTTTATTAAATAGCTAAATAAATTAGGAGATGACATGTGATGAGATGCAATGGAAGATCCACTTGGTAAAGAACTAAAGATAGCATCAAACCCCAAAAACTTAGCATCAAGAAAATAAAAATAATCAACTTTATTATAATTAAGTCACTTAAACCTTTTTTTATAATTTAGTCATTTTACTTATAAGCAATACGTAATCATATATAGTCATTGTTTAACAGTTAAACAAATAAGATTAACACATTACATATAAGTTAAGTGAATGAGTTGAAACAAAAAAAAATATCTACTAAACATGTAATATATATTAATAATGTTGAGTGATGTAAAATATATATTATTAATATTTAACCCATAAGTTTAATTAGAACAAGCGCTAATTACATTTTGGTTCATGTGGTATGTCAATTTTGAAGTGACGGTCCTTATCTTCTACAATTTACAATTATGGTCTGAAGTGTTTGCAAAGATGTTATACTGGTCATCAATGAAGGAGATTGGCCATTAGCTTTTTTTTGTTAAGTGTGAAATGTTTTTACCTCTTAACTAAAACACAAATCAAATAAAGAAAGGGCCATTTTATTTAGACTCCTCGCTTTTTATTTTAACACCCTAACGAACCTATACGGCCCGTCCTCGTCAGTACGTCCTGTATAAAGTACAGACAAACATTCTAAGAGAATTTTGGATTCAGTGCAGATTCGGTGGACGGGTCATACTGCCCTGTATAGGTCGTACAAGCTTAAAGTTATTTTTACAAGCCAATTTGAGTCTCAACCGGTGTGGAGTTATCTTATACGGCCCGTACAGGGCAGTATGGGCCGTACAAAAATTAGTTATTTTATTTAAACTTAATATATGTATTTTGTTAATTTTTACGATATACGTCTATTATGTTAATTTTGAACGATATATGTCTATTATGTTAATTTTGAACGTTATAAGTTTGTTATGTTATTATTTTAGATGATATTATTTATATACGTGTTTAAACTAAATCTTTTATTTTATAATTAGTTTGTTTATGTTAATTTAATTTAAACATTATAAGTTTGTCGCGTAATTATTAAAAAAAACAAAACACAACCAGAAACAATGCAAATAAAGAACAAAACATATATATATATATATATATATATATAAAACATGAGTTTTTACATACAACAGAAACAAAATACAAAAAAAAAACTAAACTATGATCCTCCGGATGATCCAGTACGGTCTGTCATCTGGGTAGGCACGTGACTCAGGTAACGAACGAAGCTATATCCCGTCACATTGCTCATGCTCTGACATAGCATCAATCGTCCACTGGACAAGATCCTTCGGCCGATAAAGTCATCGCTCAATACGTATATCCCGACAGCGGCTAACCTGGATGAGATCGTCAGTCTGTGCCGCCATACGGTATAACAACGCATCTAGTGGCTAAGTGAGGCACACCGCACGGTAGACATGCGATGGATGCTGCGGTGGGTCCTGCTGTGGCGGTGAGTGGATGGGCTGCTCTTGAAGCGGCTCGGGGTCTGTAATGTCCCCCTGAGGCTGCTCCTGCTATGGATGCTGTTGCAAGACGGCCATCTGGGCTGGCTGCCAGATACGGTCGTCTGATCCAATGAAGCGTAAGCCAACACTAGGGAAGTCTGCGGCTAGGCGCATGTTCAGGATCGTTCGACGATCCAACTTACGGGGCTGGATCGCTGACAAATTCTGAGAAAATGGAGGAAGCCTCTGGTATGTGCGATGTGTGTCACATACGCCCCACCCTATAACGTACCGCGCTCCTGTCGGTGATAGAAGGAGGCAAAGTACAATGTAATGTTGCACGACCTGCCGGTCATCAAACTGTGTAGATAAAACAAATTTGAAGTCATCACCCACTCCTGGTTTTGTCTACATGCAGATATGGTTGTGGTGATGCACCTGTGGATGTACCGGATAAGAGGGTCCCGAATTGTCGAAGCGTGTACCCTGTGGCTCCGAAATTGGGCTGTGGAGATCTGAGGCCACCACGCCCTCATCACACCGTCCTCGCCCTGCGTCTGGCCCTGAACGAAGACATCCGTAACCGTTTCCGGCTTGTAGTAGATGCCGAGCAGCACGACAAATCTCTCGATCACCATATCGAAATGCTGATCGCGTAGCGAGAACTCGTCATCCTGCTCAGCAACGAGCGCCTGATGAGCTCGGTAGCGGAAGGTCGATAGAAACTCCACTATAATGAGTCGGTAAGTAGGCACATCCACTGTATCAAACAGGCGGTTCCAGAGTGTGTCCTCGACTAGTATGGCCATAACCCGTTCAGCCTGACCAACCTCAGCTAGCACCGCCCAATCTATGTTGTGTTGGGCTCCGACAGCCATGCGTAGCAAATGGCGGCACCTAATAGCTGCAGCAGTGCCAGGCTCAAACTGCAGCCACTCGTTAAAAAGCAAGACGGGTCGTACAGGTCTGTACGGGCCCTATTGCTTCCAATCATTGTCCTAAGATGTCAGGGGAATGTTTGTCCGATGAATGAGACGGGCCGTAATGACCAGTACGACCCGTATTGGGGGTGTATTTTTAAATGTTGGAGTGTTAGAATAACAACCCTGAAGAAAACACAAAAAAATTTGTGACAATCCGACATTTCGGATTAACATTGTTAACTGAAGAGAGTGAGATCATAGGCCCAACAAGACAAATTAGGCCCAATGAAGTCTATGAAGACCCAACAAAGTCTAGTAGGCCCAATAAGACCAGTTTAGGTTTAACGGAAACAAGGAAGGCCCACTGAAGCCCAGATAGGCCCACTAAGGCCAAAGAAGGCCCAAGGTAGGCCCATTGAGATCTAGGAAGCCCAATTATAAATGCAAGGCCCAGTAAGGCCAATGAAGGCCAAAGTTAGGCCCAAGGAAGGCCCAGTGAGGCCCAATTGTATTTAAGGAGCCCAAAAGGATTAAATTAGCCCAACAATATTCTAAGTAACTCAATTAGTAACAATTAGGGATTTTAGGCTCGACTTTGTTAATTGAAATGATATGTTGTCGATCCAGAATAACCTATAGGAGTTAGGAATTAAGAAAAAAAAAATCAATTCCTAAGTATTAAGTTGTTGAAGATTAAACTTGTAAGTGAATTTTAATGTCAATTTTGACTTTTATAAGTCAAATTCGACTAAATGGCTTATGGAATTCGAATTTCCACATTAAACTTAAGTGTAACCGAAATTGATTACTCCTAATCATAGTATTGATGATTATTAACATTTTTATCAGTTACCTAGTTCATAAACGAGTGAATTAAAATCAAATTGATTTCAAGAGTTGAAACCGTCAAATTGTAAACACAAAAGTCGTGTAATTCGATTTCATTTCACTCAATTGAGCTCTTAGAACACTAAATCGGCACCCTTAGAGAATTCTACACACAACCAATCGATTTCAGAAGCGTGGGAAGAAGAACTCGATCGGGATTTGGGCCGAACTTCACCTTCTAGTCGAACCACTTCAATTGGGCATCAAACCAGGTAAGAATACATTCCTACACCTTCTAAAATGGCCGACTAAGGTTTATCTTAAAACAATTTCAACTGATAACATCGATTTGATAAAGTTCGAGTTCTAGGGTTCTTAACAAAGTCGGTTTTAGGGGTTTTTAACCAAATGAGCTTTAAAATCGAATTAAACTACACCAATAGTTTCAGAAGGGTTCGATTTAACTAAACCATGTATTAATTTCATTAAGTTACAACGATTTGATGGATTTTAGTTCTAGGGTTCTTAATGGGAATCGGTTTTGGGGGTTTCTTGCCTAAACGGATTGATAGTCAAATTAAATCATGTAGAAAGTTTCAGAGTAATGTGGGTAAGGAAATACCTAGGTCAATTGCATCTGATGATAGCGAATTCGATGATCTTGATAACTAGGGTTCTAAGTAGAAACGAGATTGGGGATGTTGCTTCAAACAAGTTTAATATTCGAATTAAACATGTAGGCAGGTGCGAAATATCTATGTTAATGAAAACCCTATGGTTTTAGGCGTGATTGGGTTCAAATCGAGGTCCAATTGAGGAGATGTAGGTTCGGCTAAGGAAAATCAAAGGGGAGCCCGACTGGTTTGGGTTAAAAGAATTCGAAATGGATCCTGTTAACGAAATGAGATGTAGAGGAGCTGGTAAGGTATGTGTAACATGGGAGGGAGGTCACGGGTTCGAACCCGGCCCCCACCCATTTTGATGTTTTGGGTTATTTTAGTAATTAAGCCATAATTTCTTCGTTTTAAATCCAATTCGACTCGTTCGAAGTGCGTTAGAACCAGAATTTAATTCCTAACGTATTTGGATAATAAAACTCATATTTTAGATCGAAAATGAAATCGCGTATAGTTACGTTTATTTAAATAAAATCGTATATGTTTTATTTAAACGATTTCTAAAGACACGCGTACTTTCGTATGCACATTTATAACATTTTAACATTCGTGTGTTGACACGTATGTGATGTCAAGCACAAAACGACATTCCGAATAACTTTAGGTTATTGTTTAAACCACAGATTCTTCGTAGAGGATTTCTACGCAAGTTCACACGTATTTGATCATTCTGCAATTATCAAAGGTGCGTACACGGCCCCTTTCTTATTTTAAACTGTTTTGGGGGAGAAAACATGTGCAACAAACTATTTTTAGATACATATCACTTGCATGAGTTAGCTGTTTACATTATGTGACAACATATCAACTTGAAAGTCCTTACACACCTCGAACCGTTTAGTTTGCTGTAATGCAAAGCGTGGTAGTTGGAAATAGATCTATTAGGTTTGACAAACCTCACCTGGTAGATGGGATCTACGCAGGTGTTTGACTGACCAAACACAATTTTACTATTGTTGTGATAGACAATAGTGGCAAGGCGAAAACATGCTATAGCATGGCAATCCGTCAGCTTCGGTGTCGAACACTTATGTAAATAGTTTATATGACTAGCTATCATGACTGTGCATGTGTGATTATGTTATCTACAATCTTATTATTCAAACTGTTGTTTTGAACATTGTGAATACTTAAAACCTGTGTTATGCACCAACCTTTGTGTTGACTTGATTTACATGTTTTCTCAGGACGCTAAGGCGCGCGTTAAAGGTGGCATGGACTAGGAGATAGAGTCTCATGCATTTTAAACATTTTGAATATTTGAATTTGAACATTTAAGTATCGTGTTTTGTAATGTTTACTTTACAACTGTTATTGGTTTTAAACGCTTCCGCAACTTTTGTAAACTCTGATGTTATGTTTAAAGACCAAAGTATGTTTTGAAATTCATATAGAGGTCTTCGCTATGTCTAATGATCTGAGATCCTGGTTTGTCACGTTCCCAAACGGTATGATTCCGTTAGTTGAAAATTGGGGGTGTGACAGATTGGTATCAGAGACATTGGTTATAGCGAACTAGGTTTGCATTTGTAGGCCTAGACTATGACTGTTAGACATTAGACACACATGTTTACACATACTGCTTAGAAATTACATATGACATTATGTAATTGATTTGCTTACGCATTGCACTTACATATGATATTATGTAACAGGCTTGGCATCATCATCGGTACCCTATATCTATATTGATGATTCCGAGGACGAGGAACCGATAGTTCCGGCACCACCGTCATCACCACCACCACCTATCCCATCACCTCCACCATATGAGGGAGATGACTCAGACCCAGACGAGGATCCCGAGGAGGATCCAGATGAGGACCCGGATGAGGATCCAGAAGAGGAGCCGGTGGAGGGCACTCAGCAGATCCCTGCTGAGGGACCTTCTACACATTCACCACCAGTACTAGATGCTCCTGAGCCTAAGAGGCAAAGGACGGACGCTGAGGAGATCGCCAAACTGCGCGAGGATTTGTACGAGGCAGAAGATAGGATCTCACAACACTCTCAGGAACAATGGGATGCTAATGAGAGGCAAGAGGAACTTGCCCATCTGGTTCATGATATGCGGAATGAGATGATTAACTTGATTGATCGTCTCGAAGCTTCAGAGAACCGAGCTGAGTTCTTGGAGGGCAGGATAGAAGCCTTAGAGGATTTAGTGGCCTCTGAGAATGAGGAAGAGGATGAAGAGGAAGAAGGGGAGGAACCAGCACCAGTTGTTGATTCCGATCCTGAATCCACAGTTGAGGACGATTGATTTTTCTTTATTTGTTTTGTTTAAACTTATTAGGAACGGGTTGTGTTCCTACATTAGTAGTTTGAAAACTTATGTTTGATTCCAAAAGTATTGTACTCAAAGAAAGTTTCTATCTAATGAAGAATTATTATTTATTTCCAACAGTTGTATTGATTTATATATTATATGTTGTGTTTGTTGTTTTACTTACACATGTTACATTAGACTTTGCAAGCATGCTAACACTTCTTGTAAATAGGAAACTAATGGCTGAGGGAAACGTTCACATGACAGTCGCTGAGCTCAACGAGCTAATTAACAACAGAGTCACTGAGGCTATTGCACAGTATGCTCAGAAACATAACACAGGACCACATGGTCCAGCTGGGGGATTGGTTAACCCACAAGTCTGCACGTTCAAGATGTTCTTGGACTGCAAACCTCACAATTTCAAAGGGTCGGAGGGGGCCATTGGACTCCTTCGGTGGATTGAAAAGGCTGAGTCGGTGTTTGAAATGTGCAACTGCCCTAACGAAAGCAAGGTGAAATTTGCTACGGGAACTTTGGAGGGTCCAGCACTAACTTGGTGGAACTCAAATGTTCAGACTCTGGGGTTGGGAGAGGCAAATGCCTTAACATGGAATGACTTCAAAACTTTACTGCAAGAGGAGTACTGTCCTCGCAGTGAGATGCAGAAGTTGGAGGAGGAATACTGGCACCTCAAGATGGAGGGGTCAAACATTGAAGAGTATACGACCAGGTCA
Organism: Mikania micrantha; assembly: GCA_009363875.1. Taxonomy (NCBI): domain Eukaryota; kingdom Viridiplantae; phylum Streptophyta; class Magnoliopsida; order Asterales; family Asteraceae; genus Mikania; species Mikania micrantha. Next base: position 52,854,200 of record CM018693.1, read on the forward strand.
CATGAGTTGGCCAGACTGCTTCCACACATGGCTACTCCAGCCAGTAAGTGGATTGAAAGGTACATTGGAGGACTAGTGCCTCAGATTCAAGGGTTGGTGACTTCAGCAAATCCCACCACCATCCAACAAGCTGTTCGTTTAGCGCATCAGCTTACTGATCAGGCAGTGTTACAGGGGACTCTGCCTAAACAAACATCTGCTACCAAGGTGGGAGATCATAAGAGAAAGTGGGAAGGTAACAACTTCAAGGGTAACAACCAACAATCATATCAGCAAAACCGGAAACAAGACTCAAACAAGTCTTATCATGGTTCAAGCAGTGGTCAGCAATCATCATCATCGGGGGGATATATTGGCAAACACCCCAAGTGCAACAGGTGTGGTTACCATCATGCAGGTAACCAATGTGAGAGAGCTAAGTGCCAGAGGTGTGGCAAGATTGGGCATGCGGCTAAGGATTGTCGCGGGGAGCTACAAAACAACAACAACCAGAACAATAACCAGAACAACGCTCAGAAGGGTTGTTTTGAGTGTGGCAAAATGGGGCATTTTAAGAAAGATTGCCCACAGCTCAAGAAAGGCGGGGACAATAATGCCAATGGCAATGGAAATGGCAACGGTAATGGAAATGGCACCAACAACAACAACAACAACAATAACAACCATAACAACAACAATGGTGCTAGGGGCAGGGCGTTTGTGATTGGAGGACGTCAAGCGCGGGAAGATCCCAACATTGTCACGGGTACGTTTCTCTTAAATAATCACTATGCCTCTATGTTATTTGACACTGGTGCCGATCGGAGTTTTGTATCTAGTTCACTTGCTAAGTTGCTAAATGTTAGTCCCACTGCCTTAGATAGTCCATACACTGTGGAGTTAGCTGATGGTAAGCTGATTGTAGTGGAAAATATTTTTAAGGGATGTATCCTTGATTTGATGGGTCAAACATTAGAGATTGATCTTATGCCTATTGCCTTAGGCAGTTTTGATGTAGTTATTGGCATGGACTGGTTGTCCAAAAACCAGGCTGAAATAGTATGCCATGAAAAGATTGTTCGTATACCTCTTACAAACGGAGAGACACTGTATGTACAAGGTGAAAAGATCAGTACGCCACTGCGTCTCATATCTTGTATGAAAGCACACAAGTGTCTACGTAAAGGTCATACGGCAGTTATAGCACTTATAACTGAAAAGCCGGTAGCTGAGAAGAAGATTGAAGATATACCAGTAGTTTGTGAATTTCCGGAGGTGTTTCCAGAAGACTTGCCGGGATTACCGCCTATCAGACAGGTGGAATTCCGAATCGACCTTACACCAGATGCAGCACCGATAGCTAGGGCGCCTTATCGACTTGCACCGTCAGAGATGCAAGAGTTATCTACACAACTGCAAGAGTTGTTGGATAAGGGTTTCATACGACCTAGTTTTTCACCGTGGGGAGCTCCAGTTTTGTTTGTAAAGAAGAAGGACGGGACTTTCCGTATGTGTATCGATTACCGGGAATTGAACAAGGTCACTATCAAGAACCGGTATCCGTTACCCAGAATTGACGATCTGTTCGATCAGTTGCAAGGTTCGAGTTACTACTCGAAGATTGATCTCAGGTCTGGTTATCATCAATTAAGAGTTCAGGAGGAGGATATTCCAAAGACAGCATTCAGGACGCGATATGGCCATTATGAGTTCTTGGTCATGCCATTTGGGTTGACAAACGCTCCAGCTGTATTCATGGATCTCATGAATCGTGTTTGTAAACCTTATCTTGATAAGTTTGTCATTGTTTTCATCGATGACATTCTCATCTATTCACAGTCTGAGGAGGAAGACGCTGAACATCTTCGATTATTGCTAGAGCTATGGAAACAAGAACAATTGTACGCTAAATTTTCGAAATGTGATTTCTGGATGCGAGAAGTACAATTTCTGGGTCATATAGTTAATGAAAAGGGCATACATGTTGATCCAGCGAAGATTGAAGCGATTAAGAATTGGGAAGCGCCAAAGACCCCTACCGAGGTACGACAATTCCTTGGTTTGGCGGGGTATTATCGACGAATCATTGAAGGTTTCTCAAAGATCGCTCAACCACTTACAGCTCTTACGCACAAGGGAACGAAGTATAACTGGACGGATAAACAGGAAACTGCGTTCCAGTTATTGAAACAGAAACTTTGCAGCGCACCGATTCTGTCCTTACCGGAAGGGACGGAAGACTTTGTGGTGTATTGTGATGCATCTGCACAGGGATTGGGATGTGTGTTGATGCAACGCGTAAAGGTGATTGCTTATGCTTCCAGACAACTACGAACACACGAGAAGAATTACACTACTCATGACTTGGAGTTGGGAGCAGTGGTTTTTGCTTTGAAAATTTGGAGGCATTATCTGTATGGAACTAAGTGTACCATTTACACTGATCATAAGAGTTTGCAGCATATCTTTGATCAGAAGGAGCTTAATATGAGGCAACGACGATGGGTTGAGTTGTTGAACGATTATGAGTGTGCGATTAAGTATCACCCGGGAAAGGCTAACGTGGTAGCTGATGCTTTAAGCAGAAAGGATACTTCAACAAGACGGGTTCGTGCACTTATGATGACAATACATACCGACTTACCTGACAAGGTACGCAGTGCTCAGATCGAGGCCTTGAAAACGAAAAACTTGGTACAGGAATCTCTACGAGGGATGGAAACACAGTTGGATGTCAAGTCTGATGGAATTCGTTATTTCATTGATAGACTTTGGATACCTTTGTATGGAGGTTTAAGGGAACTTGTGATGGACGAAGCGCACAAGTCCAGATATTCAGTCCATCCGGGATCAGACAAGATGTACCATGACTTGAAGGCATTGTATTGGTGGCCTCACATGAAAGCCGATATTGCTAAGTACGTTAGCAAATGTTTGACTTGTTCGAAAGTCAAAGTTGAATACCAGAAGCCATCTGGTTTACTGCAACAACCAGAGATACCGATGTGGAAATGGGAACAGATTTCGATGGACTTCATTACTAAGTTACCCCGTACACCGAGTGGTTGTGATACGATATGGGTAATTGTCGATCGATTAATGAAATCTGCACACTTCTTAGCAATTAAGGAAACTGATAAGATGGAGAAACTGACTCGTATTTACATCAAGGAAGTAGTAGCACGGCATGGTGTGCCAATCTCTATCATATCAGATCGGGATGCCCGATTTACTTCCAACTTTTGGAAATCTCTTCATAAGTCATTGGGGACTCGCTTGGATATGAGTACCGCCTATCATCCACAGACCGATGGTCAAAGTGAACGTACGATTCAAACGCTCGAGGATATGTTACGAGCTTGTGTAATTGACTTTGGTGATAGCTGGGAGAATCATTTACCGTTGGTAGAATTCTCTTACAACCATAGTTATCATACAAGTATTCAAGCAGCACCGTTTGAAGCTTTGTATGGTCGCAAATGTCGTTCACCAGTGTGCTGGGCTGAGATTGGAGACAGTCAGATTACAGGTCCTGAACTGGTGCACGAGACGACAGAGAAGATAGTTCAAATCCGGAACCGTATGGCAGCGGCTCGGGATCGACAAAAGAGTTATGCTGACAAACGTCGTAAACCGTTGGAATTTCAAGTAGGAGACCGAGTTCTTCTAAAAGTATCACCTTGGAAAGGTGTGATACGATTCGGCAAGCGCGGAAAGCTTAGTCCACGTTATGTAGGACCTTTTGAGATCCTGAAAAGGATTGGTCCGGTTGCGTATCAACTCAAACTACCGGATGAACTTAGTGGAGTTCATGATGTTTTTCACGTATCGAACTTAAAGAAATGTCTTTCTGATGAGACATTGATTGTACCGTTGGAAGAAATACAAGTAGATGAACAGTTACGATTCATTGAAGAACCAGCAGAAATCATGGATCGAGAGGTCAAACAGCTTAAGCAAAGCAAGATTCCAATAGTCAAAGTTCGATGGAATTCAAGACGTGGTCCTGAATTCACATGGGAACGGGAAGACCAAATGATGAAGAAATATCCTCATCTATTCAAAACAGCTACTGCCAACACTGAGAGCACACGTTAAATTTCGGGACGAAATTTCCTTCAACAAGGGGATGACGTGATGCTTCATACATCAAACACTGCAAAATTTCAAACTGTAAGCACAAACATTTTATTTATTCAATTGATTTTGTTACAAACATTTGTGCTACGTTATATTCTATATATTTTATGTGCTACATTTCATATGTTACATGTTATGGTAGTACATACATGATTGGTTACACACATTTTGCTATGTGCGGGGTTGCATAGTACAAACGGTTATAGACACTCACTATGTGTGAGGTTACACAACACACATTTTGCTATGTGCGGGGTTACATAGTACAAACAGTTTCAGACACTCACTATGTGGGAGGTTACACAACACAGTATGATCAAACACAAACAGTCACAGTTAGGTGAACTAACTAGTGTACACTCAAACAGTCACACTGAACGATCACAATTGAGTTGTGATGTTGCAAGCATTAGACTTTGTGTGTGAGTACACACAAGCACACAGAATGATCAAATCACACTAACACGTACGATTCAAACTCGTAAGTAGTTTCCTAACTACTCCTAACACTTACTAATTTTCGGGACGAAAATTCCTTCAACAAGGGGATGATGTGACAATCCGACATTTCGGATTAACATTGTTAACTGAAGAGAGTGAGATCATAGGCCCAACAAGACAAATTAGGCCCAATGAAGTCTATGAAGACCCAACAAAGTCTAGTAGGCCCAATAAGACCAGTTTAGGTTTAACGGAAACAAGGAAGGCCCACTGAAGCCCAGATAGGCCCACTAAGGCCAAAGAAGGCCCAAGGTAGGCCCATTGAGATCTAGGAAGCCCAATTATAAATGCAAGGCCCAGTAAGGCCAATGAAGGCCAAAGTTAGGCCCAAGGAAGGCCCAGTGAGGCCCAATTGTATTTAAGGAGCCCAAAAGGATTAAATTAGCCCAACAATATTCCAAGTAACTCAATTAGTAACAATTAGGGATTTTAGGCTCGACTTTGTTAATTGAAATGATATGTTGTCGATCCAGAATAACCTATAGGAGTTAGGAATTAAGAAAAAAAAAATCAATTCCTAAGTATTAAGTTGTTGAAGATTAAACTTGTAAGTGAATTTTAATGTCAATTTTGACTTTTATAAGTCAAATTCGACTAAATGGCTTATGGAATTCGAATTTCCACATTAAACTTAAGTGTAACCGAAATTGATTACTCCTAATCATAGTATTGATGATTATTAACATTTTTATCAGTTACCTAGTTCATAAACGAGTGAATTAAAATCAAATTGATTTCAAGAGTTGAAACCGTCAAATTGTAAACACAAAAGTCGTGTAATTCGATTTCATTTCACTCAATTGAGCTCTTAGAACACTAAATCGGCACCCTTAGAGAATTCTACACACAACCAATCGATTTCAGAAGCGTGGGAAGAAGAACTCGATCGGGATTTGGGCCGAACTTCACCTTCTAGTCGAACCACTTCAATTGGGCATCAAACCAGGTAAGAATACATTCCTACACCTTCTAAAATGGCCGACTAAGGTTTATCTTAAAACAATTTCAACTGATAACATCGATTTGATAAAGTTCGAGTTCTAGGGTTCTTAACAAAGTCGGTTTTAGGGGTTTTTAACCAAATGAGCTTTAAAATCGAATTAAACTACACCAATAGTTTCAGAAGGGTTCGATTTAACTAAACCATGTATTAATTTCATTAAGTTACAACGATTTGATGGATTTTAGTTCTAGGGTTCTTAATGGGAATCGGTTTTGGGGGTTTCTTGCCTAAACGGATTGATAGTCAAATTAAATCATGTAGAAAGTTTCAGAGTAATGTGGGTAAGGAAATACCTAGGTCAATTGCATCTGATGATAGCGAATTCGATGATCTTGATAACTAGGGTTCTAAGTAGAAACGAGATTGGGGATGTTGCTTCAAACAAGTTTAATATTCGAATTAAACATGTAGGCAGGTGCGAAATATCTATGTTAATGAAAACCCTATGGTTTTAGGCGTGATTGGGTTCAAATCGAGGTCCAATTGAGGAGATGTAGGTTCGGCTAAGGAAAATCAAAGGGGAGCCCGACTGGTTTGGGTTAAAAGAATTCGAAATGGATCCTGTTAACGAAATGAGATGTAGAGGAGCTGGTAAGGTATGTGTAACATGGGAGGGAGGTCACGGGTTCGAACCCGGCCCCCACCCATTTTGATGTTTTGGGTTATTTTAGTAATTAAGCCATAATTTCTTCGTTTTAAATCCAATTCGACTCGTTCGAAGTGCGTTAGAACCAGAATTTAATTCCTAACGTATTTGGATAATAAAACTCATATTTTAGATCGAAAATGAAATCGCGTATAGTTACGTTTATTTAAATAAAATCGTATATGTTTTATTTAAACGATTTCTAAAGACACGCGTACTTTCGTATGCACATTTATAACATTTTAACATTCGTGTGTTGACACGTATGTGATGTCAAGCACAAAACGACATTCCGAATAACTTTAGGTTATTGTTTAAACCACAGATTCTTCGTAGAGGATTTCTACGCAAGTTCACACGTATTTGATCATTCTGCAATTATCAAAGGTGCGTACACGGCCCCTTTCTTATTTTAAACTGTTTTGGGGGAGAAAACATGTGCAACAAACTATTTTTAGATACATATCACTTGCATGAGTTAGCTGTTTACATTATGTGACAACATATCAACTTGAAAGTCCTTACACACCTCGAACCGTTTAGTTTGCTGTAATGCAAAGCGTGGTAGTTGGAAATAGATCTATTAGGTTTGACAAACCTCACCTGGTAGATGGGATCTACGCAGGTGTTTGACTGACCAAACACAATTTTACTATTGTTGTGATAGACAATAGTGGCAAGGCGAAAACATGCTATAGCATGGCAATCCGTCAGCTTCGGTGTCGAACACTTATGTAAATAGTTTATATGACTAGCTATCATGACTGTGCATGTGTGATTATGTTATCTACAATCTTATTATTCAAACTGTTGTTTTGAACATTGTGAATACTTAAAACCTGTGTTATGCACCAACCTTTGTGTTGACTTGATTTACATGTTTTCTCAGGACGCTAAGGCGCGCGTTAAAGGTGGCATGGACTAGGAGATAGAGTCTCATGCATTTTAAACATTTTGAATATTTGAATTTGAACATTTAAGTATCGTGTTTTGTAATGTTTACTTTACAACTGTTATTGGTTTTAAACGCTTCCGCAACTTTTGTAAACTCTGATGTTATGTTTAAAGACCAAAGTATGTTTTGAAATTCATATAGAGGTCTTCGCTATGTCTAATGATCTGAGATCCTGGTTTGTCACGTTCCCAAACGGTATGATTCCGTTAGTTGAAAATTGGGGGTGTGACAAAATTGGTGACATCTAATATATTAAATGTACCATCATCCTCACAATTCCACCACCATCTTAGCATCACCCTTAATGGTCCCCTGTCACCATGGTTTTCAGAACTAGACCGTACAGGTCGGATCGGGAACTGGAGGGTCGACTGGCCCAAAATAAGCATGCGGACCGGCCCAAAATATATTTATTATGTTATTTGGTTTTTAAATCTAGTCCGACCAGTAAACAGTAAGACATCTGGTTCGACATCCAGTCCGGTTATGAAAACACTGCGTGTCACCATGCAATATCAACACAACCATCGCTGTCAGCAACCTCCACCATGCACCCCTTTGGCGAGCCTCTCCCTATACCAGCTGCATATGAGGATTGGTCCCTTGTGTGGAACAGTTGTTAGCGAAATCAAGAACTCAGGTTGACGAAATCCATCCTGGTGATCATTATGGCTAGCCATTTGATGATGAAATCAAGAAATGTGGTGAAGTTCCGATGATTATGACCCTTCGTTACAATCGTTTGTTTTGAAATCTCTGTAATGATTTGAAGTCACAAAAACACTAATTCTTATCTGGTTGATTTTGATGTGTTGATTGCAGAAACACATGCATTTGTATTGGTGTGTTTGCATTTGAGATAAAAGTGTATGTAGTCACTTATTTCTTGATTAGCTTGATGAAGTTTTTTGATATTGAAGTTGTGTTCAAGGTATAAAGTCAAGTGTTTTCATTCAACAAAGATTGTTGATTTGCTGGTTGTAGTGACTTCGCTAGTGTTAGTTCATGGGAAAAATAAAGAGCAATGGGTATAATGGTTCACATTAAACCCTATCTTAGAAAACCCTTAAATACTATCTAATCCAATATTGATTTAAAATCTTAAAAATAAATATGTGGTTCACATTAATCAACATTAAAATTGATTTATTTATTCAAACCTAATTTTTTATTCAGGTTTAAGGTGGACCACATATTTATTTTCAAAATTTCAAAACAATGGCCCGATAGAGTTTAAGGATTTTCTCTGTAAGATCAATTTTCACAGGATACAACCCTATATATATATATACACACATTATACGTGAATCACACACCCACATATTTATATTATAAATTGTGACACCTTAGGCAAATCCCACATCGGCCGTGGACAGGAGAGATCCTTGGTTCATATGTAATAACCCACCTCTTATACCAACAACGCGTTTTGGGGCTTAATGGTAGTGGATGAGAGGAGAACTCCACAGTTAAGCGTGCTCAGGTGACAGCAATCCAGGATGGGTGACCTCCTGGGAAGTTTTCACCCGGGCTACCAAAAGCAAAGCCGTGAGCTATAATTTGGCAAAGCGGACAATATTGTTGGTAAAACGAGGCGGGGTGTTACAGAATGGTATCAGAGACACTCCTGTGCCGTTCGGGATGTGGGGCAAACCTCATCCAGGGCGATGAGTCTCGGGGGGTGTCTGGAGGACACCTTAGGCAGATCCTACACGCTAGAGAGGCTAGCGGGGCAAACCTCATCGAGGACGATGAGTCCCAAGGGGGGGGTGTATGTGACACCTTAGGCAAATCCCACATCGGCCGTGGACAGGAGAGATCCTTGGTTCATATGTAATAACCCACCTCTTATACCAACAACGCGTTTTGGGGCTTAATGGTAGTGGATGAGAGGAGAACTCCACAGTTAAGCGTCCTCAGGTGACAGCAATCCAGGATGGGTGACCTCCTGGGAAGTTTTCACCCGGGCTACCAAAAGCAAAGCCGTGAGCTATAATTTGGCAAAACGGACAATATTGTTGGTAAAACGAGACAGGGTGTTACATAATGGTATCAGAGACACTCCTGTGTCGTTCGGGATGTGGGGCAAACCTCATCCAGGGCGATGAGTCCCGGGGGGTGTCTGGAGGACACCTTAGGCAGATCCTACACGCCAGAGAGGCTAGCGGGGCAAACCTCATCGAGGACGATGAGTCCCAAGGGGTGGTGTATGTGACACCTTAGGCAAATCCCACATCGGCCGTGGACAGGAGAGATCCTTGGTTCATATGTAATAACCCACCTCTTATACCAACAACGCGTTTTGGGGCTTAATGGTAGTTGATGAGAGGAGAACTCCACAGTTAAGCATGCTCAGGTGACAGCAATCCAGGATGAGTGACCTCCTGGGAAGTTTTCACCCGGGCTACCAAAAGCAAAGCCGTGAGCTATAATTTGGCAAAGCGGACAATATTGTTGGTAAAACGAGGCGGGGTGTTACATAAATCGAGCTGAGCCAATGAGTCGTGCCAAGGGTCGAGGTAACCCTAGTTTGGGATCAGCTCGTTTTAAGCGGGCTTTTTTCGAACTGAACTTTTTTCGTGTTTTTCCGAGCGAGCTTTTAGGCGTGAACATTTTGAGCAACTCTAGTTAACTAGGACAACATTAAAAGTCTGTTACATTTGAAATTTTCTCATAAAAAGTTAAAAAATCAAACATGTTACATGACATAATAGAGTAAAATTAGTCCTAACTCAAAGTACTATTCATAAGGAAATGTGTCTAATAAAAACCGGTTTTAATCAGCCGCGTGTTGCGACGGTAAGTACATGTCGCAACAACTAACATTTTTCCGTAGTAAAGCAATAAAGCATACTTCGTCGTAAAAACAACTTTCAATCTGCTGTAAAACCCAAAAGAATACTCTATCATAAAAGTAAGCGTAAAATATCTAAATAAAAACACAAACAAAACAGTAATCATAAAAAACCTAAAATCAAAACATTAAAAAAAACTTACAATGAAAAAAAACATAAATTTACTATTCAAATATAAATAGACTCTGTCATAAAAATAATCATCAATCTGCTGAAAAATTTAAAAGTGTACTTTATCATAAAAAAATAAACACAAAAAACCCGAATGAAAACACAGTTATAACGGTTAGTATAAACAACCCAAAATCAAAACATTTAAAAAACATTCACAATAAAAAAATCATAAATCGATTGTGCAAAATTTTAAGTTAAAACAAAATAAATAAAAGTTACTTATCAAACTATAATAAATACAATTTTATGATTCATTAGCTTCCTTTTTTAATATATATAGATATATAAAGGAAAGTTTATAAGAAAACCCTTATTTTGGAGAAAACTAAGAAAAATTATACTTAACAATAAATTTTTTTAAAAAAAAATTCGTAATTTTTATTATAAGGGTAAAAATGTTATAATGAAAAATAAAATTTTAAAAAAATATATGTAAATCAAGAAGTTACGTATATGTAATCAAAATGTTAAGCATGTAACTCATAAAGTTACATATATGTAACTAGCTGTCATGCTTCATTCACAACTTCATCTTCTGAAAGTTAGAATGTTTACATCTCTTGCAAGTGCAATGCATAATCTTGAAGAAATTATTCCAATTTTTAGAAGTCGTTTGGGGGCCATAGTTATTTCTATTATCTGCTTTGCTATTATAACTACAAAACCAAATTCATTACAGTTACAACGATTGTTCACAATTTTGAAAATAATTTAGGAAGTTATCCATTTTCTGATTCTATGACAAATAACTAACCTATATCTATATAATATAAGTCTATAAATAATACATATTTTAAGGATAAATGCAAGTAGTACAACTTTTGCCTCATGATGATACTTCCTACAAATTTTATGTTTATTTTACTTAATTAGATCATCTCTTTTTGTGTTTAATGATAAAAGCTTAAATTACTACATATCCAAATCCCTATATAAAACCATTAACAACTAAGACTCTCTAGTGTTATAATGTGTTCATATTTAAAATTTTGATACAACTAATTCTAGAATTTATGATTTAGAACGGTAATGTTAGTAAATAGCCAAGTTTTACTAATGAATGGAAATTATGAGAGAAATTTTGTATGCAAGACAATAGGAGAGTAATGAAGACTTGGTCATTTTAGTTTAATTTATTCTTACCAACAACCTGGTCATTATATGTGCCTACTATTGTATTATTTTTCTGTCGATCTGCGTGTTATGAATGCTTTCTATTCATCATTTTAATTCATCCATGTTGGATTCTACCTGCAACATTATCTTTATGGTATTCGGTTGTGAGAATGAAATGATGCCTATCTCTTTACTTTGTGCAATCGTCACTTGTAGCTATTAAAGTAGACAATCACTATTATACAAGAATCAAAAAAGGTTTGCTATGAGAATAAAAGATTATGTCTAATCATCTACATTTTATATATGGTATTATAGTGTATTATGTCTATTTTATTTTATTTTATAGGGTGGTCTAAACAAGTTTCATCAACAACATGCCTTGAGAAGGAGCAAGAAAAATATATAAAAATATCGTAACTATAAGGTATTTTTTTTATGAGCATCTTGTTAGAAGCATGTGATTTAAGTTTTCCTTTTCAATTTCAAGAAAATTATATGAACTTAGAAGTTAGAATATTGGTTATGGGTAAGATGAAAGCAACGGATTTGACATCTGTAAGGTTCATGACATAGATAGAGTAACTTGAATACTTGATGCTATGAATAAAAAAACTAACACATACTATACAAAATATTACAAATTTGATTGATAAACTAATTGAAACGTTTAACGCATTGTGACTTGTTGGCGTCGCCACATTGCGCAGAAATTCTACTAGTATATATACAATGCCTAATCTCTCTTTTGTTCAAGGCAAGGAAAAGAAAAGATTTAGAAGAATTGAGAAGACTTTACAATAGAAAGTATAGGGACCTTTATTGACTCAATTAAAAATAGAGGGACTTAAAGTGCTAGAAAAAGAAGAATAAAATGAAAGCCAACTACAGGCAAAAGGGCACTCCTCTGTTATTTCCTTCTGTTCTGGGCGTCTGGCTCTCACTCATCATTTGCTGCTCACACACTCTCTCTCTAAAACACGCATTTTCTCTCTCTAAAAAGGACTTCTGTAGAGAGAGAATCACTCACATTCCTCTTCTAACAAGGAAGACATCTTCAAATTTTGCAGGTACAGGTACATTCACATTGGATCCGAAGTCTCATTTCTGTAATTTGAATTTGTATATCTGTATGCACTCAAGAAATGAAAAGACAAAAATGTCAGCTTTACCCAAATTTTATTGAAATCGTGAGCAAAAAGGACAGACCCCTTCACATTTTACTCTCATTCAAAGTGTGTCATGGAATTTTTCATTTTCGAGGCTAATTATTCAAATGATTCCCTTTGAAGCACCCACATCACAGCTTTACATAAAATTAACTTTACCTGATGTGGGTTTCTATTTATTAATACCCAGTTTCTGTAAATTGTAGTAATATTCCTGGACAATTAGAACTTCATTGATTTTGTTTAGAGTGCTGATCATGTTTTCTGTTTGACATGTATTCATCTTCATAAGCTGTCGATTGATTCAAAAGTTTTTGGTGCAGGTAAGGTATTTGTTCGGTTTAGTTACGATGCAGTGGTGATTAACCACTTTGTACGGCCCACAAGGTGTTTGTGATAATGCCTGAGTGAAATTGACAGGGTCAAAGATTCAATCTTTGTTTCAGTGAAAATTTAGCTTGATGATTTCCTTAAATACAAGTTCATAAAAGATTTGATAGTTTTATTAAAGATCAATCTGGTCTTTTTGGGTTACTTAAGTTGGGTCAGAAAGCTGCATTTCTTCATATTAGACTAATTGTTTCAAGCGAAAATAATATTTCCTTAACTTTTGATGTCTGGAGCTCCAAGAGTCAAGTCTATGCACGTAACTGAGTCAAAAGGAGAATCAATCCTTGGGATTGCTGGAAACAAGGCTACGGGACCTGTAAGTACCCAAAAATCTGTGTCAAAAACATCAAAAATGATCAACATGCCACCAGAAAAAAGATCTGTAGGTGGAAAAGATGAAGGAGTTGCCACATTATCGCCTCCATTTAGTTCCACAGGTGTTCCTTCGATCTTACGCAGACAGGTGTCACTTAATGCTTCGTGTTCTTCAGATGCTTCTACTGATTCGTTTCAAAGCCGGGCTTCCACTGGTAGGATTTATAGAACTAGTAGTTATGCAAGAGGAAGGAGACAATTGGCTTCAAAGACAAAAAATGTTGTTATTGATAGTGCTCCAGAATTTTTATCTGATGATTTGCAGTCCAAGAAAAGATGTGCTTGGGTAACATCTAGTTCAGGTATGAACATGCCACTGCTTTTTCATTTTTCACATAAAATGAATATTAATCTTGTTTTATTACGTCAATGTAGTTGATTATTTTCAAAGTAGTAGGTTATATCATATATGTTATGATGTCTAATGAGGTTTCCCTGAAATTATTACTCATTTACAAAGTACCCATAACATGAATTGTGTAATCTTTCATAAAGAATGAATGATTCTAAGATCTTTGGTTTTCTTTTTCAATAGATCATTTCTTTGAGTTTTTGTGGAAATTGTGATAATTACGAGTGTTTTATTTTGACTTGTTATGCAATTTTAACTAGATCAATATAACATGATTTGTGTAATCTATCTTAAAGATGAATGATTCTAAGATTTGTGCTTTTCTTTTTCAATAGATCTTTTCTTTGAGTTTTTGTGGAAATTGTGACTATGAGCTTTTATTTTGATTTGTTATGCAATTTTAACTAGATCAATCGTACACCAATTTCCATGATGAAGAATGGGGAGTTCCTGTGCATGATGACAAGTATGTCTAATCAATAATGTTAAAATATTAAGTTACTTAAACAGACCACTATATAATTATTTTGTTTATTTCTGACTTTCGGATAAATTATTGAATTTTGTAGAAAATTATTTGAGCTACTTGTGCTTTCTGGGGCTTTATCAGAACTTACGTGGCCTGCAATTCTCAATAAACGGCACCTTTTTAGGTAAAGTGCTATTGTTATGTAATCTCTGTGGCATCATTTGATCAGTGTTTTTGTGGATTATGATCCAGTGGTTATTCATGCAGGGAAGTTTTTGCTGATTTTGATCCAACGGTAGTTGAAAAATTAAGTGAAAAGAAGCTAGTTGGACCCGGAAGTGCAGCAAGCTCTCTGCTTTCGGAGCTTAAACTGCGGGCCATTGTAGAAAATGCTCGCCAAATGCTTAAGGTAGATCCTCTAATACCAACTATTATTTTACCCTAAGTTTGATTAATTAGAGGGTGTAAGTTTTAAGCAAATTACTTATGAACGGTCAACCTAGACCCTACTTTTTGAGTGGGATTTTTACACCCAAAGTGTACTTGCAAAGCATTAAACCTCCTAGATCGTTTTTTCAAAATATCATATTATTACTGTAATAATATAATATAGTGTATGAAATCATATGTGACAATGTAATTGTTATATAAAAATAAAAATTTGGACAAAAGGTGTTTCAAGTCAACCTGACATGGCGAGTGGTCAGCCCTTTTCGACCAGTGACTTAACACACCCGTCCTGTGCATCTTGCATCAAATTTATCTCTATCTACCCCTAATTAAGATCCAACTTCATGTTCTAAAGCCATTGAATGCTTGTGATGTACAACTAATGTGATAGCCTATCAAGATTTAGATGTTGATTGTTGCATGACCTTGATGCCATCTAGTACAGTTGGGCTAAGATCACTCATAATAAAATAAAGGGTTGTTCATCATGCTTTGAAAGTTGTACATTGCTTTAGTTCTAGGAATTTTAGCTATAAACAAGGGATACCCTTTAGCATTCTTGCATTTAAGGATACCCATAAGGCCACAATGAAATTACCTTCATCCCTTGGTTGGCAACCCCTTTTCTAGAGCTGAAATTCCAAGTACCATCCTAATCTGTTTCAAAAGAGTTGTACGCTGTGCAATGTGAGGTGTATGTTGCTCTGGATTTAAGTAGTTGTAGGCATAAAAATGGGTTGGCCATTAATTATTGCCATCACTTTTATTATTGATGATATGTTCTGGTAGAGTAGGTGTGAATGTATATTAATAGTGGTCCTGGCATTTCTTCAACTTGTAGGGTTGTTCATCTATTTTTTGTACAAAGCTGACTTGAAGTTTTACATTTTTTATTCTTTCTTGAAGTTTGATCCTAATTCACACAAAGCTAATCTTTGAATTATAACACAATTTGATAGATTGGTGAAATAAGGTGACGAAACTCTAATTTATGCTCTTGTAGTTATTTAAATTTGTTTTAATGTGATCACTCTTTCTCATTACTACAAGTCAGTTTTATTTGGGGGTTAATAAACTGTTGAAACTGATCTAATTACCCAAACAAAGCAAAAGCCAGTCAACTGATTATTAAATATGGCTTTGTTTTGGCAGTCTGGCATCTGGCCGACGGTTTGGAACTAGGAATCAGCCATTTAATAATATACAGGGATTGTATAACCCAACCTTAAAGACTAAAATCTTAAATCTAGGCCACTCATTTTAAATTTTTTTTAAAAAAATGTATGGTTAATATTGATTCACATTAGAACTGATTTTTTAATTATAAACCAATAAAAAAACAACTTTAATGTGGACCATGTATTTTTTTTTTCTTTCAGGATTTAAAGCGAGTGATTAGATATAAATTTAACGATTAATTCTTTAAGGTTGGCTATCACACGATACAATCTCTCTCTCTCTCTCTCTCTATATATATATATATATATATATATATGTATATGGATTGTATCATGTGAAAACTTAATCTTAAAGTAATAACCCTTGAACTCTGTTTGGGCCCGTCATATGGGATGTTGAAAATAAAAACAAAAATGCGAAAGTATGGATTATCTTATTCTAAACTCATTTTTTCAAGTATGGTTTAATATGTAACAAACATTTTTGTCACAATAAAAAATGAGTGGCTGTGAAAGGGTTCAAGGTTATCTCTCTAATATTGGGTTATCATAAGATACACTCCATATATATATATATATAAAGAAAAGTGTGGTTGGTGAATAGTACCACCACCAAACATCATTTGCCATGTGTATTTTTCTTTTCCTTTCAATTTTGTCTCTTATTATTATTAATTGCTTTTTTAATTTTATTATTATTATTCCCATTACATCAGTATTATTGTTCGTTTTTCCAGATTCTGTTGATGGAATACATTAAATAAGTAAACATACCTACTACCTTACGCATAATTTTATCTAAGATTGGATATTAATTTTACTCAACTAAACTGGGTCAATTTTTTATTTTTTTTTTACTTTAAGGGATATAATGTTCTATAAAATACTCAATACATCATTGTGATATTTTTACTTTTTATACATTTCAAAATGAACGCCCCATTTGCGGTATAATGTATATATGTGTGAGCCCTTAAGGTGCAAAAGTAAAATTGCACTAATTTTAACTTATTTTACTTATTTTGTGAAAATAATCGTTAAAAGTGTTGGGATGATTAACCTCAAACGATGACTTTGAGCCAAGGACTCCTTCGGAGCAGCCTCTCTATCTCAACTGAGATAGGGGTAAGGTTTGTCTCTATCCTTCCCCCTAGACCCTACTCTAAGTGGGATTTTTACTGGGTATGCTTGTTGTTGTATACATTTCAAAATGAATTTTATTTAAAATCGAGCCGTCATAACACGTGGGTAAAACATGCTAGGTTATATCATAAATTTTCTTTGATCATTTTTAAGATCAAACAAGATTAAGGTATAGTTTGGTTTGTCACTTGACTTGACTTGTCAGTTTGGTTTGACCCACTTGACTTGCGTTCGACCCCTAATCTTCGTCAAAACTAACCGAACTGGAATGTGAAAAATTCCCGGGTTAATAAATTTCCTAGCATCACCTTAATCTTGTTTTTATGATCATGTGCATAAAATTACTAGTATATGTTTTATTTACATATACAAAATACGAACGAGCCGATAAAGGATAATCCTTTATGAATTTCTTGAGCCTTTATGAAAAATATATAGAAAATCATTCCTGTTGAAGCCTTTGTTCTTCAGAGAGAACTGCATGATAATACAAGGATTTTTGAAGAGGTCAATATATTCATTCATATATTAGTATATTACCATCAGTTTTACGGTTTTGCACCAAATGCCATCAAAGTTGTACAACTAGCTTTACAGTTTGTACACTATGCAGTCAAAGTTGTACATTTTGGTAAAGAGTATCCTAACTTTTTGCAGGTTTTGCCAATGTCAGGTCATAGATGAATTCGGGTCATTCAACAAATACATCTGGAGCTTTGTGAACTATAAACCTATCATTAGTAGATTCCGATACCCTCGTCAGATTCCTGTGAAAACTCCAAAAGCTGATGCCATCAGCAAAGATCTCATAAGGAGAGGCTTTCGTTGCGTAGGTCCCACGGTCATCTATTCGTTCATGCAGGTGGCGGGTATAACTAATGATCATCTATGTACTTGCTTCAGATTTCAGGAGTGCATGTCAATAGTAGAAGCTGAAGACGTTGACCAAGTCAAAGTCAAAGAAGAACAAAAAACCAATGAAGGAATTGAATCATGCATATGTAATGGTATCAACGATTTGAATTTCGCTGCTGAGTAACGAAGGTTGTAGTTCTACATTTGAGATAGTTTTGTATGATGATTGAAACACTCGTATTTGTAGATTTTTGAATATCAAAATTGAATTTTTATGCATTGTTGACTTTTGTGAACAAGCCTATGTTGAACTGGGCTCAATGCAGTACCAATTTAAGACTTTTTAGTGGTAAACCGTGAAAATTATATAAACATTTGTAGATGTAATTATAGATACATAAGACGTCTTTATGTAATTTTAAAAATGTTTCTATTTTTCTTCAAATATTTAAGGTAATAGATATAAGTGACCATGTTGCTTTTGTGTTGTACTTTAAATTTGGTTTAATATCAAACACATTCATTAGGGCCACATAAGTAACACGATGTTCATTTATTTTTAGGTTTTGGGCTTTTAAATATATGGTTGTGTTTAAAATTGGAGATGGGCTTTGGCTTTTAATTGGCTGGGCCACCGTTTTTAATTGCAACAGGCCAACAACCAATCTTAGCCCTTTAAGACTCCTCACATGTGGCCACGTGGGTCAAAATAGAAAAAAACCAGATGCCCTGACTTAGAAGACTGAGACCAAGAGACGGGTGCCAATTCAAGAGATTAGGGATTAGGAATTTAGGGTAAATGAAAAAAACGAGGCGTCATCTTCGATTCTTGAGGTTGACCGTCGATTCCAGAGGACAATGAGGGAAAACAAGGCGTCGAAGCGTTATCTTTGATTCTTGATGCTGTTGAGCGACAACCGACAGTCCAATGAGAGAGAAAACAAGATGTCGAGGCTACAACGGTTGACGGTTAGTAAGTGTTTGAAGTTGATATCAGAAGAAAAACTCATACTTTTCATTAATAAAAATCAAGACTTTATAGTCAAACAAAACAAGATAAAACCTCAACTAAAAATCTGAAATATAGGACTAACCAAACATGTTTATCTACCAAATAATCTACTAAATAAAATAAACAAATAAAGCCATCAACTTTAAAATAAAACAAGTTTAACCCAACAATCTCCCCCCCTTAAACTTTTAACTTCTTCAGTCCCAACATCTTCTTCATCTCTTCATGCTTCAGTCTTCGTAGGGCTTTAGTTAAAACATCTGCTTTCTGTTCAGCTCTACTAACATGTTCCACCTTGATTCTTCCTTTCTCCACACACTCCCTTATGAAATGGTACCGTGTGTCTTTGTGCTTGCTCCTTCCATGGAAAACATGGTTTTTCATTAATGCCAAAGCAGATTGGTTATCCACCATTATGGTTACCACTTCTTCTCTTTCTCCAAGTACTTCAGCCAGCAGCCTCTGCATCTAGATTGCTTGACAAGCAGCACTTGTGGCTGCCATAAATTCTGCTTCACAAGAAGACAAGGCAACTGTCCTTGCTTCTGTGAATTCTAGGCCACAGGTGCTCCATCATAAAAGAAGACCCATCTGGAGGTACTCTTGCCATCATCTCTGTCAATTGCATAGCTGCTATCATTGTATCTATGAAGCACTCTTTCTTTCTTCCTTTCATAACATATCCCCAGGTTTGTAGTTCCTTTAACAAACCTTAAGATTTGTTTTAATGCCTGCTTGTGAGTTTCTTTTGGGTTATGCATAAATCTACTAACATACCTAATTGAATAGCTGAGATCGGGTCTGGTATGTGTTAAATATCTCAGGCATCCAATCCACTTTCTGAACTGAGTTGCTTCAACATTCAAGCTATCATCCTCCTTTGAAATTTTCAGCCCTGGTTCCATCGGGAATGCAGTTGAATTGCAATGTTCCATACTTGTTTCCTTGAGAATCTTTTGAGCATACCCTTTATGGCAAATTGAAATCCCTGTTTTGTCTTGTTTTACTTCTATCCCCAAATAGTAGCTTAACAACCCCAAGTTAGTCATCTTAAACTTTTATTCCAGTTCCCTTTTCACCTTCTTTATTTCTTCTTCGCATTCTCTGGTTAGGAGTAGATCATCCACATAAACCCCTATGATTATAAGGTTCCTTTTCTGCCCCTTTCTATAAACGGCTGGTTCTGTTTGCATTTCTCGAAGCCCAGCTCCTTTAATACGCTGTTCAATTTGGCGTTCCAGGCCCGAGGGGCCTGCTTTAGCCCATACAAGGCTTTTGACAGCTTATACACCTTGTTTTCTGCTCCCTTTTTTCTCAAAACCATCTGGTTGACTCACATAGACCTGCTCCTTTAGATCTCCATGTAAGAATGCTGCTTTGACATCAAGATGATGAACAAACCAGCCATGTTGGGCTGCTATATCTAGCAGTAATCTCACAGTTTCTATTCGGGCCACTGGGGCGAACACCTCTTCATAATCCACACTATACTGTTGTACATAAACCTTGGCCACCAGCCTTGCCTTGTGCTTTATAATCTTCCCTTTAGCATCCTTATTGGTTTTATAGACCCATTTTAGCCCCACTGGTTTGCTGCCTTCTAGTAAGTCTGAGATGGTCCATGTTTGATTCCTTTCAATCGGAGCTATCTCTGCCTTCATTGCCTCTTGCCATTCCTTTCTTCTCTTGGCTTACATGTAATTCTTTGGTTCATTATCTGCAAGCAGCAGCTCTGCTTCATACAATTCATCAATGGCTTTGTGACCTTTTATTGGTGTATCATCTTGGACTTCATCTGGGGCAATGGTGGGGTCATAGGCCCCATCTCTATCAGTGGGTTCCTTTGGTAGGGGTGGTCCCCTTCCTTTGAAAGTTGACTCAGAGCTGCTCCACTTGGATTCGTCTTTTGAGGCTTCTGAGTTAGCCTGCTCGTGATTGGCTTCATGGTCATTGCTTTCAGGGCTTGTCACCTCGCTGGCACTTGGCTGTACATAAAATTCAGTGTCATCTGAGTTGTCTTCTTCCTGATTTTCTTCCCAGGTCCAGGATTTGACTCATCGAACTTAACATCTCTTGTCACATGTATCCTCCCAGTAGCCGGATCGAACATCCTGTATGCTTTGGTATTTGGCTGAGTCCTGAGGTGTACCATTGCTTGACTTCGATCATCCAACTTCTTTAGCCCGGTGGACAGTCTTTTTACATAGCCTACACAGCCGAAGACCTTAATGTGGCTCAGGTTTGGTTTTCTTCCTCTAAGGGCTTCATATGGAGTTGAATCCTTAATTGCTTTAGTTGGCAGTCTATTCAGCAAATAGATGGCATGCCTCACTCCTTCTGCCCAAAAGTACTTTGGCAGCTTCATGGCTCCTAGAATGCTCCTAGTCATGTCTAGGATGGTCCTGTTTCTCCTCTCCACTACCCCATTCTGTTGGGGAGAGTATGGGGTGGTGAGTTGATGTTGGATTCCAGCTTTCTTGCAAAATTCCCGAGTCTTTTGGAAGTGAATTCTCCCCCATTATCTGTTCTCAGTCTCCTTACCCTTTTCTCGAACTCCAATTCTTCCTGAGTAATGAATTCACTTAGATGGCTGCCAACTTCTTCCTTTGATCTTATAATGAATTCCCACATGTATCTGCTGTAGTCATCCACTATTAGCAGAACATATTTGTTTCCTCCTCTTGTGGTTGGGGATATTGGGCCGCACACATCCGCATAGATTAACTCCAAAGGATCCTCGGCTCTATATTCTGATTGACTTGGGAAGGGATTTCTAGGCTGTTTTCCTACCGAGCAACTATCACAAACCTGAGTGGGATGTGATATGTTGGGGAATCCTCTGGCCAGCCCCTTTTCGTGCGATTATCTTCATGGAGCTGAAGTTGGTATGGCCCAATCTGGCATGCCATCTCCATGCCATGTCATCCAATTTTGTCAATAAACAGATTGGTGCCACCACCTTTAACTCTACCTTATAGAGTCTGTTTGGAGCCCTTTAAACATTCATTAACAATCTTCCATTCTCATCTCTGACCCGCATAAATTCTTTCTTCATGACAACCTCATATCCAGCTTCTGTTAACTGACCGAGGCTGATTATGCTGCCCTTTAGGGAGGGGATATAATACACATCCTTGAGGACTCGGTGCTCACCAGTCTTGCACTCCAGAATTATGTTCCCCTTCCCTTGTATGTTGACGCAGGACCCATCTCCAAATCTTACCCTTCCAATAGCTGCTTTGTCAAGATGGGAGAACAACCCTTTATCTCCCGTCATGTGATTGCTAGCCCCATTATCGAGGAACCAGTTGTTGTCTCCTGCAGCATCCAACTGTTTTGGTTGAATACGTTCCTCATTCAACAGAATAGAATCTCCTTGCCCTTCTATCCCAAGGGCCATCAAAAGGGCAGGTCCCTCATCATCAGTCCGGGTTAAGTTGCTTTCTTCTTGTCTGGGTTTAGTCGGGCACTCATTAGCATAGTGACCCATGGAGTCACATTAGAAACACTTGATGCTAGCTCGGTCTTTGTAGCCCTTTTGCCTGTAGGAGTTCTGACTTGGCTCTTGTCCTTTGCCCCTACCAGGACCAAGTCTACCTTGGCCTCTTCCACGGGAGCATGGTTTGTTTGAACCTTGACCTTGTCCCTTGAACCCTTCATGTTTTTTCTTGGCTTGCCACTCCTCCTATGACAATCAGATGGTCCCCCTTTGTGCCCGAGCTTGACCCTATCTCCTTGGGTCTGATTATTTCTTCGAAGGCTTTAAGCCTTCCTATGGCTTCCTGAAACGACATAGAGCTCATATCTGCAAACTGCTCGATAGAGGCAACAATGGCAATAAACTTTGGCAGTACTGAGCCTAGTAGCTTCTTCACCAGTGTCTTGTCTTTTATGGTAGAACCTAGACTGTTTGACTTTGACACGAGTTTGCTCAGTTTCGTAGCAAAGTCGTCAATAGATTCCCCTTCGGTCATTCTTAGAGCTTCGAACTCCGACTGTAGGGTCTACAGCCTTGCTTCTCGAACTCGATCAGCACCCACGAACCACGTCTTCAGCACATTCCACATCTCTTGTGCGGTGTTATGTTGTGATGGCTGAAGCACCAACTCTTCTGGTATTGCTTGGAAGAGGAGTGCTACAGCCATATCGTCTTTCTTCGCGTCCATGGCCATCTCAGCTCTCGGTTCGATTGCTTCCAGAATCCCGAGAACTCGGAACACCGCCTTGATCCTAATCGCCCAAACATTGTAGTTGTCGGACGTTAGGGTTGGGCATTGTAGTGTCGCCGAGTTGCTTCCCCTGCTTTGAACGATTGTGCCACCATTTCCTTCTGCCATCGCTCGAATCTTGTCCTTCGGATTTTCCTTTGATTGATCGATTCATTCCGATCGAATCTTGTTAAGTTTTGAAGCTCTGATACCAATTGAAGTTGATATCAGAAGAAAAACTCATACTTTTCATTAATAAAAATCAAGACTTTATAGTCAAACAAAACAAGATAAAACCTCAACTAAAAATCTGAAATATAGGACTAACCAAACATATTTATCTACCAAATAATCTACTAAATAAAATAAACAAATAAAGCCATCGACTTTAAAATAAAACAAGTTTAACCCAACAGTGTTTATGTTTATATGTTTACTGTTGTAAGTCGGCTCTTGCATCTAACATCTTTTAAGTAGATTCCTCATCCTCGAACAATAGATTTCTCATCCTTGAACAGTCGATTCTCATTCCTAGATGGCTCGATTGGTGTCTCATTTCTGCTAGTCACTTCCGATATCCAATTTCTGTTAATCAGTATTTCAATTTCTACTATTAGGCTTATAATTTTGATTTGGTTTTGGGATTGACTATTTGAGGGTTAATCGTCCTTATTCAGGGTTTATTATTACTTTATTAGAATCAAGACTGATTATTTGATTTGTTTTAGTGCTCATAAATTCAGTTGTCTGATTTCGACAGTACCACTGCTTTGATTTGTTTTGATTTATAGGTCCTCTCAATTTTTATTTGATGTGTTAACACTAACATGAATTTGATTTAGGTTGTATTTGATTTACTGGCCCTCTTAACTGTTTTGGGGCTGAATAATTTTGGATTTTATTTTGGCTACATTTTAAACTGATTATATAGCTAATAGGTTTTCATTGTCAAATAGAAGTCGTAAACACGAATCCGGTCATTCTAAAAGAGCAAAAAAGAAAAAGTAGAAGCTTTAATTGAATCACAAAAAGGCTCGTTACTTAAGTTTATAGCACCCACAAAAGAACATGTTAATTTAGAAAAGAAAACAAGTTTTGGTGAACATTCAATTAATAATGAACTTTTAAATGCTGATGAAAATATAAATTCAAATGAATCTATAAGTATTCATTTGCCTATAATTTTAAATGAGAATAAAAGTTATTTGAAGATACAAATAATAATGAACATATAAATGTTGATGTAAATATAAATTCAAACGAATTTATAAGTATTGATGAAACTATAAGTTTAAATGAGACTAAAAGTTTAGATGAAGATACAAATAATAATGAATAGGTTAATGTTGGTGAAGATACAAATGATGTTAATGTTAGTGAGTATTCTATAAAACCCTTCCATACCCACACACACATATCTATACTCTATAATTAAAGAGTAACCATTTTGCCACTTATCACCTTTTTACATCAGTATTTGTAGGTTCTAAAACAAATCAAGAACTGAGCTTTAAGCCTCCAATCTGCATCAAATGTATCTGCAATGTGCGGAATCCGAAATGGAAACATATATTTCAAAACTTTGATATATTTCAGTGAAGTACACGAAGTAATGCCTCAATAACTCTAGAGAGCATTCCTCGAGAATCCAACTTTAGAATAGTACAAAATACATCTATTTATACTACTTCTAGGTGTACTCGAACCTACTATACACGAAAATGTTCGAGTACACAAAATACATGTGTAAACGAAAACTGAGTACACGAAAACTTAACAAAATAAGAACAAAATCTGGATCAAATTTTCTACGGTTGGCTTTGCCGGTCTTTATCAACAATTGGGCTCTACAAACTCCCCTAGACTGATGAAGTCAACCGATGGGAAGTGTAACTGAGTGTGGACCAGCTCCGGCATATAGCTTTAGCTCTATGGCAAATGCAACTGCACGTGTGAAGGGCTTCGCTTCTTCGTCCCATCCACCGTATACTTTAATGGGAAACTTATGCAGCTTCATCATGTCGTCTTTGTCGTACTTCAGAAGATCCATAGGGTCCAGTATCATGTCAATGTCATTAAGATCATCTTTGTTCCTGAGAATGATTGCTGCAAGATTCTTCTCATCGAAATACCATGACAGAAAGTTGGCCAAAGAGTTATCTGGAACTCTTGGAGACACAGGAATGGCTTCTTTAGTGTGAGGAGGTGGATACTTGTAATATACCCAGGGTTCCTTCTTCACTGGATCTGTAATACAAGTTGAGACAAATCAGCTTCCTTTAGCAGTTCTCATCACGGAAAAATCCTTCTCACACTGATCCTTGATAAACTTTGTGAACAAGTCGGCCTGAGTATCCTTTAAAGGATTGAAAAACATGGCATTGTTGATGCTCCGTATATCAAACTTGGGCATTGTGTAGAAATCCCTCGGCCTCTTGTAGTACTCGACCTTTCATTCATGCGCTTGACCAGATAAAGATCCCTGTCTTTGTCGTATAACTAGCAGCAGGCATTTGACATGTCGTTGTGTACAGCAAACAAGGTTCGGTCATCTGTGATGAAGGTGTGCTCCGGATGTTCTTCACTCGTCTCTCCAAGCCATGTGGCTTTGACCTCTGGAGGTGCCATAGTCCAATCTCTCTGCTTCTCAAACAAACTATTGATAATCGTGCCTAGAGGAGGAATCTCCTGTCCATCTTGATTGATGTACTTGTGAGCATAAAAGATATCAACATAGGGATCCTTGTTCACATCGCCGATAACAACATTCTCTGGTTCTTCCTCTATAGATGCTCTTACAGAGGACTCGGCCTTCTCTTCGTCTCCTGATCGCACATGGCCTCGAAAATTGAGTCCATGGATACATCACAAAATAAATCCCCCAGGCCCGCTCCACCGAACTCTTCATCGAATCCGTCGAACAAGAAGTTCTCTGGGAGATCCTCAAATAAATCATCATAGTAATCTAGAGGTTTCTTCGAAGATGGTGGATTCTCTGAAGCATCAATGCCTTTGGTAGCTTCCTGAGCTGGCTCATCATTTTGTTGGCCTGAAGAACTGGCGCCTTGACCCTGATAATCACCCGAATCATCATTTTTTTCCATTTCCTTTATCGTCTTTGGCACTATCGCTGTCTTTATGGCCCCCTTGATCATCCTCGGGATCATTCCCATCCTTGTCTTTTTCATCATCTTTCTTCTCCATCTAAATTTCTTCATCACCCTTCTCATCATCGTCATCATCATCGGCTTTATCATCATCCTCCTCAACAAGCGGTTTACCCGTCAGTTTCTCAATTGCCTCCTCCAAAATCAAATTCTGTCTTTCCAGGCGATTCACATATCGGATTTGTCTTCGGAGCATCTCGCAAACTCTGATGATGGATCCCTGAAGCTCATCAATCTTCTCATCTTTAGTGATGGAGTCCTGTTCTAGTAGGAAAAATCTCTCTTGCAGCCACACAACATCTACCGAAGACCCATCAAGCGCATAGGGCGAAGGCGTATGCATGGGTTCCTTGCCTTTTTCTCTCCGATTCCTGCCTGGTGATGGTGGTGGCTATGTGTGAGGGATGTGGGTATGGGTGTGAGGCGGTGATGATGTGGTTTGGGTGGTATTAACAGGTGGTGGTGGAGGTGGAACAGGAATTTGAGTGGAGATTATGGGTTTAGAGGGTTGTGTGGTTGGTTTAGGCTGAGTGGGTGTCTTGGGCTGAGTGGGTGGAATGGGCTGAGTGGGTGGAATAGAGGACTGTGTATGAGGTGGGCTCTATAGGAGGTGGAGGTGGAGGAGTCTGAGCAGGAGTGGAGTAAGATGATGCAGCTATCTGCTTCAGCAACCTGGGATCTTTCTGCCGCTTTGACATCATTTTTATCCTCTTCTTCTTAGGTGAAGACTCAGGTGTCGGTGCATAATCGGCATCCTGAATATTTTCCCTTTCTGCCCTAGTGAGAAGATGGATGACATGCTCCTTCTCTCTAACAAGAATCTCCTCACTCAAAGATGATGATGACTCAGAAACGAGTTCCTCGACAGTTGCGCCAGCTTGTGTGCTTGTGCTGGTAGGAGGGATGTCATGTTTCTTGGCAACAATAGCAACTGGAGTTACTTGCTCATCTGCCACTGCATTATCACCAACGAATCTCCCAAACTTGATGAGAGGACGCTCCCCAACAGACTGTTTCTTCCCTCTCTTGTTCATAGTCATGTATGAAGAAATATCATCTCTCATCCTCTAGATCCCTAGAGTGCCGATATTGGGAACAAGGTTACGATGTCATTTGTTGATGACTATCTGCAGAAAACGGGGAAACGCCAAAAACCTCTCCTTCCTCTTCCCTTTGATGTTGGCGTGCATGTCTTGGAAGATCATCTTGGAAAAGTTGAAGTCAACTCCCATAGCCAAAGCCACCAGACATGAGCTGAGGGTCTGATTGAGTACATCATAACCCCCTTTCCTTCCTGAAAGGCACTGAGTAACAACATGGGCTAAGTATCTCCAATATGAGTGCAGTAGCTTCTTTTCGATGGGAGGGTAGAATCCTTCGTGCCCCATCTGATATACAGTCCGGTTAACCAAATCGTAATCTAACTCAACGGGGTCGGTAGCTTTGTCTTCGAACTGAAGGCACTCCCTCAGAATCTGCTCTGTGATAACAATGGGTTGGCCATGAATCTTCCCGATGAGACTAACAGTCTCGTTGGCGTCTATGTGCTTAGAAATTGAACTCCAGAAGCTCTGGATGTACTCTGCGATGATGTCGGGATGTTCCATAATAGCATAATTCACCGGTGATAAGATCAATCCATCAACTAAACTCTTGAACATCTAATGCTTTGCAGGTGGATCCTCGACATATGCTGACATGTTATGATCAGAGACGAACCGCAAGTCAGCCATCTGAAAATAAACCAAGTCAAGTTAGTCAAAATCGAAGTGAAAGTCGATGCATAACAGGTAACAGTTCCTGTTCGAGTTCTAGGAGTTAGAAAAATTTCTAGATCGAAATCAGTTTGAAAGTTCGCGAAGCTTTTGATGTTCTCGAAGTTTAAAATATATTCGAAAAATACCGGTATTCGAAAATAGTATCTGATTCGCAATCTGAAATGTATTCAAAAATGGATTCTACTCGAAATTTTTGAAGTGTATTCGAAATCAGGGTCTATTCGAAGTTAGAATTGTATTCGAAATTTTGTAGTATTCGAAATTCAAAATTTTGAGAACCTCAAAAGCTTCATAACTTCTTCAATTTTGCTCCTTAGAACACCCAATTATAGTTGAAATGCTCGGAATTAAGAGGCGACCAACATACTAGAAGATCCCCTTTTAATTTTGATTTTTTGAGGTTAATTTTGCAAAATTCTCTCTGTTAACGGAACAGAGTACTCGAAAATCGTTTTTGGTCCATAATTTTTGATTCAACGGATGAAACTTGATGAAAATCCAGACCTATATATGCCTAAGTGTGATCTTCAATATAATCGGAGTGGATTTCGAAAACAGGACATAGAAAACAAGATTGCCTAGGTAAAAGCAAAAACATATAGGAAAGAGAATGGTACTCGAAATATATCATACTCGGCTTCTTTATAGGCTGGGTTCGAGTACACGAATTTCCTTGTACTCGAATTCGAGTATGATTTTGAGTATTATTATTATTTTTAAAAAATTTCTAACTTTTGAAATAAAATAAAATAAAATAAGAAACTTTGGACGAGTTCAAAGTTAAGTCGGATCGATTTCGTGGGATCAAATCTGTGTCAAAAATTTGACCACCTTAAAATAATTTTTTATGAAACCCAACTTTAAAATAATTATACTCCACCAATAATTTCCACTCGTTAATCCGTAATTCAAAGATAAGACTTATGATCAAAAGGTTTTCTAACAGTTTATCTGACACTACTTTTGGGAAGTTTATGAATAGTCAGACTGTAGAACTATATTATCATGCAACCTATCAATTTTGTAAAATCCTTTGTTTCAAACTTTGATTGTGTTTCAACGAACTTAAATTGTTTTGACACAGTTTAAGATGAGAAAAGAAAAGAACATATCGATTAGATTAGAATCAAGAACAAGAAGGGGTTCTATCATCTTTGTGCTCATTGGCATCTTTTACTTTACTGATCTGCAGGCACATTGGCCTTAACGTCACACATCCAGTTTTTTGCTTACGCAAAGCAGAGGATGCTTCAGTATGTATTTTCCGCTCTTTGCTTGCACAAAACATGGAAAATACCCAAGTTTTTCAAAAACAGTTTCAAGTTTATCAAAACACAATCTCGTTTTGACTTAAAGATTTATACAAAAAGTCAAATAGTTGTTACATCTATCCGGTTATCTGATTTTCCTTACTTCTCTCTTATTTATATTTTTGAAAGATCAAGTCCATTTCTTTCATTTTGGAAAAACTTGTTTTAACTTTTTAGTGAATTATAGTTATCCAAAGTTGTTATTCTTTAGAAATTACTTTTAGGTAGTGAATTTTGATTGTAAGAAATTATTTCACTTCTCTATTGAACCACTTTACTTTAACCATCCAAATCAAAATCTTTTTGTATTTTCTTAAATTTTGAAAATGTAAAATCTTTTTGTTGTTTTCTTTGAAATTTGCTCCCCCTAAAGCCGTAAATTAACTTAGACTGACACAAAAGACCAAAAATATTTTTGTTGTTTTTGTAAATTTTGACTCAAAGACCGAACATCTTTTTGTTTATTTAAATTTTATCCCCCTAAATTTGTGATATAAAAAATAAAGTAAAACAAAACACAAATTTTATAGTATTTACAAAACTGTCTTAATCAAAACTTATTAGTTTGAGAGATGTAAGGAGGTGGTGAACTCGAGCTGTATCGAACGGTTTTGTAAAAAGATCCGCCAGATTATCATCTGTGTGAACCTTTTCAAGATGAATCAGTTTCCGTTCAAATCAGTTGCGGATAAAGTGAATCCGGATATCAATGTGTTTAGTTTTGGAGTGTTATACCGGATTCTTGACAATCTGAAGGGCAGCTTCATTGTCACAATAGATAGGAGAGTTAAGAAAATTCAAACCGTAATCAAGGAGCTGTTGTTGCATCCATATAACCTGGGAGCAGCAACTGGAAGCAGCAACATACTCTGCTTCCCCAGTGGATGTAAGCACGGTTGTCTATTTCTTGCATTGCAAAGAGACAAGGCGATCTCCTAAGTGCTGGCATCCTCCTGTGGTGGATTTATTGTTTAAATTACAACTACCAAAATCACTGTTAGAGTAAGCATGTAAACGGAACTCAGAGTTCTAGGGGTACTACAAGCTGAGACGAGGTTTCCCGATAAGGTAACGAAAGATCTTCTTGATAGCGATCAAGTGAGAAGCCTTCGGATTGTCTTGATATCTGACACATTGACATACAGAGAACATGATATCTGGTCGGCTGGCGGTCAGGTACATCAATGAGCCAATCATCGAGCGGTAGAGGTGTTGATCAACATCTTCACCATCAGAATCCGAGGTTAAGACTGGACGAGCAGCCATAGGAGTAGATACAGGTTTGGAGTCCAACATCTTGAAGTTTGTCACATATTTGCCTTGATGAATCAGCACACCCTTCGGATCTTGCTTTACCTGAAGACCCAAGAAGAAAGTCATTTCTCTCATTGCACTCATCTCAGACTTTTTCTTCATCACTGCTTCAAATTCCTTGCATAGTACCGAGCTTGTGGAACCAAAAATAATATCATCCACGTAGATTTGGACGAGAATAAGATCATCCTTATCCTTGCGAAAGAACAATGTTTGGTCAATGGCTCCACTGGTATATCCATGAGCAAGTAGATGATCTGTAAGAGTAGCATACCACGCTCGAGGTGCTTGATAAAGACCATAGAGGGCTTTGTCTAACTTGTAGACATGGTCGAGATGCTGTGAATCCTCGAACACTGGTGGCTAGCACACATAAATCTATTCTTTGACCATTCTGTACATGAATGCAGTCTTCACATCTATTTAATACACTATGAAGTTCATGTAGGAAGCATATGCCAAGAAGAACCGTATAGCCTCAAGTCTTGCGACTGGTGCAAAGACTTCTTCATAGTTGATCCCCTCTTGGTGGTAGAAGCCTTGTACTACCAAACATGCCTTATTCCTAATGATCACCCCGAATCATCCCTTTTGTTTCTAAAGACCCATCTGGTTCCAATTGGCAGCTTCCCCTTAGGCAATGGAACCATATTCCACACTTTGAGATTCTGAAACTGCATCGGCTCTTCCTGCATCGCCTCGACCCAGCTAGACTCCTTAAGAGCCATCTTGACATTCTTAGGCTCGACCTGCAAAATAAAACAGGAATACATACAAGAATTAATCGAACCTGATTGACTTCTTGTGAGAGTGCTTTCAGGCAAGGTGTTCTGAGCTGGAATGGACCGACTTCGTGTGAGAAATCCTTTTGAAAGAGGTCCAATAATGTTTTCCACGGGATGATTCTTGTTGATTCTTAGAGTTGGTACTTCCTTCACTGCCATATTATCAAGCAGATTGCTGATGTGGTTTATCTGGTCTTCACTGGAGGAAGAAATGTTGTCAACTGGAGCTGTTTCACTAGCTTCGACTCCATGATCCACACAGTGTTCCCCAGGATTGTGGTCTGTAACAGTGGATTATCAAAAGTTTGGTGGGAAGAGGATGAAGCTTGATCAGTCTCTGGGAGTGGCTGAACGGACTGAGAAGTATCCGGATCTGATTGGATGACTTCATTGATCGGGGTTGGCTGAACTGGAGAGGCCCGATCGTACATGCCTGGAGGGTCAACCGTCAGAGGCTTAGGATCACATGGAACGTAGTCAAGCCGAAGTCTGCGTCTTCACCCTTGTAGAAGTTGTCAGTTGGTTCAGATTGTCCTGCACTCTCTGATGTAGTGTTGAAGGGATCAAAAGTAGAATCATACTGAAACAGCCAGTTTGGACAAGAACCGGCATCTGTGTTGTTCATCTCTTGCCAATCGATATAGTATGATTCTACAATCATCCTAGTCTTCTTGTTGTATACCCGGTAGGCAGCCTTTTCTGATGAATACCCCACACAATAACAATCATCAGCAATGTCATCAAACTTATGATTCGGATCAGTATGGAGGAGAGTACACAGACACTCGAATGACTTGAAATGACCAACTTTAGGCTTCTGGTTAAAGAAGATCTCATAAGGGGTCTTCTGATGGCGTTTGTTCAACAGTGCTCGATTTTGAACATAACAAGCTGTGTTAACAGCTTCAGCCCAGAAGAATATTGACATCTTGGATTCTGACAGCATGGTTCGTGCAGCTTCTATGAGAGTTCTGTTCCTCCTTTCAGCAACTCCATTTTGCTGAGGTGTACGTGCTGCACTGTACTACCGAGCAATCCCCTTCTCATCACAGAAATCAATAAGAGTCTGATTTCTAAATTCAGTGTCTTTGTCGTTTCTGATCACCTTAAGCTTTAAATTCTTCTGATTTTTGATCAAGGTGATAAACTTCTTCAGAATCTCCGGTGTCTCATCTTTCATGGCCAGAAAGAACACCCAAGTAAATCTGGAATAATCATCTATCACAACCAGACAATATGACTTCTTCCCGATGCTCATAATGTTGACTGGTCCAAAGGGATCCATATGAAGAAGTTGTAGAATAGATGAAATAGAGTTGAACAACTTAGGCTTGTGAGGTCTCTTATGTTGCTTCCCCTTGGCACACACGATGCACTTCTCAATAGTGGAGAAGTCTTTAGAAGGTAAACCGATAACGTGATCTCCTTTAGCAAGTCGGTTGAGATTCTTCAGGTTGACGTGACCCAATTGACGATGCCAAAGTAAACAGTCATGCTCCGATGCCTTTGAAAACAGACATGTGTTCTCAGTGAATGAATCTGAATTCATATTGATGATGTAGGCATTGTTGATTCTTGGAGTTCTCATCAAGATCCACTTCTCAGGCACAACAAATCCAGGCTTTAGAATAAGACACTCCTTGTTTGTGAAGTGTGTTTAGAGTCTCTTGTCACATATCTGTGAAACAATTAATAAACTGTGATTGAGCTCTTCAAAGTAATACGCATCTTCAAAACTGAGAGTTCCATTAGTGACTGTGCCCTTCATGCTTATCTTTCCTCCCTTGTCTCTAGCAAATGAGAGGTATCCTCCATTGAAAGGTGTGACTTCATATAACTGAGAGAATGTTGGAAAATAAGGACTGATGAGCAAAACCACTGAAGCCAGACACTTGAATATAACCGCGGAATGATAAAGCCGCAGATTCTTCTCTTTCGATTGAAGGACTGCTTCAGTATCGGAAAGCCATCAGCGGAAGCTTCGCCAAAAAGAACTGCCGCTGAACTTATCTTCCCCTGAAGACAATAGCTGATCTTGATATCTTCGGAAGACAACCATTGCATCGGAAGAAGTCAAATGACTTGGAAGACAATCTCCTCTTCCCAAATAACTGATTACTTAATCAGCTTCCGATGAACACCTTCCGAAAGAATAACCGCTGAACTCCAGTACATCTGCTTCAACCTCAGAAGACCTGAAGACTACTGAAGACCCTTGTTTCTGTTGTTGTTGACTTTGTTTTTATACTAGTCTGTTGTATCAGTGTCTGTAACAATGTCAGCTATTTGTCTTATTATTTCTTGTCTTGTATCTTAGAGTGTTTGGGTATTTAAGTCCCAACAGTTTCTGAATAATTTGAATTACTTCCCCTAAAATTCCTTGTGCTTTCTGTCTCTTCTCTCTTTCTAAGCAAGAAAACTAAAACAACGAAAATAACTTTGGGCAAACCTTTAGAGGGAGCTAAAACGAAAGCTTTGACTAAGTGTCTAAAGCCTTATTCCTGGTAAAACAGCTACTCCTCGAGGTTTCTGGTAGCTTAACAATTGATATCAGAGCCTTGTCATTAGTTTTGGTTTAACCATCAAGACTAAAACTCAAAGCTCTCACTGATATCTTGTTGTTTTAGTTTTCTGCATTATGTCTTTTCTGTCTTTCTATTTTCTTTAAATCTGTAGGAGTTTGGTTTTTGAACTAAACTGTGTTCAAAAATCATTCTAACAAATCACTTTGAGAACTCATCACTCGTTGATTTGCTCATAACCATTTGTGAACCAATGGTAGAGAAATTCACCTAGACCCCCATAACACCGGTTCTGCCACGAAGCCACCAATCTTGGTTAGGCATCAATATAACATTTGGCAGAGGCGGATGTTACACTTCCTGTCCAATAATCATACAAGATGTTGGAAGTCTATCATGTTCGGACCGCATAAACCAACGGTCCTGGACACGGAGACCGGAGACCGTGTCCCGAAAGATCCTCGGAATTACACCGAAGAAGACTACCAGAAGTTTTGGAACATCAGTGTCAGAAACGTAACCGGAATAATGATCTACACAGTAACTTGCACAGTAACTCAGGTACGAACTAGGTGTATTGCATGTATATCATTATCATTTCATGTTTATCATAGAACAGTTTCAAATTCATTACAGAAACGTAACTCAGAACTATGGTTCAACAGTCAGATATTTATCTGACGACACAAAACCATCACGTGATTGTTAGTTAGGATCTTATTATGTATAAACGTTTTTGGGATTGTACAAAACAAAACAACAACGGATGTCGTTACGTGAATGCTAAATCAACGGATTATTCGTATAGGTGAAGATCTGTACGAATACATCTAAAATTTTAACGTTCTGAATGATGTCCAATAATTAGAAAACCATATTGAAAAGTGTAGTTATCGTAGTATTCAGACGGGTGACGATTCGAACGAATACACGTGACGATTCGAACGAATATGCACGACGATTGTACGATTCGACTTTAACTGTAAATTTAATATTTCAGAAAATTAAAATAAATGGAAGATATTTAGTTAATTTACTAGGAATTACCACCTAAAATAAATTTACAAATTCTACTTTTAAAACTGCGATGTTTCGTTACGAAAACAAAAGGAGACCGACGTTTCTACGCGAAACCAAACGAGACAGAACACACCCGGGTATTTTGAAACCTTTAATGTGGCATTTAATGCCATTACCACACCCACCTACCAGCTCCAACTTCATCATCTTCGTTCTCTCTCTACTTTCTTTCTCTAAGATCCACAAGCCCTAAGTTCGTCATTTCTTCACCAAATCGAGCCCTCTTGGTGTCAAAACGACCACTACAACTTGTAGATCACGAAAGTACAAACGATATGAGCTTTGAACCAACCAAATCGAGGTAAAAATGAGTTTTATATCACGGTTGTAAGGTTTTCAAACCCTTGCTCGAACCCCCTTTCAAACCGGTTCTATGCCACCTAAAACTTAGGGACAACTACACGAAAGTACTAGGGATAAGTTACGAACTTGGAGAAGCATCTTGTTCTAGCCTAAAAACCTGAAATGATTGAAGAACAAGGGCATGGTTCACGACCAGCCGAATGAGTGTAACTTCAGTGCCGGACGCATGCCGGAACAGTGATCGCAACAGTAACTCGTACAGTTACTCAGGTACACATTACGTGAAACTATGCTTATGTTGTTGATACATTATGCTTTACACTAGGCTATTATACGATTTTCTGAAATCTGACAAAAACCTTAGGGTTTAACAGTCAGAAACATATCAGACAACACAGTGTTGAAACACAGATACTTGATTTGATGCTATTGTGTATAAACGTATGTGAGGTTAAACAAAACAAAAAAAAACCATAACGGTTGTTGTTACAGAATGCTAAACCGACGAATTATTCGTATAGGTGACGATTTGTACGAATGATTTTGAGAGTTTAACGTTCTGAAATGATGACTGAACAGTAGAGAACAAGAATCAGAAAGCCAAACCATTGTCGTGTTCGTTCGAATGACGATTCGAACGAGTATGCGCGATGGCAACGCGTTCTGACGAAACGATAACGAAAACAAAAACGAAACGAACGATCATAAATTTAAGGAAAATATAATATTTCCTATTTTACAATTTTAAAACTCATCACAAATAAAATTAAACAAAACTATTTTATTAATTCACGAAACAATTAACTAAACGCGTAAATATGATATAATTTGATAAATAATTTAATACAATGATCTTTAAATTAATTTCTAATAATAATCCTATCCTGAACATCCTAAAATAATCCTTTTTATTTAAATTACGAAGAATGCGCGTAACGATCCGGAAACGCGACGAAGACGCGAACCGAGTAACCGAAACGAACCCGGATACCCTCGGAGTATTTAAACACCAAATGCTAGCATTTATTTCATTTTCACACAAACTCTCTCTCTAGCTCAAAATCCCGGATCCTCTCTCTCACTACCATTTCCAATCTTTGAAGCTTCATAACTTAGCCATTTCTCAACGAAATCGTGCGTTCTTGGTGTCCACGTGTAGCTAGGGACGAGCTCTACCTAGAAGTACAACCGATCTGAAGATCCACCCACTGAAACTCGAGGTATGAGCCAAAGAAAAGTCACGAAATTAAGGTTTTGTGTGTGTGTTTGCTCGACATGGGTTTTAACCGGTCCTAGGCTCAATCACCATGAGTTTTGCTCCTCTAAACACCTTCCCCCATGAGATAACAGACCTGGAACAGACAAAGGGGTGATCGAGCTGATGAAGACAAGCTCCTACAGGTTCGTGAAAGTCTCCTGGCCGAACCTCCTTCACACGAACCGTTGGGTGATAACCACGAACCATGCAGGCTATAGCCGAACCCTTGCATGCCTCCAACGAACCCTTGATTGTCGAACCTTTCCCTATGTATCAAACCCCATCTGTAGAACCATTGGCCGAACCTTTGACAAGTAGCCGAACCCTTTAATGAGGGACGAACCTAGTAAAGACGAACCCTCATGCTGCGAACCTGTGTCCAGCCCCGAACCCAATTACATAGGCGAACCATGACTGCGAACCCTGCTTGTACCTTAGCCGAACCATTGATGAGTAACTGAAGCATGCTATGAGTCACGAACCTTCCGGCCATCAACGAACCATGCATGTCAACCGAACCTACATGAACTCAACGAACCTTGGGGGCAGAACCTTGTTGGCCGATCCCTGGTCTGTAGACGAACCCAGGATTCAACCATGTTGGCCGAACTTTACTTAAAGGTTCGCTGGAATTTGGGGAAACAACAGCTTGACCGGATGAAACCCACCCCTTCGGCCCATGTCGTTTTCACTAGCCCAACACCCAAATTGAACAAGTTATTCTAATCGGCCCAGACATGTCCTAAGCAGCCCACACCTTTAGCCTTGGCCCAATTGCAGTTTAACGGGCCCAACACTAAGTGATTGGCCCAAACAACAAGTTTCTAGTTTATATCTTGGACCCATAACATATATAGTTCGATCCGATAGGTTGGCCCAACATCATCACTCCGGCCCACCTCCCTCCTATTCGGCCCGGGTGGATTAATCAAGCCCAACCCTTTAATCGGCCCAATAATAAATAATTGGCCTACATGGGCTGGTTGGTCCAACATGAGTCCCACAAGAGTTAAATTTCAATAAACACGAAGTAAGTTACAACATGTTAACGATGATTAACATTCGAACAAAAATATGAGTTTTACACTTAGAGATCTTTTATCGCAATGGAAATTCAAAGGAAACCTAAAACTTAATAACAAAGGAAGTGAATCTAAACCTTGTGGGGGAATTGTTAACAAGGCAACAACAAATAACATAAGGGCCGAATCATGACCGAGACTCTCGAGTGTTAGCCGACTTTAGGGCTAACACTAACACTTACACGCACAACAAACCCTTACAAACTTATACTTCTAAACTACAATATTATGAAATCAATACAGGAGCGTGAACATTAAAACAAGTGCAAACAAAGAGCGCGTGCATTCTTATTCTACTTAGTCAATCACTACGGACACAAGGTGAGTTCATTTGTCCCTTTTCAAACTTATTTGTTTTTACTTCGGGACTGAGAAGCATGTTAAACATTTTAATAAATTATTGGAATGTTATTTAATGCTTTTAAACATAACTATGATGCTTACAACAAGGCTTATGCTTGGAAACTAGTATACCTTGAGAAACTATGTGCTTGATGCTTAATCCACAAACTAGATGCTTAAACTTGATGCTTGAGGCTTATGCTATGAACTAGATGCTTAAACTTGAGGCGTGATGCTTATGCTACAAACTAGAGGCTCAAACTACATACTTGATGCTTATACTATGAATATCGTGGTTGAACTATATGCTAATGCTTGAAACTATATGCTTGGAAACTATGATTGCGTGCGAAATGCTAAGCTTGTATCTAATCATGGACTACGTAATTGCTAAACTTCTGCTATAGCAGGGCTTGTACCCATGTATTGAAATACGTGAAAGCTAAACTATGACGAGGCTAAGCTATTATCTATATAAGAGACATGTAATTGCTAAATTTCTGCTAGAGCAGGGCTTTTGTCTGCTTATATGAGATATGTAATTGCTGGATTGTTTGTGTATGCATGGCTTGTGTCTATGTATGAGATACGTAATTGCTAAACTTCTGCTAGAGCAGGGCTTGTATCTTGTATAGGAGACACGTAATTGCTAGACTAGGCTTAACTAATTCATGAGATACGTAATGACTAAACTTCTGCTAGAGCAGGGCTTGTATCTATCCGTGAGCTACGTAATTGCTAAACTTCTGCTATAGCAGGGCTTGTACTCACGCTTGAGATTAGTGAAAGCGAAACTATGTGCGTGTGAAACTATGATGCTTGTTAAACTTACTTTGAAGCTAATACTTATGAATGCTATAGACTTGTAAACTTTGAAACAGTATACTAAATATATGACGAGGACTGGTTTGAATGTTAGGTAAAATGTTTAATTATTATTAACAACAGTGTCATATGCAGATTAGTATGTGGTGGGACGGCGTCTGGGCGGGTTGTAGGCTCGACGCAGGGGTATGCCCTATATATAAGCATACCGATTTGGATATTACATGTGGAGTTAATGAGGTTAAGGTTGTACTGAAAGAGGTTTGCTAAAGCTATTTTTAAACTTATAAATTTTATGAACTCACCAACCGTTGTGTTGACTTTGTTTTCTTACATGCTTTCTCAGGTGATGAACAGGTTTAAGCTAAGGCTTTTGGATTGCATGCTAGGCGGCCTAGATAGAGGACCTACTTGATTTTGGAAGCACATATTTTGTTATTCATATGAATCACTTTTGAATGTCTTGTACAGTTACAAGATAGAAAACACTTGATTCTTTTGATAGGTTTACCGGGTTAAATTACTGAACATTGTTATTGTAATTTAACTTTGTAATCCTAGTTAATGTTTGATTGTGCTTTAGTTATTCTTAACATTGATGCTATGTAAACAATCTGATCATCATGATTATCACTCACGATATCGCGCCCCGAGAACCTTCCGCCCGACGGGGACTTCGATCCAACCCCGCCGGCTCGGGGTGTGACAACGAGCCGCATAGCTCTTTTTCGGCCGAATGGCTAGGACGAAGGAGACCCATCAACAGAAAAGGCTGCATGGCCACCATTCGTTCTCCCACTGCTTCACATGACCGACCTCATTCGGCCAGCCCTCATTCGCAAGCCTCCCTTTGTCGGCCAAAGACATTCACAGGATACCCATTCGATCGGCTACCCTATTTGGCCAAGTGGTCCTTTCGTCTTTACCCTATTCGGCCAAGCTCTTTCGCATGGGCTGTTAATCGGGAAAAGGGTGTTAAACCAGTGGACTTTCATGGGAAGGGTTAACCACTTACACATATTGCTTGCATGCATGGGTTAGGAATGTGGTAACATGCATGAAATCATATAAGGGTTTGTAGTTATAAATCGGTTTTATGTATCACTTATGTCATGGATTTGTAACTATCAAATGGGTTTAGAACACTTGGATTTGTACTAAACGAAACTATAAGTGAGAGTGTTGGAAATAAATATTAACTAAGGGTGACTAGTAAAGAGTCAACCCAAAGCCTAATAATTCTATGTTTTAGACTTGGATTTCTAAACAATAAAAAGGGGTTTCCATGTTAATCAAGTACTAAAGTTTCAACATCAAAGTTCTCTAACTATATTAACATCAATCATGGGGGACAAGAATCAAGAACTCAATCTAAGTACCTATGTGTTAATCACATGGTTAACATTCAATACTTAGAAATTCTATACAAACGTATAACTAAGTTAGATAGTTCAAATTGGACTTTCTAAGCTAAATTGTACACGAGGGATGATCAAAAGATTTTGAGAAACAAAGATATAATAATGGACTTAGAGTTAATCGAAGGAGATTAACCTAAGTCTAACATGTTTAATTATATTTTCTTAAAATAATTTATAAGATTCTTATTTAAAATATTTTTGAAATAAATGAAATGATTTCTAATTTAAGAATTTATATTAAAATGAGTTTAATTAAGATGTTTTACTTAAGGACTTTGAATGTAATTAAAATAAACCTTACATAGCTAAGGTTTAATAATGATTATTCATGGGATTATGGTTTATAAATGGATAATACAATTAGAATAGCTAGAGGGACATGGAAACACACTAGTAACATAGGACACATAGTTGCACACCGAGACCAAAACCCTAGATACGTCTATTATAAATACTTATAGTATTCGAAACCTCTTAAAACAACTCAGGTACTGAAGATACATAGCCTACAAGTAACGAGCGCAATACAGAGCAACACAAGTGAGTTCATTGCCCCTTTTCTAAATATTTTGTTTTCAAACGCGGGGCTGAGAAGTATGCGTAAACATTTTCTTTAAATATGTTTTACGTAAATGCTTTTACTTATTGTATGTATTCCTAGATTCCTGTCTAGGTAAACTATATACAGGTTTAATTAAAGAATTAATTAATTACTCTTATGAGTAAGACGATAATTCTAAATCAAACAATTATTCTATCAAAGTCAAATTCAAAGAATCCAAATTCAGTATGTTATTAAGAAAACTAAAACTAAAGGTCAAATCCAAATAATCTACATTCAGTGTGTGTTCAAGAAAACTGAGGATCAAATTCAAGAATCTAACTCAGTGTTGTAGCCATGGAATTCTAAGGATCAGAATCAAGGAAATCATATTCGTGTGTGAATCAAAGAACTAATGAAATCATTAACGATCAATTTAAGGTGGATGTCAGTTATATGCAGATCGAGACCACGTGTTAACACACGGAAAGTCCCGGCATAAATAGTACACTTTTATAGTCAAGCTATATGGGCATAAATCAAACGATCAAACTAATTCTAAAGAACAAAGGCGATCAAAATCAAAGGATATCTTAAAGTACCGACATGTACAGTAGACCTAAAGGCTTTGTTGTAAAAATCGGCCTAGGCGCTAGGCGCCCATCTACTGTCTAATTTTTGGCCTAGGCGGTGCCTAGGCGCTAGGCGGCCTAGGCAGCCCAATCAGATTTTTATTTTTTTTTGACTTTTTTGACTTTTTTTGACTTTTTTTGACTTTTTTTATGGTAAAAAGGGACCAGTTTCATGATTAGTTAGACATTTCTCAACCAAAAATCTTTAATATGTCTCTGAAACATTGAATCCAGACAGTTAACAATGAAATTTATCTCTAAACTTTGAACTCAGTGTTTAAGTTTGCACTTTAAAGTACTTTTTTTAGTATATTTAAGTATATTTTTTAAAATTATTTGAAGTATTATATTAAATTATTGATATTGATGTGTGTATATAATATATATTTGTAAAATTACATATAAAAATTCCAATCCGCCTAGCGCCAATTAATCCCGATTAATCCCTAGGCGGTACCTCGCCGCCCGACTAGCACCTAGCGACTTCTACAACCATGCCTAAAGGTCAAGCTGATATGGGCACATCATGAAAGTCCCGAAACATAGTGTAGACTCATTTGAGTCATGCCTGATATGGGCCACGTGTGATACGGTACAACTTGGACACCACCAACAACTAAGTCTAATTGATTGAGTCAAATAAGGCCCAATCATCATGTCTTAGTTGTATTTAAATGATTAATTATTCAGTTAATTAAGCATTTAATATTATGTTTCTACAAGTGCTATGGTTGATCATGAATACGTAATGAACTCAAGAAATCGGTAGTATTTCAATTTGTGTAAATCAAAATCTATTATGATGGATGGAATGAAACGCTTAATTATCATTAACAACAATATGTTAAGCAGTCCGGTATGTGGTGGGACGGTGGCTGGGCGGGTGGTAAGTTCGACCCTACATATGCCCTATATATAAGCATACTTGATTAGATAACATAGGTGATTGTTGATGAGGTTAAGGTTGGCATTTCGGGGGATCAAGGTAAACAGATCTCAGGGTAATCAAATGTTGTGAATCAAAGGTATGGAATGAAATGCTTATTTATCACCAGCAACAATATATCATGTGGTTCGATATGTGATGGGACGATGGCTGGACGGGCGGTAAGTTCGCTACATATGCCCTATATATAAGCATACTGAACTGGATGGATAGGTGGTTAATGGTGAGGTTAGGGTTGTCATTCGAACGGTTTATTCAAAATTCATTTTTAAATAAAACTACATGAACTCACCAACCATGTGTTGACTTGATCCTTTTGTATGACTTCTCAGGTGACGAACATGTCTAAGCAAGAAGCTATTGCTTTTGGACTAGGATGCTAGATAAAGGACCTAGTATATTGCACCTGCATATTTTTGAAACATCATTTTACTGATTATTTTGTATATCTTGTGCAGATACAAGATAGAAGAATTATGATGTTGATAGTAGATTTACATTGTTAAATTATGAACAAAACTGATGTAATTTAACTTTGTAATTCTATTTTCATTTAGCAGTTTCTCATTATATATCGTATGCGTTGTAAACAATTTGATCATCATGATTATCATTCCCGATATCGCGCCCCAAGGCCTTTCCGCCCGACGAGACACACGATCCGGCACGCCGGCTCGGGGTGTGACAAGTTGGAGCTTGATGCAAAGGCACATGCTCAACTGGCTATGGCCCTTCCTAATGAAATATACTCTGGTCTTCTTCACCATGAGTCTGCTAAAGACTTGTGGGATGCTCTAAAAGAGCAATTCGGTGGCACCGAAGATGTTGTGGCTAATACCAGGGAAATATTAGCTCAACAATACGAGACATTCTCCCAACTAAATAATGAGTCACTGACTCAGCAGTTTGAACGATTCACTTCTCTTTTAAGTGAGTTAAAACTAGCTGGTCAAGTGTACCCTCTTGTCTTTGTTTTGAACCGCTTCTTGAGATCTCTACCTGAAAAATGGGAAACCTATTCCATTG
Source organism: Mikania micrantha (assembly GCA_009363875.1). Taxonomy (NCBI): domain Eukaryota; kingdom Viridiplantae; phylum Streptophyta; class Magnoliopsida; order Asterales; family Asteraceae; genus Mikania; species Mikania micrantha. The sequence goes on from CM018693.1 coordinate 52,897,502, forward strand.
TTATGAGATCCTCTCCAGACTTTGGCAAACTCTCGCTTACCCAACTTCATGGTAAGTTGCTCACTTTTGTGCAAGAGATTGACCAGATCAGAAAACTAATCGAGTCTGGTAAATCAACTGAAAAGTATGTTCAAGGGAACACTAGCTCTTCTGAGTCAAATGATCAGGGTTATGATGAATATATAGGCATAGCTACTGGCATCACCTCTTCTTCTTCCTGTGATGACCACTCTCCTATTTCTGATCATCTGTGTTTTATCATGGATGATCTCCATCAAGTTCCAAGTAATGACTTGGAAGAGATGGACATTCTTCACCAACTAGCCCTCTTGAGCATAAGAACAAATAAGTTCTACAAGAGGACCGGAAGGAAATTTCCTGATATTCAAGGGAAAAACAGGTTCAGCCTAAATAAGGCTAAGGTCCAATGATATAGATGTCATGGCACTGGACACTTTGCCAGGGAGTGCAAAAATGCTCCTAGCTCAAATTCTTCACCGTATGTGACTTTTCCTAACTCACAATCACATACTTCTTCTGCACCTTTTTCTTCTTCTTCTTCCTCATCTTTCAGAAGGCACAACAATCCTCAGGAGTCAGCACATATTGTACAAACCCCTCCTCCTACCAATGTACAATTTGTACAAGCTGCCAATGGTAGCATGTATCAACTTACTCCTGCACCTCTTCAAATTGTTGCACCATCCTCTTCTCAAATAAATATACCAGGCTCTGTTGTCCAATCCCCCTCTTCCAGTCAACCGGATCTCTTTACCCAAGAGTATGTCGACTGGAGCAGCTTGCCTGAAGATGTAGGCTATGCCCTTATCACCTCCGAACCAACAGATTTCGCTCTTATGGTTATTGGTGACGACTCTTCCTTTTCTGAACAACCTGCTGCAGACACTCCTGATGCGCATGTATCTTCTTCCACTCTAGAAAAACTATGTACCAATGCATGCATAGAATTTTTTACAAAAATAAAGAAAGCCAACGTAGGGGTGTTCAAAAAATCCGAAACCCGAAAAAATTCAAAATCTGAATCGTATCCGAAACCCGAAAAAACCGATCCGAATTAAAGATTCGGATATTCGGATAGATTCGGATCGGATATCCGTTTTCCGAATTCGGATCGGATCGGATATCGGATATCCAAAATCCTATTTATTTGGATCGGATATTCGAATTCAATCCGAATAAACCCTGTTTTTTCGGGTTATTCGGGTTGTTCGGATTATTCGGATGAAAAAATTGGTTTATTCGGGTTTTTCGGATAGATTCGGATCGGATAGAAAAGTTTCGAATTCGGATCGGGTCGGATTTCGGATAAGGTCCTAAAATTTTCAAATCCGAACAACCCGATCCGAACAACCCAAATAAACCGTTATCCGATCCGATGAACACCCCTAAGCCAATGTGTTGCTTCAACAACAAAATCAGGAGTTGGAGCCACTACTTGATAATAAAAATTTTGAAATAGAAAATTAATAAAGAATAAAGACAGTCAAATCACTGTCCTAAAGACTAAAAAGTCCAACCTACAAGCTTTATTTGATTTGCCAAATGCAAAATATGCAGCTTGTAGAGATGAATTGTCTCAGACCAAGGTTAGCTGTGACAAGTGAGTTGAATCCTGCAAAGGCTCAAAATGCTTTTAAGTAAGCAAGTTCATAGCCAGGCCAAATTTGGAATCGGGTTTAATCATACTAGCCCTTTAGAGGACTACACCCCGATTGATAATAAAATAAACGAGACTGATTCTGAGCCAATCTCCCCTACCTTTTTTCCGGATGAAATTCCATCCATAACAATCCCACCTCCAAGAGTGTACCAACCTCTGCAATTTCCTACGTTTGTTTATCCCACTGAAACTAACGTTGAGAAAGTGAAGGAAACACCCTTGGAAAGTGATCAAAATAATAATGCTTCTGAACAAACTGAGATTGCTCCAACTCTTAGCTCTACTCAAAGTTCGGAAGGTACAAGTATTCTTAAAACCTATGATAATCATGTTGTTCGCCTTGACAAAGGAAAGAGGCCCATGGTTAACATCAGATTTTCTCCTTCTCATCCTCATCCTCCCTATCCAATAATGAAGGAAAATAAGCCTTTCATCCCCAACTGTTGGACAAAGTGTTTTAAGTATAATCACTATTGAAAACTGTAGGACAAAAACTCCCTTGGAGAAAAACAAGAGAAAACCTAAATGCTGAAAGATTGAAAGCTGAACAGGGTTCTTTAACCAAAGGAAACTTCCCTAATAAATTGAAGAAATCAAAGAAGGTTAATAGATTTTCAGCAAACAGTTCAATAAGATCTAGCTCTCATCCATCACCTCACTCTTCTTCTTCACTTGCTTCACCCGGGCCTTCTATCCTTGGAACACCACCTTCTTATCCCATGGTGACTCCTGTTGCCCATTCTTGTACTGATATGAACCCTCCTTCCGTGGATTCACAAATCAATATCTTGCATCAAAATCAGCAACAACTGATACTGATGATGCAAAAATTGATGAATAACACTCAGCAAAACAAATAAACATCTTCTCTTTCTTCCAAAAATAAAATAAGACCCATATCTAACCTATTGAAATTAATTGTCATGTGCAGAGACCTTCTTCAAACCAAAGTCATCTATGGTATGTGGACAGTGGAGGCTCTAGGCACATGAGAGGATGCAGATCCATTTTAAATAACCTCATTCCAAAGAATGGAGGGTTTGTTTCCTTTGGAAATAATGCAAAAGGTTGGATAGTAGGCTCTGGTTCCGTCCTAAGTGGAAAACTGCACTTTAGGGATGTAAGCTTAGTTGAAAATCTCAAGTTTAACCTCTTGAGTGTTTCTCAACTCGCTTACAAAGACTTTAGTTCATTTTTCACCAACAAAATTCTCTCTCCTGAAATAAATTCAAAAATAAAGATCTTAATTGATCAACACACCTTGCTTACGGCTAAAAGAAGTGGAAATGTCTACGTTGTAGACATGACCACTGACTCTCAAACATCCTCTCCTACTTGTTTGGTAGCCTAAGCATCATCTTCTAAAACCGCTCTTTGACACAGAAGATTCAGTCACCTCCACCACCAATCTCTTCATAAGCTTTCTACCCTTTCTTTAGTAAGAGGATTACCTTCCAAAGAATTTCACTTTGAAGGTCAATGTGAATCTTGCTTAAAGGGAAAGCAACATAAAATATCACATAAGTATATTGAGGAGCCCAAAACAACTAACTGTCTCAATTTACTTCACATGGATCTTTTTGGTCCAGTGAAGGTAGCCAGTTTGGCAAGAAAGAGATACTGTTTAGTTGTTGTGGATGACTACTCAAGATTTTGCTGGACCTTCTTTCTCTTCAGCAAAGATGAGACTTCTAATAAAATAATTGCCCTTATCACCCAACTTGAAAGACAATTTGGTCTTCCAGTCAAAACAATAAGGAGTGATAACGAGATTGAATTGAAGAACCAGGTTATTGATAAGTTCTACATCTCTAAAGGAATCCTCAGATAATACAGTGTTCCTAGAACTCCTGCTTAAAATGGATTTGTGGAAAGAAAGAATAGGAAACTTATTGAAGCTGCAAGAACTATGCTTGCAAATTCAGGATTACCTTTATCCTTCTGGTCCGAGGCAGTGAACACTGCTTGCTATGTCTTAAACAGAGTTCACATTGTGAAAGGACATAACAAGACTGCCCATGAAGTCCTTCATAAAATAAAGCCTCTTATCTCTTTCTTTAAAGTCTTTGGGTGTCCATGTTTCATTTTGAACACAAAAGACTCTTTATCCAAGATTGCTGCTAAAGTTGACTCTGGATATTTTGTTGGATATTCTCATACCTCTAAGGCTTACCGAGCTTTCAATCTCAGGACCAAAGTTGTTGAGGAAACTATTGATGTTAAATTCAATGAGTCTGCATCAACCTCATCTGTCCCTTCTGCTCCTGATAACCTCTTCGATCTTGAAAGCTTCACCTACATCTCTTCTACCCCTTCTTCTTCTTCTTCTTCTTCGGGAATCTTGTCAAACATCTGAAGATCTATCCTCTCTTGAGGAGTGTTCTGTCTCTAAATTCTTTACCTCACTTCCTTCTCATCAAATAAATTCTCAAGACCCAGATAAACAAATATCTACTCCTTTATCCCCAGCCTTGGATAATATACATGTAGATGCTCCTGTACATGGTCATGCTTCCCCTTTAGAAAATTCCCCTGGCCCCAATGAAAACTCACCTTCTTCCGATACTGCCTCCTCAAATAACTGTTTGGACATCATTCCCTTCAGTAGAAATCATCCTCTAGAACAAATCTTAGGTAATATAAATAAAGGTGTTCAAACTAGGAGCCAGATTTCGAACTTTTGCCTTCATGAAACCTTCCTATTACAAGTTGAGCCTTCCAAATATCAGGAAGCTCTTAAAGATAATAATTGGGTAGAGGCTATGCAAGATGAACTGCTACAGTTCAAAAGGCAAAACGTTTGGACTCTCTGCCCCTTGCCAGCAGGAATATACCCTATCGGAACTAGATGGGTATTCAGTAATAAAACAAATGACAAGGGCATCGTGATAAAAAAATAAAGCCCGATTGGTAGTACAAGGTTACTGCCAAGAGGAAGGCATCGATTATGATGAAACATTTGCTCCCGTGGCCAGATTGGAAGCCATTAGACTCTTCCTAGCATTTGCTATATCCCATAACATAAAGGTATATCAAATGGATATAAAAAGTGCATTCCTGTATGGGACAATAAAGGAGGAAGTTTATGTGTGTCAACCTTCCGGATTTGATGATGTTCATCATCCTGATTGGGTGTACAGACTAGACAAAGCACTTTATGGTCTGAAACAGGCTCCCAAAGCATGTATGATACTCTCTCTCTCTCAATTTATTCTTTCTAATAAATTTTCTCGAGGAACCATTTATAAGACTTTGTTCATCAAGAGGGTAGACAAGGAACCTTTGCTGGTCCAAATTTATGTTGATGAAATCATTTTTGAATCAACAAAACCTTCCTTGTGTGAACAATTTTCTAACTTAATGTCTTCTAAGTTTGAAATTAGTGCTTTAAGTGAACTAAAAACTTTTTTAGGACTCCAAGTAAAACAAACACCCAATGGGACTTTCATTCATCAATCTAAATATGTAAAGGATCTTTTAAATAAATTTGATATGAATGATTGCAAAATAATTTCTACCCCTATGGCTACAAGTCCAGGTATAAGTCTAGATGAAAATGGTGAACCTGTAGATCAAACCCTCTACAGGTGCATGATTGGATCTTTGATGTATCTTACTGCATCAAGGCCAGACATCATGTATGCAACATGTGTCTGTGCAAGATACCAATCAGCCCCCAAACACTCCCATTTGTCATTTTTAAAGAGGATACAAAGATATCTGAAACAACTCCTATGCTAGGTATCTGGTATCTTGCTAACCAAACTTGTAAGCTTGTTGGTTTTTCAGACAGTGATTATGCTCTCGCTCAGAAGAAAGTCTACTTCGGGAGGATGTTAGCTCTTTGCAAATTGCTTAGTGTCATGGAAAAGCAAGAAGCAAACATCAGTATCAAATTCAACTGCTGAAGCTGAATATATTGCAGCAGCCCATTGCACTGCCCAAATCCTTTGGTTGCAATACCAACTGCTGGATTTTGGAATAACTGAACAAAAAACACATCTCCTAATAGATAGCGAAGCAGCCAAAAATATAATAAATAATCCTATCTACCATTCAAAAACAAACATATAGAAATAAGGCATCACTTCATTAGAGACTGTTTTGAAAAGGGATTGATTGTCCCAGAACATGTCTCTACAAGTGACCAAATAGCAGATATATTTACCAAACCCTTGGACTCTTCAAATTTCTCTAAGTTTGTGGCTAAATTGGGTATGATGAATATGAGCTAATAAATATGGTTAAGAATGTGTTTCTTAAACCTTTAAATAAATACATAAAAGGATAATCTTCAATGATTATCCTAACAACATATATTTGATAAACCACTGATGAAGATACCTTGGTCTCTCTCTCAGTGGTTATCCCATAACACAGATAGGATTAGTGGTTATCATAACCACTGTTTCTTATCTATCCGCGGTTTCAAATTTCGTGGTTTAATTCTCTTCTGAAGTCTCTTCTTCTTCCAAGACTTCTAACCGTGTAATTTATCCATGGTTAAACCTCTTCCGAAGATAAGACTCTTCCGAGGTTAAATAATCTTTCATGGTTAAATCTTCCTTGCCCAAGTGGTTATCAAATCTCTTGATAATTACGCCCGATTCGGCCGTCACTAATCACTCTGCAAGATTACACCCCTCACAGTTAATTGAATTGACACTCATTAATTGTTCTCACGGCTCGATGATATATTTCTTTCCATTTTTATCCCTCTTACTTCAAATGACCACTAATCTTTCTTTCCTTATTTATATCAGTAGTTGTCTTCTTTAATCCTTCAGTTATTTCATAATAGTTGCTTGATCATCTCTTGATCAAAAACACTCTTCTTTCAAACTTGATTCTTCAGGATGCTACTGATGGCGAAGGACAACTGCTTGTCAGGCATGTCGCCTGGCACGATGCATTTACACCGATTCCATCTGAGCTTTATGCGCATGATGTTGGTGTAACGACATCGGACCAGGCTTCATTCCAGACAAAGCTTTGTCTGTACTACAGGGTATACATGAACGTACAGGTTTGTCCAACGGGTAAAAACCCCAAGGTAAAGCTTTTGATATATTATAAGTAGTGGCATTTTTTTATTTTTGAAACTGCCCTTGTGTGTGAACGGTTAATCTTCCTCATCTCCTTTTCTCTAAAGCAAAGTTTTTACTCACACTTTGCATTCATAACTGCTCGGTGTTCATCGTCGCAAAAGAACAATGGCCTTGAAAATCAAGCCGATCCATAACCTCGGACAAAACCTTGTCAAATCTACTAAGTATCCTCACTAAAATGAAGCAATCGACACTCTGGTGAACTCTTTCGTTCATACTGCTCTCGTTCAGAACCCTCCTATCTCTGAAGTTGCTCTAAACCATTTTTGGGCAAACTCATCCTTGGTGATGAAGGATGACTCTATTGAAAGTATCGCTTCGGTGATTGCTGGTCAACAAGTCACCATCACCCCCGCAAAAATAAGCGTTGCCCTAAATTTAAACGACACTAAGGCTCCCAAAATTGTTTCTCTAAAACTTCTTCATAATGCTTTCATTTAGTGTGACTATCAGGGTGACCTGAAAAACAGGACTTTGTACAAAGCTTTCTTTTACCCTAAGTACAAGTTCCTGTATCACACAATTTTACAGTGTTTGTCTCAAAAGTCAACAAGTAGGGGAGAAATGCCATATGACATGCAATATGTCATGTATGCAGTTCTTTCCAACGAAAAGGTCAACTTGTCTCAAATAATCTTTGACCATCTGGTACATCACCAGAAAAGTCCCAAGTTTCTGCTGTATTCCTAGTTTTATAATGGCCTGTCTCTTTGCTTACGTTAATAAGGTTTGTCACATTGCTCCTCTTACCGCTATCAAGGGCATTGACAAACAGGTGTTCACTAGATTGAACACTGATGCAAGACAAACGGATGACACTGAGGAAATACCCATCCTCGGTGAACCAACATCCACCTCCTCTTCCACACCTGTAAAGGTACCGGCCAAAAGAAAAGCCTCTACCAAAGCCTCTAAGCCTAAGAAGCCCAAAAAGATTATTCAGGAAGATGAGATCCCTGAACATGTCTCTGTCCCTACTGGGCAGTTGGATACATATGTTCCATCCTCACAGATGAATCAAGCATCTCCACCTCACTTAGCTCCTCATCAATCCTCTCAACAGGATGATGTTGTACTTTAAAGAGAACCTTCTCAAGCCACTGTAATGTCACTTGACATTGAGATGGCAGTCCATTCTCCCAAGGACATTTCTGCTTCTTCCCCACATATAGCCCTTAACTTTCCAACCAGTGTTCTCCATGAGATTGATGCTATGTTTGAGCAGCTTGGTTCCCCTCCCCCTTCTTCAACAGAGGAGCTGCCCCATCAAACCTTTGATCAAACTCATCAATCTCCCACCCATGGAGAAGAGGATGAGATCAGGATGTCCAGTCCATCTATACATCTTGATCATATATCTGGAGCATCCATTTCACATGAGAAACCAATGGGCTCTTATTTTACTGGATTAGGCAATAAGACTCCTGATATGGCAACATCCTATGAAGTTCTTAACTGAGGCTGGAAAAACCCGGAACCAAGAAAAAGGGGTCCATGAAATTCCTGAGATGGACTCAGGTCATGATAAAACTGACTTATTAGTTAGGGATTCGGATGATATCCTTAAAAGGATGGACGAATCATATTCCAAAATAAAGGAATTGACGGATTATGTTGCTCAGATTCAGGCTGATGTGACTAAGATCACTGAGCTTGTCTCAACAGTCTTGAGTAACCAAGCCTTGCAACCCAAATCCATCCCCATGCAGGCACCTTCACTTGAAGGTACTTCCACCACTACTCCTACTTCCATTGCCTTCACCTTCTCACCTGAGGTTCTTCAAGAAGTGTTAAACCCACTTCTTACTGCCTAACTTACTACCCCGCTTCAATCCTTTACCCACTAATTTCTCACCACCCAAAAGCTTCAATTGGATCTGCTGAAAATTTTAGTAGATACCAAAGTCCCCTCCTTACAACATGAAATCACTAACCATACCAGATTTCTTGAGTCCCTTACTGGGATTGCTCCTCTGTAACATCAGTGCTGGAAGCGTTACCGGAACAGTGATCTCAACAGTAACTTGCACAGTGACTCAGGTACACACTACGTGAAACTATGTATTAGTTATTGATATTTGATGCTTGACACTAAACTATTATGCTATCGTTTCTGATATCTGATTAAATCTCACGATTTAACAGTCAGAAACACAACAGACGACACAGAACTAACACGCAGATGTTTGATGTAATGCTATTATATATACATATATATATATACACACACGTATGTGAGGCTAAACAGAACAAAACAATAACAGATGTTGTCGCATAATGCTAAACTGACGAATTATTCGTACAGGTGACGATCTGTACGAGTAAATCTGAAATTTTAACGTTCTGAAATGATGACTGCAAAGTAGAAAACAAGAATCAGAAAGTGAAACCAATGCCGTGTTCGTTTGGGTGACGATTCGAACGAATACGCGCGAAGGCGACACGTTCTGACGAAACGAAAACGAACGACGAAACGAACAACGATAATTTAAGAAAGTAAATATTGAACATTTATTAGGAATCACAATCTTTTAGAAATTAAAAATAAATCCATTTTTATTAAATTACATAGAATACGCGCAATGGACGCAAGTTAACGAAACGTTTAAAATAATCAATTACGATAAATAATTCAAGAAAAGTTAATTTAAAAGATTTACTAGAAATAACCACCTTCCAAACATTTAGAAATAAATTCTTTTATTTAGTTTACGAAACACGCGCGTAACGATCCGGAAACGCAACGGAGACGAGAAACGAGCAACCGAAACGAACCCGAATACCCCTGGGGTATAAAAGGCATGAATGAGGTGATTCTCCTCATTTATTACACTCTTCTCTCTCTCTAAACTCTCCCAACCGTCTCCTCTCTCTCTCTAAAAGTTCAAGACTTCAAATCACCATAACTCCTTCAATCTTTGATGAAATCGCGTGTTTTTTATGTCCACACGAAGCTCTCGACATCCTCTACCTAGAAGTACAACTGATCTGAGCGTTTGTCCAGCCGATTTCAAGGTAATGAAGCTTGAATGTTTGAAAATCTAGGGTTTTCATCACCCTTTGACCGACCACACCTTTCATCGGTTTAAAACCTTGTTCTAGACGACCCTAGGACTACCCTAAAACACTACGCAGGTTAGAACAACTAGCAGGAGAGTGGAAACAGCTTAGAACAAAGCAGAAGCTCGATGATGATGCAAACAGGTTCGTGAATGGGATGCTAGACCGAAACAGCTAATGGCCGAACCTATGTTCACTGGCCAAACCTCACGCACCACCGAACCTTATGCTAATTACCAACCCTTGGCCGAACCTCCTCAACCCGCGAACCCCAAGGGCGAACCTCTCATGCATTGGCCGAACCTTTGGTCTTGCCGAACCTATTTGGGAGCCACGAACCCATCACCCACCGAATCTATACTAATTCCGAACCTGCCTAAACATAGCCGAACCATGCATGCAGATCACAAACCTATCAACGCGGCCGAACCTTGGATGAGGCGAACCTCCCTCTACATGCAAGATCCATATCAGCCGAACCCTCATGGCAAACAAACCCTGGCCGAACCTTTCTTCACCATCGAGCCTTAGGTTCGCCAACCATATGCAGGGTCACGAACCTGAGTGGGGTGGCTAATAGGTTCGTTGATTCATGGTGAACAGACATAGGACATGGGACCGTCGAACCACAACACCAACTCACTTGACACAAGTCCATTATCTCGACTGAAAACTAGATGGCCCATCTCCTTTTTTTGGCCCAATGGCTTGGTTCACCCACACACAAGGCCCAAATACTTCATTAGGCCCAGCTGATTTCGGCCCAAATAGCAAATAAGGAGAAAACACAAAAAACCAATACTAATGATCACTTGCTTAGGATTAACAACTTAAATTGCTACAAAGGTGATAGTGTTTTGAAACTATTGAATTTCCTAAAGTTCTAAGGCCTTGTTTCTCAAAATATTCACAAATGATGACAAGGTGGAAAGAATTGTGACCTTTAATCTAAAACCTAAATTCATACTCATAAACTATAGTAGTTTACAAGCCTATACACTATGAAAAGGATTAAATCAAATGAACAAGAAAGCTAACATTAACCTAATTGGGCTAAGTGTCACTAACATCTATAACAAGTAACTTAGGGCCGAATGAAGATCGAGACTTACAAGTGTTAGCCAACTCTAGGGCTAACACATACACGCACACTACTCACTACGATTTATACTTATAAGTTACAACAACATGAAATCAATACGGGATCGTGAATACTACCACAAACACAACAACGAGGGCGCGTATTCTTGTTTATACTTAGTCAACCACTTCAAACACAAGGTGAGTTCATTTGTCCCTTTTCAAACATATTTGTTTTTACCTCGGGACTGAGGAGCATGTTATACATTTTAAATAAGTTTTGAAATGTTATTAAATGCTTTTACATTTATTCATGATGCTTATACTAATACTTAAGCTTGTAACTCTTATTCTGGAAGCTAGAGACTAAGACTTAAACTTAAATGCTAATGCTATAAACTCTATGCTTAAACTATATACTCAATGCTAAGGCTATAAACTCTATGCTTAAACTATATGCTCAATGCTAAGGCTATAAACTCTATGCTTAAACTATATGCTCAATGCTAATGCTATAAACTCGATGCTTAAACTATATACACAATGCTAATGCTACATACTGTATGCAAAAACTATATGCTAATACTAGATGCTAAATGCTAAAAGCTATGATTATGTGTTGAATGCTAAGCTTGTATCTATGAATGAGATACGTAAATGCCAGCTATGCTATTGCAAGCTGGTATCTATGCATGAGATGCGTGAAAGCTAAACTATATGAATGCTAAGCTTTTATCTATATATGAGATACGTAAACGCCAAACTATGGTAGAGCAAGGCTTGTATCTGCATATATGAGATATGTAAATGCTAAACTATGTGTGTGCACAGCTTGTGTCTATATATGAGATACTTAAATGCCAAAATATGCTAGAGCACGGCTTCTATCTGCATATATGAGATACGTAAACGCTAAACTATTTGGATGTTAAGCTAAAACCAATTCATGAGATACGTAATGGCTAAACTATGCTAGAGCAAAGCTTGTATCTGGTCGTGGGCTACGCAAATGCTAAACTATGCTAGAGCAAAGCTTGTACCCATGCATGAGATTGGTGAAAGCTAAACTATGAGTTGTGAAACTATTATCCTTGTACAACATACTTTAAAGCTAATCTACGTGAATGCTATAAACTTGTAAACTTGTAATCAGTATGGAAAAACTATGATGAAGATGGGATTGGGTAGTAGGTAAAACACTTAATTATCATTAACAACAGTGTCATATGTGGATTAGTATGTGGTGGGATGGTGTCTGGGCGGGTTGTAGGCTTGACCCTTTCGTATGCCCTATATATAAGCATACCGATCTGGATATTACATGTGATGTTAATGAGGTTAAGGTTGTTACTGAAAGAGGTTTGCTAAAGCTATTTTTCAACAATTAAACTATATGAACTCACCAACCATTGTGTTGACTTTGCTTTATTACATGCTTTCTCAGGTGACGTATAGGAGTAGGCTAAGGCTTCAGGATTGCATACTAGGATGCCCAGATAGAGGACCTAGTAGAATTTTGGGAAGCACATCTTTTGTTATTGATACGAATCACTTTTGACATCTTGTATAGTTACAAGATAGTAAGCATTTGATTCTTTTGATAGGTTTACTTAGTTAAATTATTAAACATTGATATTGTAACTTAACTTTGTAATCCTAGTTTAATGCTTTATTGTGCTTTAGTTATACTCAATGTTGATGCTATGTAAACAATCTGATCATAACGATTATCACTCACGATATCGCGCCCCGGGAACCTTCCGCCCGGCGGGGAAGTCGATCCATCCCGCCGGCTCGGGGTGTGACATCCTCCTTCTCCCTGGTTCAAAGAACAGGCTGATGAAGCCAAAAAAAGGAAAATGAAAGACTCCTGTCTGCTTCCCAAGCTGCTAAAAGGGCAGAAGACAAGACCGAGTAAAGGAGGATGAAGCAAATAAGGTTGCAGAACCCAGAGGCACTTCTCAAAGCAGCATTGGATCAACAGTTCCAAACTCAAGCTGCTAAGGCTAGCTCAGAATAGAAGCAAAGGGAAGCCGAAGCTCAAATAAACACTGGGACATATGGAGTATCCAGAAAACCCAGACCTTCCAAATCAGATCCCACTGAGCAAACAAAGCCCATAGACATTGCCCCATCTTCCTCCACACAAACAAATAAAGAAAGTTCACCTAATCTTTTTCCAAACTATGCCTCTCAAACCCTCCTTGAACTATCTTCCCTTCCTATCACTCTCAATGCCTCCAAAATTGGCCAAAAGTCAACACCAATAATCACTTAGTTTTTCTCAAGAAGACAAAAGATTGTGGTCATAAAAACCAAAGCCCTTAATAACCTACCTCATAAACCTCCAATCCATGCTAAAAAACTCATATCAGACTTAAATGATGATCAGCCCATTGCCTCTCTTGTTCCAAGAAAGAGAAGGCTCATATTGACTGATGATGATGATTCTAATCTCCCAAACACCACCATAGCTCCCTCACCAATAAGATCAGCAGATGCTGAGAAGACACAAACCTCTCCAATAAAGGAATCCTACTCACCTGTTAGGACATTCCCTTCCGATGAAGACCTTCAGAAGATAAAGAATAATAAAACGGAGAAGGAAAACTTGATTCTGGATGGTCTTGAAGCCACTGGTCTCTCAGGAGATGAACTGGTGAGGACCTATCAAGAACAAATAGCCAGATTGGATCAGCAGTAAGATAAAGCCTACCAGGCTGAGAGGGAGCAGCTGATCAAGTACCTGTTGGATGAAGGGAAATACAAGGTTGAAAACTTCAGCAACTGGGATATCACTAGCCTCAGAAATGAAGCTGAAGTTTTATCCAACAGAATAAAAGCTGAAGGAAGAAAAAGACCCTTGAGCAGAGGAAAAGAATAAAGCACATCCTCATCCAAAATCAATGGGGACCAAAGAACAAAATAACAAGATGGAGAGATGAAGTTTTGTTTGATGAGCGGTCTAAGTTTAAAAGAGAGAACAAAGATCACCATGAGCTTTGGAAAGATGTCACTCCCTATCCTTCTACAGTGACTCGGCTCAAGGATGCCAACCCAAGCACAATGCTTGATCATTTGCTAAATGCACTTTTGGGAACTCTAGGTGCTGGTTCTACAAAACCTCCATCTGCTAAATCTCAGCCTCCTCAGATCAAAAACTAAAGAATAAGAATAAAGAGATGGTTCTATGACTCTGTCTCCTAGAGTATGGCCATAGAAAGATTCAATGGCTCAAGAACTTTCTTCTCAAATTGGGATGAGATTCTCACCCTACCAACTGATGATCTGAAGGAACTGCAGCACAAGACTCTGGACAATGCTGATACAGAGTATGAAGTTCTAAACTACGTTCGAACTCCTAGGAATAAAATTCGTCTGGCTTTAAAACAACATAAATAGGTTTTGGCTTCATTAGTCCAGAGGGAGATTGTTGGAAAATAAGGACTGATGAGCAAAACCACTGAATCCAGATACTTGAATAAAACCGCGGAATGATAAAGACGCAGATGCTTCTCTTCCAATTGAAGGACTGCCTCAGTATCGGAAGGCCATCAACGGAAGCTTCGCCAAAAAGAACTGCCACTGAACTTATCTTCCCCTGAAGACAATAGCTGATCTTGATATCTTAAAAAGACAACCATTGCATCGGAAGAAGTCAAATGACTCTGAAGACAATCTCCTCTTCCCAAATAACTGATTACTTAATTAGCTTCCTATGAACACTTTCCTAAAGAATAACCGTTGAACTCCAGTACATCTACTTCAACCTCGGAAGACCTGAAGACTACTGAAGACTCTTGTTTCCGTTGTTGTTGACTTTGTATTTGTACTAGTTTGTTGTATCAGTGTCTGTAACAATGTCAGCTATTTGTCTTATTATTTCTTGTCTTGTATCTCAGAGTGTTTGGGTATTTAAGTCCCAACATTCTCTGAATAATTCGAATTACTTCCCCCAAAATTCCTTGTGCTTTCTGTCTCTTCTCTTCTCTCTTTTGAAGCAAGAAAACTAAAACAACGAAAATAACTTTGGTCAAACCTTTAGAGGGAGTTAAAAAGCTTTGACTAAGTGTCTAAAGCCTTGTTCCTAGTAAAACAGCTACTCCTCGAGGTTTCCGGTAGCTCAACAGAGAAATCCCCAGTCATATGCCGGGATAAGCCACTATCCACATACCAAACATTTTTGAGCTTATTTGGTCGTCCCTGCATCACACACACAATCAATGAGAGATGGGTACCCAAACCATAACAGGTTTTGGTACAGGTGAAACAAAAGGTTCTTTCATGCGAACCCCTTTAGGTTTGACTGATTTGGTCTTAACAGTTTTCGGCCTTGCACCACTGCCATGGGTCATTGGTGGATTGTTTTTCCACTGTGACTTGCTTTTAGTTTTAGAAGACTTTGAATTTTGTTTTTGAAAACCAGATTGATTTTGTTTAACTGATTTGGCCTTCTTGGCAGTGGAAGGCTACTGAGGTACCTTCTAAGGTGTCACCCTAGGCTTTGAGGACTGGTCAGTCCATATTGATCTGATAGTAGGTTTGGCCTTGAGTGTGTGACCTTTTGATTCTTCCCATAGAAGAATTCAGTAGGCACGTGCAGACAGTTTCTGGCAATGTGGCCTGGTCTACCACATGCAAAACAACATACCTTCTCATGAAATTCTTTTGGGTCAAAAGATTTTACATCACAATCACTATGACCAGGGGAAGAACTTGTAGAGGCTTGTTCCAATGACCCGGTTGGAACAAAAGGTTCGCAGTTAGGGTTCAACTTTGAACCTGCCTCTTTGGTGATTGTGGAATGACCCTTGTACTCCTGATGCAAAAAAAAAAATTGATTCCAAAATAACATCATTCTTAACGAAAGTAGAAATAAAGTTTTTAGACATCTCATTAGGTTTAATATTAATTTCATCAAATCTTCCAACATAAACAGTTTTTGGAATAAAAGGTGATGTTCTAAATGATGTTGAACACTCTGTGCTCCTCCCAGCACTTCTTTCTTCATTTTTCCCCCTCAGACCTGTATCATTTAAACTATCTGCACACACCTTAGAATCATCAGAAATATTGGGGTCGGTCTCAACTAGATCTGTTGTCAAAGGAACTGGTTTGCTAGAATCAACTGAAATCAAACCTTTGGTCGGATTTCAACAAAAGATTATCAACAGATTTGTTGATATTGGGCATGATGGAGTAGTTGTGGTTAAACGGAGGTTTCACCTCAGTAAAACCAATCCCAATTTTTACCTTTCTCCCATACTGGACATCAATCATATTGGCCACTGCAGTACTAGCATACTCATATTTATCAGCTTGAATTTTTATTTTAGACAATTGAGACTTAAGATGCTCCAACTCTGAATTAATAATTCTTTTAATTGTGAAATGTCACGCCTTTCAGCATCAAGTTTCTTTCTGAAAAGTGCTTCATTTTTTAGAAATTCAGAGTTAAAGTACTTAAGTTTGGTTACCACCTTGATTAATTCCTCATTATGAGAACGGTATTTTAAGACTTTATCAATGCAAGAAGTGGAGCAAAGATTTTGGAATACCTCATTTTTCTTCTCATTCACCTCTGCCATAAAAGCATGACTCAATGTCAACTCTAGTTCCTGCACTTGATCACTCCAATCATAGGAGTCTGTCTCTTGAGTCACCAGTGCTTTAGACGTGCTAGCACTTCCCCCAGCAGCAACCGCCTTCTCATCCGGCTTCTTTTCACCTTCCTTAGCCACCTTTGGCTGTTTGCACTCCCTTGAAAAGTGACCCGGTTGGTCACAATTGTAGCATCGCAACTTTGATTTATCGAAACCCAGCTTCTTCCCCGGGTTGTTGCCGAAACTTTTTCTTCCATATTTCTTGATAAATTTATTTGCACGGAAGACTGCCATTGCCATTTGCCACTAAATGTCCATTTCTTCAACATCTGCCGGGTTAATCTGCTCTAGGTTATCTTGAGTGAGATTGGTCGGTGCTAACTCTCCTGCAATAAAAGTATTGTAGCTGTTCATAAACCCCTTGAACAGCAGCAGATTCTCTTCACTCTTTGGACTAACCTTGGGCACTAAACTAACTTGCCTAGACGAAAGAAAAGTAGTCTCAAATGGAATAGACTGTGGTGAAGGAGCTTGATAATGCTGCACCTCGGATGCCTGAAAGTTGATGGCTGACAGAAGAGCAGCATTCTCTGATGCGGGTGCAATGCCCATAGAACTGGCATGATTGAGGGATCTTTGCTTGTCATCCATGTCATAGGAGTTGATAATTGAGATCAACTCGATCAGATAGGTCTTGTACATATCTTTGGTTCTCTTGATGGTGGTGCAATTTGAATTCCAATTATAGGGCAATGAGTTCAAGAGCTTTTTGTTGACTTCTCCCTTGGACATCTCAATCCCAGCACTAGTCATCTCGGTCATCAAATGTGTGAATCGGTTCAGTTGAGCTTCCAATGATTCTCTCTTGATATGGTTGAACATATTGAACCTTTGCCTTAGCATATCCTTTCGACTCTCTTGCATATCTTCATTGCCTTCAAACCTTTCAACTAAAGCATCCCACAACTGCTTAGCTGTCTTATGTTCCTTGAAACAATGAGCAACATCAGTGGACAGAGCCATGGTGATTGATGCGTATGCCTTATCATCTTTCTCTTTCAAAAGAATGCCAACTTCCATATACAGTTCAGGGTCCTTGGGAATTAATCCATTTAGCTCACTCGGGTACATGGGCACGTGAGGCCCCTCTTCAATTGACCTCCATAGCTTCGGGTCAGTGTACTTGATGAATGATTGGAACCTGAATTTCCAATCCTAAAAATTATCTCCCGACACGAGCCTTGGTGGCTTTGTTCCGGTGCTAATCTCATTATCCAAGTTGAGCAAGTTGGTCAGGTTCTTTGATGCCATGATTAATCAGAAAATTTTCTAAGTGTAGTTCACGAACTCCCCAAAAGTGCTAAGTTCCAGACACTACTCGAAATAACACAACTTCCTGAAGTTCAAGATATATTTGAAGTCCAGTGCTCGAACTTTAAAAATACTCGAACCTTTGAAATACTCGAACTCAGCAATGTACCCAAAACTCTGATGTATTCGAAGAAGATGAGTATTTGAAGATCTCAAATGTATTCGAACTAAAAATGTAGTCAAAATCTCTAAACACTCGAAATCATCAAACTGTTGTCGAACTCCAATTCTATCCGAACTCTATATACTCGAAGAGACTGTGTTCGAAATTTGAACTCGAAAATACTTGAAAATTTTCTGGAGAAATATTTCTCAAGATTCAGAGTACCAAATTTGAATAGCAGCTAGAAGGAACACAGTAGAATAAGAAAGCAATGAACTTGCACTGAAAAGCTTGTACCTTGATGTAGAAAAGAACACTAAGGCTCTAATACCACTTGTAGGTCCCAAAACAGATCAAGAACTGAGCTTTAAGCCTCCAATATGCATCAAATGTATTTACAACATGCGGAATCCGAAATAGAAACACAAGAACAAGAAGAAAGTTCAAAACTTTGATATATATTAGTGAAGTACACAAAGTAATGCCTCCATATGTCTAGAGAGCATTCCTCGGGAATCCAACCCTAGAATAGTACAAAATACGTCTATTTATACTACTTCTAGTTTACTCGAACCTACTATACACGAAAATGTTCGAGTACACGAAATACATGTGTAAACGAAAACTGAGTACATGAAAACTTAACAAAATAAGAACAAAATCTGGATCAAATCTTCTACGGTTGGCTTTGTCAGTCTTTATCAACAATTGGGCTCTACAGTATTGCCACTTGTTATCTTCTTACAACACTATACCGCTTGTCAATTCCTTATTATTCAACTTAATTCTATCTCCTATTAAATAAATATATTCTCTCTCTTATTAAATAATAATAATAATAATTAATATATTATTTATCCTTTTTTATAAAACACACATAATTTTTTTTTATAAAATAAGAAATTTTCTAAAATAAAAATTTTTTAAAGTAAGAAATATTTTATTTTAAAAAAAATATTTAAACAACAAATTATCTTAAAAAATATTTTTATTTATTTTTTTAAATAAAATATACTATAAAAGCAGTTTTTAAACAGTGAGATTCTTATAAACAAATAACGTTTTTTAATTTATTTAGAAATTGAAGTAATAAAAATGATAGAGATAGTTACACTTTTTCACCATTATGTTTAATGTTAATTTTAAATTGGGTCGTATAACTTTAATAATTACAAAATTTATATTTTATTCATTGATTTATAAAAGTTAGTTTTTAATATAATAATAACTGGAGTTTTTAACGTTAGTAATTACAAAAATATCAATTGTTAAGCATTGAAAGGTCATATACTATTTGTATAGTGATTAAAATTTTTAATTATTATTTTATCACTTAAAATATTTATTAATGTGTAAACTAATCATTTTATATCAAAATATTGTTTTATAATTACTAAATTTTCATTGCTAACTATTTAATATTTTATATTAAATCCGTGTAATACATGAGTTAATAATCTAGTGTGTGTGTAGGGTTAGATTATAGTAAAAAAAAAGTTAAATTGGTAAAAAGTGTGATAAGGATTGTGGGCCATGAGATCTTAATTTAATAATTGAGATTAAAGTTATATTAAAAAGTTAATGAAAGGTTATTTTAGTCATATACACATTTGTTGACTTTTTATAATCTTTACCCTATTTTTTTAAAAGGTCGTAACTTTTATATACAATATTATTTTTTTTAATAAAACTACACCAAAAAACGAGCATTTTTTATCTTTAAAACGAGTATAATATTGTTAGATAAAAAGTAAAAGAAATTACGTTTTCCTTCATCTTTTATATTTGTAACGCGTCATTGTGTCTTTTTATCTGTTATTGTGTCTTTTTAAAAGAGCAAAAAAACAAAAGTAGAAGTTTTAATTGAATCACAAATAGGCTCGTGACTTAAATTTATAGCACCCACAATAGAACATGTTAATTTAGAAAAGAATACAAGTTTTGGTGAATATTCAATTAATAATGAACATGTAAATGTTGATGTAAATATAAATTCAAATGAATTGATAAGTATTGATGCACCTATCAAGTATAGTCTTGTCCAACTTTTTTAAAGTGTTCATAATTACACTGACGTAACGATTTGTCCAATTTTTTCAAAGTGTTCATAATTACATTGACGTAACGAGCTGTAACATGAAATACAAATCATTACATTGGTGTAATTACAGCTTGTTACGTAATAAAATTTACCCTCTTATTTTTAAAACATTCATAACTTTTATATGCATTGTTATTTTTTATAAAAATTACACTGTTAAACTTTTCACATTTTTATCTTCTATTCAAGTATATTCTTGTCCAATTTTTTTGTAATTACACTGATGTAACGAGGTGTAACATTAAATACATATCGTTACATTGGTGTCATACAACTTGTTACGTAATAAAAATCCACCCCCTTATTTTTAAAACCTTCTTAACTTTTATATGCATTGTTATTTTTTATAAAAATTACACCATTAAACTTATCACATTGTTATCTTTAACACAAATATAATCTTGTCAAAATTTTCAAAATGTTTGTAATTATATTGATATAAAAAGCTGGAATATTAAATATAGATTGTTACATTGATGTAATTACAGCTCATAATGTAATAAAAGTTTACCCTCTTATTTTTAAAACCTTCATAAATTTTATATATAATGTTATTTTTTATAAAAATTACACCACTGAACTCAATTCATTTTTATCTTTAATTAAAGTTGAGAGAATTTTTTTTTTTGAAAGGATGGGAGTTTTGAAAATGAGAGAAAATTATTTTAACAATATTACTGTTTGATAGGTTGGTGTAATTACAAACTTCAAGAAAGAAATGGTCATGACTGTAATAGAATTAAAGAGAAAAATATAACGAGTTTAATAGTACGATGTTTTTTTTTAAAAAAAATAACATAGTATAAAAAGTTATAAGCGTATAAAAATTAAGTAGGCAATCTCTAATTTAAAAATTAGATGGATTTTTAAGAGTGACAATTGTCACTCTCTTATTGAAATCTAACTTTTTCATATTAAGACAAATGACTAAAATATCATTTTCAATAAAAAAAAGTAGTTGGTGACACATTATAACATCTTGTTAAATCTAAAATTTTGTAACCATTAGATTTGAGTTAATAAGTTACCATAATTTTGATATGTTTTTATTTAAACCATATCCTATGTGTGTGTGAGTGGGGGGGGGGGGGGGGGGTTAAATACCAAATAAGAATAGATTTTTGCTTAAGAAGAATAAAAACAAACGAAAGTTTGACATATGACAAGTTAAAAAAGATGTAAAGATAGGTTAAAACATCTAATTTTTTTTGTTATACTAGATTTCTTTTTATACTGGATTTTTGAATTTTTACAGGATTTCTTTTTATACTAGATTTTTGAATTTTACTAGATTTTTGTTTTTTTCTGTATTGTAATTTTATTTTTTGTACTAGAATTTTAATTTTTTTTGTAATAGATTTTTTGTTCTTTTATAGACTAGATTTTGTTTTTTTTTTTTTTTGCTAAATTTTAGTTTCTATCGTTTTGACATGTGAAATGTCAAATAGGTCTTGTTATTTGATCTTTCGTGCATATATACGTATAAGGAAAGCTAGGCCGGTGAAATTAATAGTGTATGCAATGGTGGTATTAATTGCAAATATAATTCCAATTATATCAACCAAACACGATTTATGAAGAAATATTCTAATTTCAATTTCAATTCCGATTTCAATTTCATTTTTTGAAAAATCTACAAACCAAACAGGACCTAAAAGAAATTAGAATCTAATGTAATTTGAACAAATCCCGATAATAAGTTTTTTTTGATGAAATTTGAATATTAACCACCCCCTTCTTACTAGTAGGAGTGTAAACGAATCAAGGCAGCTCGTGAAATGCTTGGGATCGAAACGGTAAAAAACTCGAACGAGCCGAGCCTTAACGACCTCGAGCCCGAGCTCAAAAGTGTGGCTCGTTTACTTATCGAGCCCGAGCTTTACATATCAAGCTCGAGCTGGCTCGCGAGCCTTAACAAACTTTTTGAACATATAATTTGTATTTATTATATTAAGTGTTTATTTATAAAATTAATTATTTTTATATATAAAATTATGATAAATATATTTAAATCAAATATTTTATGTTAAATTTAGAAAATATAATTATAAAAATAATTAAATTAGTAATTAAAGTATATAAATTTAATAAATAAAATCTAAACGAGCCGAGTTGAGTTCAAGCCTAAAAATTTTCTAACGAGCCGAGCTCGAGCTTAGTAAATAAAGCTCTTAACGAGCCGAGCTCGAGCCTTAACGAGCTCGGATCGGCTCAGCTCGTTTACGCCCCTAGGAAATTCTCAGTCATCAACCTTCTCATTCACCGACATTGATTCCATCATTTATCCAAGGATTCTCCATCATCGTTCAAGACAGCAGGGATCCATTTTTGTTATTCAACAACCCTAATTTCTGACGGAGATTTCTTAATCTTGGTTTATTTATCAGCTTATTTACAAAAAAAAAAAAAAAAAAAAAAAAAAAAAAAAAAAAAAAAAAAAACCGTCTTGATTTCTTCTCTTCAATGGCCCTTGATTAACCTGTTTTTTTAATTTAACATTGACAAAAAAGTAATAAATAAATAAAACACTGACCCCACCCACCAAAGATAGATTTTAGTTCGAATCCAAAGAAAAAAAAATATTATTTAACTTTCGATTCAAGCTATCTGATTCTTCAAACAGTTTTGTTGTCTTGATGTCTATTTTTATTTTGGTAATTTTATTCCCAAAACAGTTTTGTGGGATTTTATTTTTATTTTTATTTTTGTGTGATGGAGAATATGATGTCCCTTGTCAAACTCTTATTAAATCTTAATATTTGATTTTTCATGTATATATACGTACAAGGAAAGCTAGGCCGGTGAAATTATAGTCATTTTATGTACATTCCATACATTCATTAGTAATTGTTTTCATTGCAACTTCACAACATAATAACAAAAGCCCACAAGATTACTGGTAGCCTGGTATAATTATAATATTTATAAGCTAAAACTGGTTCCAAAAACATCAAGGAAAACCACAAATGAAATCAATCAAGTATAGCTGAAGAACAAGATTACCTAGGAACAGTGATCATGCAATTGATATTAATGTCCAAATTACAAGCATTGATACCAGCTTCAAATATTTGCTGCAATGAAACAAGGGTACATTAGTAATTTGATTTATTACGATTCATAAGGGCATGATTGTTATGGTACGACATGCATCATGCCGCATTCAGTGACATGTTCATAGACTTCTTTGGAACATGTCAATGATTTGTAAGGATATGAAAGAAAGGCACAAGCTTTGAAAATTTTTGAAGAGGCGTTCGATTACTTGAAGAATTCGAAAACAAAAGGGGACCATCTAGAAGGTGATCTCAACTCTTGGATTCCATGCTTAGTTTAAAGAGCATGCGGTGCTTAAGGAAGACATTCATGATCACTTCATCCCAAGGTTTAAAAGAACGGAATCGCGCCTCGAGGCGTTTTCACTCTGCCTCACGAGGCGTACGCCTCAAGGCGAAACGAGGCGTAAGTCCGAGGCGGTATCAAATAAATAAATATTTTTATAATATATATATAAAAAAATACTAAACATCAATTAAAGAGCTTTTATAACTAAGATCAACATCATTCAATAAACATAAAAAAGGACAAAGTCTATAAAACATAAAAAGACTTGGAATGTTTAGAAAAAAGCATCAACCCATATAGACCGCCTCGGACCGCCTCAGACCGCCTCGGCCCAGTGAGGCGTGCTTTTCTGCAGATCTTGTGAGCCGCCGCCTCAAAAACGTTTTTCTTCCGTTCCGCCTCGAGGCGCCGCCTCAGTCCGTTTTTTTAAACCATGCTTCATCCTTTGGTTGTTTTTACCTAGTTTTGACCAATTTTGACTCAGATGTGCATGAAAACTGCCTCAACGCACTGAAACGTTTTCCAAATCACCTTGTGCCCCTCACGCCCCACCTATCATGCGTACATTTTGAAACCAAGAATCTGTTGAAAAGGTCGTTGATTGAACAGAATCAGATAACGTCAGCAACAATTATGTGTATCTACGAGCAGGTATCACTAAGCCAAGCTGATACATCTGAATGACTAGCTACTAGTACCACGTATGTAACTTTCTTTCAAGGTTGTTGAATTAAACCATATATATATATATATATTAAGTTACTTAAATGGCTCAGTCTTCTTCAATTTTGAAAATGAGAGAAAGATCATAATAAATAAGTAGTACCTCAACAACTCAAGCTTCGACATGTTGACAGAGTTTAATTGTTATAAACCCTACATTTCAAGATTCTTTCCACCTCAGTTATGGTCAGATGCCTTATCATGTTCATCTTGATCCACCTTTCACCGCCTTCTACACTCCCTCGAATCTGTTTATCCCCCATTTTTAATAATTTTAACCCCTCACTTGATTTCGGGAAAAACCCTTCAGGTCTCAAACACCAAGATTTGAATACACCAAACAAAACCGTCATATCGTTATCGAGTCTGTCAACACCCCCATCATAAAACTTAGCATTACTCATAAAAATACCATTAAAAAAGAGAGAATCTATAGCAGATGCAAGGCTTCTCCAAACTGAAACAAAATCCATCTTGTTCAAATTCATTTCTAACGTCGACATCTTTGCCTGAACATAATCAAGTGCTCCAATGAATGATCTGGACACAGCCCAACCTTCTTCAGTCTTTTCCATCCATTGTTTTTTATTTTTTATATATTCATGACTGCAAGCATCAAACCCCCTGAAAACAACCTTTGATAGCTTCTCAACCCACTCGCTTCTAAATCTTTCCAGATTATGTATTTCCTCATCGATTATGCCACTAGAATTATTCTCACCATCTAATCCCATTTCAAGAAAAAACACTTCTTCACACCATTCTTTCAAAACTGACTCAACGTAACGAGAACCGTTGATGGATTTTGTCACTTTAATCAACGCATCATCATCAGTCAAAGCGGTCAACCCTTCGGCTTCTTGGCATTTTAAAAGTAAAAAATCCAAAAACCGATGAATAATTGGTGCCGCTGCCAGTCGAATAAACCTTGATCTCATTCTCACATTCGGAATCGCGCGACAACGTTCAATTATAGAAGATAAATGCCTAAGAAAAGCACTAGAAATTGCAGGTGACCTGTAAGCTTCAGAACCTAAAACAAGACCAGATTCTTTCACTTCCATTGACCAATTTTTTTCATCTTCAATTACAGGTGTCAGCTTATCGACTGCATCACTAAGTTCAATTTTAGCCCATAAATCAAGCCAATCAGGTCTATCACAAAAAACCGATAAAGATGAGATCTTCTGCATGTTAAAATCCTCGTCAATGGATAATGTAATTCCTGATTGTGCTACAAGATTTTTGACTTTTTTATCGAAAGAAATCATCAAGTCAATAAAATGTAACCAAGATATCTTAGCCTGTGAATGGTTTTCTTCATGCAGCTGATTTATATAAACAGGGAATAACTCTTTTGCCATGTAAGTCGATAATGAGGTCACCATAGCTGAAATCCATTCTTCCCTGCAAGAATAACCTGATAGCATTGCTTCATCAACAAGTGGCTGCAACAACTCATCCATAGAATCAACATAATCCCGAGTAATTTTATATACTAAAGCAAAAATAAGCTCAGGTTTATCAACCCATTTTGTAAAATGGCGTTGAGATGCAATCGAAATAGGGTTCACAAGCTCTTCAATAGCCCAAAGGGGCTGACGCAGAGTAAATTCACAGTGATGCCCCTGAAGTTGTCGGGATTTTCTTTGTGTTTGTAACTCTTGTAATTTGCATAAGGCAAGAAAACCATCACAGTAATGTTTTTTGAGGTCACCATGCATTGTAAAAAGGAGATTTGGGGATTCTAATGATTTTTTTTCTCCTAAGTTAGAAGGGTTTAAAGTAGAAAGAGGTGGTGGCCAATTAAGAGAGGTTAATAGTGATCGATAATCAGCAATTGTTTGAGGTCTTAACATGGCTAGTGCTCGATCTACTCTGTAATCAACAGCTAAAACTAGGCGGGACCATTGAGGGCGTGTTTTTGAAACGTTAGTTATAACATCTTCTGCTAGTTTGAGAGCATTAATAGCAGCAAAACGCACTCCCCCCTACAAATAATTTTTAAAAAATATTACTTATTACTCTAAACAAACAAATAAACACACATACCCAGGAATATCCCACTCACACAGTAGGGTACCATTTCCTTGGTAGAATGTAAATATGCAATTTCTGTCTTTTGTTTACTTTTTTTTTTACCTCTGAATTCTGGGAAGATGCCTGTTTCCTTAAGTTTCTGTTCACAGTGGAAGAAACAGCATCTTCAATATCTCCAACCAAGGAGTCAAGTTTTAATGCGGTTTCTGCGAGATAAAAAGAAAATCAAATATGGAAAAATTGAAAGCTGCAAAAATTTAAAAATCCATTTTGAATTGAAAGAAAAATATTAAATTCAATAAATTACCAGCATACACTCGAACTGCCTCAACCCTAGCCACTTCACGAGCAAGTGATGGCAACTCCTTCCCCAAGAAAGTTTCTGATCTATCCTTTTGCTTTTCTTTCTCACCATCTATACACACATTACAAGTAAATACGAATAATAAATAAAATGGCGATGATTGTTAAACATTAAATATCTATATTCTTTATTTATATATGAAAAACTGACCTGATAAAGATGACTGAAAACTGTTTAACTTGGCATGTATATTGTTAAAGAGGACCCCTACTTGATCCGAGTATGCAGAGTAAGCAAACAAACAGGTGCCAAGCTTTTGGTTTAAATCTGTGAGGTTTTGATCCAAAAGATGACAGTCATCCTGCAACTCAGAAACAAGTCTAGAAGCTTCTAGAAGATTGTCGGATGTGTTTAGTTCGGTGTCAAGAAAAGAGACAATGGAAGGAGACAGAGATGAAACTAAAGGTAGAGGTTCAATCATGGTCTTTGTTAGCCTTGATGACTATAACAGATATACAGCAATAATCCTGCAGAACGAATTCTAAATTACTATATGATTGTGATTAAGTCCAAAGAATAAAAGATCATTTATTTATTTAGCAACCAGAATTGAGAATACTGGCCCTAATTGACTATATATAATCAAATAGTCATTCCTGTTTAGCAGGAGACAGGATGCAATTCATTTCAATGCTTTGTAATTTCCATTTTCTTTGCAAACAAGACACATAAATTAGAATGTAAATGATTTTAAATGAGAGCATTGAACTCTATTTATATCTTTTTGTTAAATATGTTTGAATTGTTGATTTAATTATCGTATTGGGTCGCCCCAAGAAGGCAGCTGGGTCGCAAGGAAAAGAAGGTTGGGTCATGGGTCAAGGAATTCGTAAAACTTGGTCAGCAAGTTTTGCTTATTTTATTTATTTGTTTTATGAGTTTTTAGTTTGTCATAGATTCCTAAGATGTAGGAATTTATTTTATAGTCAAATACATTTTTGATTTTTGCATGGGAGAAAAGTTTTGCTTTATTATAAATACCAAGACTGTGGTATTCTTTATGTATAAAAATTTTATTAAAGTTTAATAAAAAAGAAAAGAGTCAAGGGAGTTATCCTCAAAATCCTTGGTGTTTGTGTGTGAGTTTCTGGTTGAAGAAGAGGTAGAACAGCAAGACAGAAAGGGACTTCAGAAATGAATTACAAATACTTTAAAGGTTATTATTTCATCTATGAAGGTAGTTGAAGAAAGCAAAAATATATTGGAATGTGATACCATGAAATCAGAGAACCAAGTAAGACAGACAATGAAATATTGGTCCTTTATACACTTAAGGATCGTCTCAATAACATTCTTTGCAGCTCAACTCAACTTTGTGCAGAATGGTGGACTTATGAATGCTCAAAATTAGGTTACTTAGATGGGGTATAGGATTTGCTTATTTGAACATCTTATGCTTAAGTGTCTATATAGGAGTTCTTGGAGACGTAGGATAGAGATGAGAGATCAATATCTTTTTGTAGGATTTAGGTGAGGCGTAGGATAAAGATGAGAGATCGATATCTTTTTGTAGGATTTAGGATAGATATCTTTTTGTAGGATGAGTGATCGAATTGTATGATATATACATGTATGCTTATGTGTTTGTATGCTTGGTTGCGGGTTGGAGGTTGGAGGGCTAGGTTAAAATTGATTTCTTTGTGTGTTAATGCTGCTTCCTTGGCTTTATATGCCCTGTCTAACATATATATTTAGGTGTATGTCCTATATGGTTTTGTTGTTATTTGTTTCAATTAGGTGGATGTGCTATATGGCTATATATTTACATGCTTTAATATTTTGCGAGCCAGTTTCGTGGTGTGATTTTGAGGCAAGAAATATAAAATGTGGATCTATGAGCCAGGGGACTTTCTCAAAGGAGCCGTCTCTATTCAATTTTAGATAGGGGTAAGGTTTGTTTTCACATATCCCTCCGCAGACCTCACTCAAAGTGGGATTTTACATGATATGTTGTTGTTTATAAGCAGAAATAAATGACCATCTAATTAAAAGCAACTTATTTTATACTATGGGAAATATTTGTTCTCAATTCACCTAGAATAGTCGGTTCAAAACAAGCAATCACAAGCTGCTTAAGCAGCTAAGCATAAACACTTTTCTTATCTACATTCAAGACTATTTATTTACTTGTAAAAAAATCTGCAGATAAGTTGTTTGAATAAGAACTATTATGTTGTTTAATAGTTCATGGGTTCTAACCCATACAATGCTGTAATTAATGTGGAGTAGTTTAGGAGGAGATAACCTTTGCTGCTCGAAAAATAAAATTCGCAGATAAGTTGTTTAAATAAGAACTATTATGTTGTTTAAATAAGCAATCCCAAACACCCCTTAGTTTTCTTTACAATTTTATTCGATGTGGAGTGATTGATGAGGATTCTTTCTAAACTCAACAAAATCCAATTCATGTTAGACATGATATCTGACTTTCTGATTTCAAAAAAAACAATGAAGCAAGCATAATTTTTAACCAAGTAGCATTTAAGACATCAAGGCGTCTACATGAACAACCTTAATACTATCAACTTTAACTAAACTAGATGATGAATTCAACAATATGCCACTAAAATCAATTCTGCTATTTCTTTACAAATGTAATAGAAATTGCATCAAATCAAAGTCCATGGTTAACCTAAACGGGCTTTAGAGCCCAACAAATTCAACGGGTGGTTCGACTGTTCGTATCAAATTCAAGAGGTGGTTAGATTGTCCATGGTGAATCATAAACTGTTGTTTACATTTCAAAGCTTGATCAACTATGATTCAACCGTTCGATTACCACATAAATCAAACAATCAATCTTGACTTGCGCATCATGAATTTGAAGCAAAAATAAAAGCATCCCACTATTCATGAGCTCTTGATAGTAATCTTAGATAAACATCTCCTTTCTTTGGGGGGGCTTTTCTCACTTTCACCCTCAACGCTAGAAACATTTTGAAAATATCATTCAAATTCCACAGGCCCTCACTTATCACCAGCTTTTAAATTTGTAATATTAAATGCATTGTATTCAGATGCAATTGGTGGAAATCATTCAGCCACAACTGCTAAACCTAGGAGCTGCAGTGACTACAACTTTGATCCAATGTTGTAAAAATCGGAATTAATCGATGATTAATCGCATCGCTAGTCCACCCTAAGCCAATTAAATTTTGCCTAGTCGGTCGAAAAATCGGTACTCAGTCAAAATCGGCTCTAGTCGGGCAATCGGTTTAATCGGCTCAAGTGTAAAAAACGGTCCAAGCCCAAAATTTCGGAATTAAGCCCAACAAAATTGAGGTTTTCCTTCATCTGGTGTTCTGTGACTCCAACTTCACGCACGATCGACCAAAGAATTTGGGGTTTCTCTCGTCTACTCGACCTGCACACCTTCGAGGTGCTCACAATCGACCATCACTGCTCCAAGATCGAACGTCACCTGCTCACGACTGACCTTTAGGATCGAATGTCATCTGTTCCAGGATCGAACTAATCAAGTAAATCCACTTTTTTTAGTATCTAGTAGTTGTACACCATTCACCTTTAATATTCCCTTTTTCTTTTTGTTTTTGACAATTGAATAATCAACTAACCTAGTTTTTGTTCTTTAATAAGGAATTTGTTTATTATCCTTAAGTTTACTATAAAAGTATTTGAGTTTTGAAGTATTATATTTATATTGATGTGTGTATTTGTGTGTATATATATAAAATTTTGAAAAATTCTATTAAGAAATTCCAATCCGATTAATCCCTAGTCCCCGCCTCGCCGACCGACCAGCGACTAGCGATTTCTACAACCATGCTTTGATCTAAGAATCATCATATTCCACAGGTCGTGCAAATTATATGCAGTCCCTAGTATCATTGATACAAAACACATTTTTCGCATGTAATTAAAAGTAAAAGCTAGTATCTTGAAGACAACAACCAAATAGGCATAGAAACTACAGAAAACCAACTTGATTATCCAATCCACTAGAGCTATGAATACAATTACCCCAATAGGCTATATGCTTAAGGTCATCAGCTCCTCAAAGCTTTATAGGCCTTAAGCGTTTGGCTTTATGGGTTCTAGGAAAAAGCCTTGGGCTTTATTGGCCTCGGCTTTATAGGTCTTGGCATTTATGGGCCTTGGGCTTTAAGATCCTTAGGATTTTGGGCATTGAGATGAGCACATCATCGTCAAATTTCATTCCTTGATTCTGGAAACCGTTTTCCACATCCGAGTTTCTTTCTACAAATACTCAACAAAAATTTGTTTATTGCTTGAAGTATTAAATACCATTGGCTTCTTCTATTCCAGCCATTGTCGAGAACTGGGTTTTTGCTTCAACAAATTGATGAACTTTAAACCACCACTCATTGGAGCTTTTACATACTTAAGCTTCAACTTTACGCTTCATTTTATTTGCGTGTCATTTTTAAACATTTTTAAAACCATATCATTAATTTACATGCCTAAGAAAAGTATTTTGGTTCACGAGTTAGTAAAGCAATGAGTCTTATGTTACTAGCGATTTATTATAATGATGTCAGTTTTGCATTTGTCTTACACAGGCAATCACAATATACCACACTAAACAGTTCACATATACATGATTTACAAGGCAACAATTAAAAGTAATAGATAAAACAATAGAATTCAATATTATTTTGTTGGGTTTGTTACTTTAATTTACGAAACATTCTTTATGGAAACTTATCAAGTCTACTTAAGTTATACTAGAAAGTAAGGACCAAATGCAACCATAGTTATTAAAAGCGAGCGCCTTGAGCGCCTAGGCTCCAATCTGAAGCCAGGCAGTAAAATCCCGCTTTTGATAATTAGGAAAGTCAGGCGCCACTTGGAAACTTGTTTTTTTTTCTTTAATTTATTAAAAATATATAAATTAATTATAAGTTAACATAAATAGGAAAGTGAGGCGCCACTTTGGTTATGAAGAAATATTATCTATTATTTTATGTACGCTTTGTTTTCAAGTTTAAACTTTTTTGGGTTTGAGGGATTTTTTCGTTTGGGATGATTTTGCTATTTGATATTTTGAACATTGTGTTTGGTTAGTGAGAATGTTTTGGATTTCTAGTCTTATTTTTTATTTTTTAAGAAGGGCGCTTTTTTTTTCTTCAGGCCCCCGCTTTTTTGGCGCTTAACGCCTAGGCCCTAGGCAGGGACCAATCGCCTTGAGGGCTCCTTACGCATTTGATAACTATGAATGCAACTAATATTATGTATTTATGTAAGGTGTGAATGACTTTGTATATAAAAACTAAAACTAGGATATATTTTTTTTCCCAAATGATTATATCATTGCTAATAGATTGTATGTGTTTTCCATCTATTATAACTACCCTAATAGCTTCCTTAACAAATGCTGCCATCACAAAATGAAGAATCCATTTGTATGCGTTTTCCCTTTATATGAACTACCCTAATAGCTCCCTTAACTAATATGCGGCCCGGGAAAAATGAAGGATCCATCTTTCACACCTTATCAACAATTTATACTTAAGTGTCTAGCTTAGCCTTTATCGACTGTTGCTTCTTGGTTTTAGGAATGGCTTAACCTTTTGAGGCTTGTAGTTGCATCTTTGTTGCATTGTAGTTGATCTGCAAAAACTGCTTCTTGATCGACTGTTGATTCTTGATTACGGTTTAATCGATATTTCTTCTTGATCAAGGCATGTGTTTTCGCTTCATCAAATCCATGAACCTTAACCAACCACTTATTGGGCTTTTAGACTTTTAGGCTTCATGTTTTTGCTTCAACAAATTCAGGATCTCTAGTATTTAGGCCTTAGGTTTAGGCTTATGGCATTAGACTTCATGGTTAGGCCATATGCTTTATGCTTTAGACCATCGGCTCAAGGCTTTAGGTTTCAGACCTTAGGCATTCCGCTTAGGCAATAGGTTCTATACTTCTATGCTTAAGGTCATTAGCCCCTCAGAGCTTTATAGACCTTAGGCGTTCAGCTTTATGGGTCCTAGGCTAAAGACTTGGGCTTTATGGACCTTAGGCATTAAGATCCTTGGGATTTTGAGCCTTGAGATGACCACATCATCTTCATATTTTATTCCTTGATTCTGGACGCTGAGGGGTTGTTTGTTTTTTACAAAAACGTCTGCGAAGCCTCTTTTGTCTGCGCCCCGCAGACCACAGACAGATGAAGGGTGTTTGTTTTCTCGCAGACATTTCATTAAAAAACGTCTGCGAGACCTCTTCTTGGAAAAGACATGGACCATCCTCTTCAAACCTCTTCCGTCCCTTTCTCTTCTTCCCATCAGCGAACACAAGACGCCCTCCACCGATCTCCACCGCCGCCGCCCTCCTCCACCGCCCTAGTCGCGGTCTCCTCCTCCACCGTCGTGGTCTCCTCCTGCACCGTCGCGGTCTCCTCCTCCACCGCCCTAGTCGCGAACCCTGGTTCGATCGGAGGAAAGGGGAGACGAAACCCTAGGTCGTTCGATCTCCACTATCGCGGTCTCCTCCTCCACCGCCCTAGTAGCGAACCCTGGTTCGATCGGAGGGAAGGGGAGACGAAACCCTAGGTCGTTCAATCTTCACCGTCGCGGTCTCCTCCTCCACTGTCGCAGTCTCCTCCTTCGATCGACGGCAGGTGTTTGATGGTGACAGTAGTGGACGGTGGTGGCTCAACGGTAGGTGGAGGGGGACGATCGGAGATGAGCGGCGGTAGGTGGGGTCTTTGATGGTCGACGGTGGGGTTGAAGACAGTGGGGTTAGGGACGGTGTTTTCTTGTTTGAAGAGGTTTTTGGAAAACAAACACCCTCAAAAACTCTTCTTGCACTGCAAAAGAGGTTTGCAGATGTGGTCCGCAGACCGCAGACGTTTTACCTCTAAAAAAACAAACACCACCTGAGTCTCATTTGAGTTTCTTTCTACAAATACTCAACAAAAATCTATTAAATGCTTGAAGTATCAAATGCCATCAACTTCTTATATTCCAACCATTGTCGAGACCTGAGTTTTTGCTTCAATGAATTGATGAACTTTAAACCACCACTCATTGGATCTCTTACCTATTTAGGCTTCAACTTTACGCTTCATGCTATTTGTGTGCCATTTTTAAACACTTATAAAACCAAATCATTAATTTACATGCCTAAGAAAAGGAGTAAACTTCTCTTTTGCTCCCTGTGGTTTGACAAAAGTAACCATTTTCATCCAAATTTTGAAATTTTGCAATTTTCCTCCATTAGTTTCAGAAAATTAACCATTTTCATCCAAAGTCCATTTAAACTTTGGATGAAAATGGTTAGAAAATGGTTAATTTTCTGAAACTAATAAAGGAAAATTGCAAAATTTCAAAATTTGGATGAAAATGGTTATTTTGTCAAACCATAGGGAGCAAAAGAGAAGTTTACTTCTAAGAAAAGTATTTTGGTTCACGTGTAAGTAAGCAATGAGTCTTATGTTACTATCGATTTATTATAATGATTTCAGTTTTGCATTTGTCTTACATAGGCAATCGCAATATACCACACTAACCAGTTTACATATGCAAAATTTACAAGGCAACGAAGGTTTAAAAAAAAGGAAACAAGCCTCAAGACGTTTTCTGTTAGCCTCACGAGGCGGACAGAGGAAGCCTCAAAACAATATTGAAATATAATAAAAATTACAAATATATTTCATGAAAGTTGCAAATTAAGATAAAACAAACCATAAAATTGTCATAATTTAAACATTAAAAGATTTCAACAACCAATGAGATTTCAAATCAAAATCGAAGCAGCAATATCTGGCAACTGATCGAACAGAAAAACGAAGCAGGCACTGATCGAACATAAATCAAAATCGAACACAAATCTAAATGGAATAGAAATCAAAATGGAACAGAAATCAAAATGGAACGGAAATCAAACGAACCTGAGTCGATGACCAGTTGAACGCCGACGAAGACCACCGACGACGACCAACGAGAACCTTCCGACCAACGACCACCACAACGGACCTTCGACCACCGACGAGAACACCGACGAGCACCACTTTGAACGCCTACGAAGAATTTTTGGTGAGAATGGTGGAATACTGCGTCTGCGTGCGTGAGATCAGATCGGGTTTCCCGTTTCTCGGGTTACTTAAATGGGTCGAAACTTTTGAGTTTGTTTCGATTAAATCTTGAAACTTTGTTTTGTTTGAATGAGAAGGTTTTTCTAAAAAGCCTTTTTGTAAGAAGCCTAAGAACTATTTTTAAAAAATCGAAAACCGACCCAAGCAGCTCCGATTGAATTCATTTTTACATCATTTAAACCTGCTTGTAATTTCTTAAAACATAAACCTTAAATCATAAATAATAAACCCTAATAATAAAATCAAAATTATAAAAACAAACCCTAAACATAAAGGTAAAACCTAAAAGCTAAAAAAACATGGCTCAAAATCCAAACTCTAAATCTAGTTGTTAAAGCTAAAACCAAAAAGCAAATATTGTAGGGTTCAATGAGACGGTTCCAATGTCATCGAAACGAGTTCAATTGAAGTTCGTTTGGGTCGGTTTTAGAAATTTTAAAAATCTTTTTTAGCCTTCTTAAGCAAAATAAACTTTTTATTTGATCTTTACCCTCAATTATGTAACTTAAATTTAATTTATATTCTAACAGTAGATAAAAAAACTTGTCCTTTTAGGAATTGGGTGAGTGAATTTTTAAATGAATTTAGGATCCGTTTAAAGGTTTTAGACATATTCTAGACCTATTTAGGCATTTTGTGTTTTTTTTTGTAATCTGCTAAATATTTTTACAATTTTTTAAATAATTTTCACAAATTTTTAATTTTTTTACAAATTTTTAATTTTTTTACAAATTTAAAAAAATGTTAAGGTTTTTTCAAAATACATGTTATTTTCATGTCATCATACAACAAAAATAAAAATAAAAAAATTACAGTTACAATTTATATATGTCACATATCTAAGATTGAGACATAAAAATAAACTTAAGTTATCAAATTGGATCAAAACAAAGTTTTAGTGACTTAATTAAAACAAAATTAAAACTTGGTAATACTTCTACAAAATTACCCCGATAAAAAAATACCAAAGAGGTCAATAACAGACTAAATTAAAAAAAATGCCCCATGCGGTGAGGCTTAAGCCTCACTGCCCCGCCACGCCTCGACTCGCCTTGAGCTACCTGAGGCTTACGTTTCATTCTTACCTGCTGAGGCTACGCCTCATACACCCTTTCTGGACGCCTCGATCGAGGTGTACGCCTTGAGGCGCGCCTCTGTTCGTCTTTTTAAACCATGAAGGCAACAATTAAAATAATAATTAAAACAATTGAATCCAATAATATTTTGTTGGGTTTGTTGTTACTTTAATTTACGAAACGGTCTTTATGGAAACTTGTGGAGTCCACTTAAGTATACAAGAAAGTAAGGACCAAATACAACTAATAATATGTATTTATTTAAGGTGTGAATGACTTTGTTTATAAAAACTAAAACTAGGATATATAATTTTTTTCTCCCTATGATTATATCATTGCTACCAGATTGGATGTATTTTCCCTCTATTTGAAATACCCTAATCGCTTCCTTAACCAAAGTAAATCTCGCAAAACAAAGAATCCATTTGTATGTGTTTTCCCTCTACTTGAATTACCCTAGTAGCTTCCTTAACAAATGTGGCTATGATAAAATGAAGAATCCATCTTTCACACATTATCAACAATTAATACTTAAGTAACTATTTTAGTTGTTATCGACTTTTTCTTCTTGGTTAAAGGAATGGTTAACCATTTTGAGGCTTGTAGTTGCATCTTTGTTACATCTGCAGAATATGTTTCTTGATCGACTGTTCATTCTCAATTAAAGGCTCGGCTTGATCGTTGTTGCTTCTTAATCAGGCATGTGTTTTTGCTTCATTGATCCATGAACCTTAACCAACCACTCATTGGGCTAGACTTTTTGGCTTCATGTATTACGATCTCTAAGCTTTATGCCATAGTAAGATGTCTGTAGAAAACTTACATCTAGAGCAGCTGGATGTGAAGACTGTTTTTCTGCATGGTAACCTTGAGTGGAATATCTACATGACACAACAAGAAGGTTCTTACAGCTGGTAAGGAAAACTTGGTGTGCAAAATGAGGAATAATCTGTATGTCAAACACGGTGACAAGACAATGGTATATCAAGTTTGATGATTTCATGGGCAGAAATGGTCATAAAAGATGTGACATGGATCATTGTTGTAATCTAAATAATTTTTCAAAATCCTATATTATCTTATTAATATATGTAAATGATATGTTGATATTTGGCTCCGATATGATAGAGATTTCAAAATTGAAACAACAAATGTCTAAGGAATTTATGATGAAGGACTTGGGTCATGCCAAACAACTTCTTGGCATGAGCATCGTCAAATGTCAAAAAGAAATTTCTCCAATTTTATCTCACGAGAAATACATCAAAAAGATTTTAGAGAAGTTCAAAATGAGTGATGAGAAAACTACTACCCAGTACACCTTCGGATAGTAACATGAAGCTTTCAAAGGATTAAAAATGATCAAGACAGGGCTAAGATAGAAAAAGGTTCCCTATGGCAGTCTCATGTATCTTATGGTTTGCACGAGACCCGACATTGCTCACGCAATGGGAGTTGTTAGCAAGTTTATGTCTAATCCAGGAAGAGAACATTGAGAAGCAGTCAAATGGCTTCTTATGTATTTAATGGGGACACCTAGGAAGGCAATGTGGTTTAAAGGTAAAGATTTGATTCTCAAGTGTTACTCAAATGCTGATTTAGGTTAATGTAGAAAGACCTTCAAGACTACTACAGTGCATGTGTTTATCATTGGGGGCATAGCTATTTGTTGGATGTCCAGACTTCAAAAAAGTGTTTTACTCTCAACTACTGTGGCTGAATATACGACACCCGCTAAAGCTGGTAAGAAACTTGTTTGGTTGAAAACTTTTTTAGAGGAGTTAAACTAGAAAACAAAACATAATATCCTTTGGACACAAGCTATTGTTATTCATTGATTCATTCTATTATTCAAACTTGTATGTATGCTATGCTTATGATACATATTCTAGTTAGGATATATTTTGCATCCATTTTATACTTATTATTCAAACTTAGTGTGTAAACTCACCAACAATGCAAATAGTTGACAAACTCTATTTTACGTGTGTGACAGGTTAAAGAAGATTGAATGAAGACATAGGATAAGTCTAGAGACCTAGTTTAAATTATTTAAAACAATTGTTCAGACTTTGATTCATGTAATGTTTGGTTGAGGATGAATACTTGTAATGACATTATTAGTGTTTGATTTGAATGCATTTATGTTTGGTTTATTGAATCTTTAATACAAATGCCATAATTATTGAAACTTATAACATAGCACCATGAGCTAATGAACAGTCAACATCACTACATCTCATAAGCTATGATGCCATTTTCTTTTGATGAATAATAATATATGTGTTATGATTCAAGAAATTTAATAATGTCATACCTAATATTATGATGGTGATACATCACTACATCTAAGAGTTATGACGTTATCTTTCTTGGATTGATAAGGTATATGCTATCAAGCTTAAATCCATAAGTATAGGAATACCTAAAAGGTATTAAAGAGAGCAAGTGGATATTTCTTAATGACAAAAATCATCGTCATTGCGAAAACTTGACGACAAACATTTCAGAATGTTTTAACAATACGCTAAGGGGAGTCCGGCTTATGCCAATAAAGGCTATCATTGATTGTACGTTCAATAAAGCAGTGGAACATTTTAGGCGAAATACTAACATTATTACAAATTGTGATACATTGTTACCCCTCGCATTTGGCGTCTGTTTAACAAACGTGACCTCCATTCACAAGAACACATGGTTACAGAGTTTGATTATAGACGAGTTAGGTACCGAGTTGTTTCAAAGATACAACAAAATGAATTCGGTGGAAACGATTATACCGTTAAGTACCTCAAGGGAACATATTTCTGTGGTAAGTGAGTTGTTTCAGAGTTGGTTGCATGATGATTATGATGATTATTAAGCCCACTGGTTATGTTTAGTGATAGTGGTTGCATGATGATTACGATGATTACGTGATATGGTTTATGGTTAAGGTGAATGTAATGATGTTTTATGATGATGAGGTTTTTACTCGATTAAATACTTATGATGTTTTAATTAAACTAGAACTCACCAGCGAAAGCTGACTTTTTAGTATTTATGTCAGGATGAAAAACATGTAACAGGACATAAAGAGGCTCGTGGCACAGAGTTAGAAGATCCAATGGTTTCAGCAATCCTATATGATTTTGATACAAACATTTAAATGTTCTATGTACTTAACAAACTATGTTAATTTTCGTTGCATGTTATGAAAATTTTTGGTTTAAGAACTATGTGACGATGATGTTAACCAACTCTGAAAGGTACCCGGGTTCGAGGCCTCTCATACCAAGTGAGCTAGTCACACATTGGCAATACATGATTTATCTGGGAATAATAATGCTGAAACGACTATTTAACTATTGTCATGTGTTGGCAATACCAAAGTTGAAGAACTTGGATCATCATACAAATTTAGGCCAAAGAGAACTATTCAAGAACCCAAAATATTAATGAATGATTATATTGGAATATATTATTTAGTACTTTTATTTATTTTAGTTGTTTCTGTTTCTTTTATGTGCTTACAATATACTTTATGGTTTTGCGTTCAACTTATATTTCTTATTTAATTTATTAAACAATTGTTGTTTTTTGTTAGAATGAATTGATATGATTATACTAAAGTATCCGGCTATGAGTTGAATATAAAACTAGTTTTAAGGGTATTTGACGCTTACAAACACAGAAAATCAAGAAATTTTATAATTATATACATATGATCCTCACTCACAAAATAAACAAACTTCAGGTCATGTAATTTTCTTTTGAGTTCATTTTCCAGTCACCAAAGTGTGATGTTTTAGTTCAATTGAGAGCCTGTGTGAGAGAAAGTCTATCATCAAACCCTTGTCTACCTCACCGAACCATTATCTTCGTTCTTGATCTTTTACTTTTGTGGTTCAATTTCATGATGAAATCTTAGAAATCTACAACCCTTCCATTTTCTTTGTCGTGATATGTGCTTACAACGTAGTGGACGTTGGGGCACTTGCAAAGAATCCAATGGAAGTAGTGGTCGTTCATCGTCACCAGAATGTCTTTAATCGGATTGATTTGATGGCGGTCAATACATGTAGTCGTATTGCATCTCTTCTCTTGCTCATGTCCAAACCGTAATTATGTTAGCAGTCAAGCCTGAAGAAAACACAAACAAAAATGAAACACATAAACCTCTCCCAAAAGTTGTGTATGTGAGAATGCAGAAGAACAGTTAATGTGAAGAAAAGTTAAAATCAAGACATACTTTTATTCATTTAAGAAAGAGTTATAAATAACTTTACACACGTTAATTCAAAGCAACAAAAAACTAGCTATTATTATGGTACATTGGTGACTATTTCTACCCAACGTATATCCATAATATTCGGTCAACCTATGACTTTCAACTATCCACTTTATTTTTAAATAAACTAACTAAAATATCAATTAATAAAGAAAACAAATAATATAGTCAAGATTAATATTTTCTAACAATCACCTCTACTCGTTTTATCAAAGCAAAGTCAGTTCATCCTCTTGGATCGAATTGGCTTCATTGTCTTTGTTTTTCCACTTTGTGTACTCGTAGCTTAAGTGCCCGAAAACTCCACAATCATAGCACCACATTCCACTTTTATCACCTCGACCCATTCCTCTACCTCAGCCTCAGCCTCTTCCACCTCTTTCATAATTCTTTCCACGACCTCTTCCGCGTCCACTACTTTCACCATACTTTTGTTCACTAGCCAACAAAAGTTGCCCTTTGTCTTCCTCCTTTTCTCCATGGCTTTTGAGTCTTTCTTCATAAGCCTTAAATCTTCCAACCACTTTATCAAAAAACATAGTATCCAACTC
Organism: Mikania micrantha; assembly: GCA_009363875.1. NCBI lineage: Eukaryota > Viridiplantae > Streptophyta > Magnoliopsida > Asterales > Asteraceae > Mikania > Mikania micrantha. The sequence goes on from CM018693.1 coordinate 52,938,053, forward strand.
GAAACATTGTTCGATTGAAGCCACAATTTGAAGAAACGATTTTGGCATTGCATCAAGAATCCTTCTCTCCATTTCTTCTTCCTCAGCTTCATACCCAAGACTCCTCAACTTTGAATCCAAACCGCTCAATTTAGTAGCATAATCATCGACAAGTTCTCCTTCTTTCATTCTCAAACCTTCAAGCTCTCTTTTCAATGTTGCAATTCGAGCCGTTCTCACCCGATCTAGACCCAAGTATCGAATTTTTAAGCCATCCCACACCTTCTTCGGGTCCGTGTGACTCGACATTTGCAATATTATCTCTTTCGCTATTGCTTGAAACAAGAAAGCTAGAGCTTGTTTTGACTTCTTAGCATCAGGTTCTTCCCCAAGAGCTCTTGGTTCCACAGTCTCTAATAATCCATGTGCATCCAAAATGGACTTAACTTTGATAGCCCATACCGGATAGTTGGTTGCGGTTAAAGTTGGAACTTGGTAAGACATTGATCCTGCTTCTTTTGCTTGCACCATCGCCATACTTCCTTACTATTTTTTTTGATGATGCAATCTATACAAAACAAATAAATACCTTCATTCCTTCAATGAATATTTGGTGAAATACCACTTCACTATTATGATTCTTTTTTTTTTCTTCTTTCTTTAGGTCTTAAGCTTCAACCATTTTCAATCTGAGCTTTCTTTCGGTAACTAGCAAATTTCGGACTTTCTTTCTGGCAGGAAATGGTCGATCGTCTCGGTCTAGATTTTTCTTTTCTCGCTGGTCCTTTCTCTGTCGCCGATCCTGCAAGTCGTCAGCCTCTTCACCGGAATATTTTCCGGCCACGTACGTTCTTCTTTCTTACACCAGAAACAAACTTACAGACGGTGTTCTTTGGTCTGTCACCAAAAATTAACTTCTAGCCACGGTCTTCTTCTTTCACCGGCTCTTCACCAATGACAGTCTTCTTTTCCTGACTGTGCTGCTGTAGCAGCCGATCTTTCACCTTTCTTCAAGCGATTCGCATGAAATCACTTCCTTTTCTTCATATAATCATAATCTTTGATACCAATTGTTAGTAGTCAAGCCTGAAGAAAACACAAACAAAAACGAAACACAAATACCTCTTCCAAAACTTGAGTACGTGAGAATGCAGAAGAAAAGTTAATGTGGAGAAAAGTTAAAATCAAGCCATACTTTTATTCATTAAAGAAAGAGCTATAAATAGCTTTACATAGGCTACTTCAAAGCAACAAAAACTAGCTATTATTATGGTACATTGGTGACTATTTCTACCCAACGTATATCCATAATATTCAGACAAACTATGACTTTCAACTACCCACTTTATTTTTAAATAAACTAACTAAAATACCAATTAATAAACAAAACAAATAATATAGCCAAGATTAATATTTTCTAATAAATTCTAATCACCATGGTACGATTGACTTCAGTTATGATGTTTATATATTCCATTGTTGTTTGATTTTGCAATTTCACGTTCAGATGATCTGTGTGTTTGAGTGCTATGACTACATGTGTAAAAATCAAGTAATTTTGTTCAGTTAATGTTTCGTATGCTTGCATTTTCTATATATAGGAATACGCACGTTAGGTTCCTTTTTCAGGTTTTAGTGTGAAAATGTGCAGCTCGTGACTATGTTACTCACCTCGACGACTCATTCAATTTACGCTACAATGTTTACCTCCTTTCACCGACTATTTAGAACAATTTAACAGATCAAATATACGTGTATAGATTATGTTCAATGGTTAGTTGTTTCTTAATGTTGTTATTTGCTCTAACTTTATTTATTTTAAATTGGTATGTTTGTTTTTGCCTCCGATTATGGTAATGGTCTCACTTACTTTTTCTTTCGATTGTATTATGAGACTTCACTTAATATGGTTTATGTTACAACTTCTTCTCTTGATTGTTGTTGGTATCCCGTTGTTATTAAATATTTTTTTGGATTCATTAGCTTCTTGTTACGTTCAGTCAGTTGATTTCAAGAACCCCACCGGTCCATCAAGAGAAATAGAACTTGTTTATAATACCTTGGATTTTTATTGCATATAGGTACTTGTAAAATCATTCTCAAAACATATCCACAGTTGGCGGTCTATGCGTTTCATTAATGAGTTTGGAATATGCAGGTTAGTGCAAACGGTGCTAAATTCAAATCAACTTGACACTAATTTCAGCATTACCAAGAATGAGTGTTTTTTTACGTGAGCAAATATTGGAAGGTTCTAGACTTTATAATTTATTATTATCTGGATTTTCATATAATTTTTGCATATGTTTCAACATTAACCTATTTTGGCCCGATACCCACCCCACCATTTAATGTGCAGTTGCACTATAACCAGCATAATCTTTTATTTTGTTTGCATTTCTTCCAATCAGACGTGCTCCTTTCTAAAAGTCATCTTTGTAGAATCATTTTCATTTTTTCCCATAAGATATGCATTTTCTTTTACAATTTAAAAACCAAAAATTCATGTTTATAAAGAGAATTGTTATAATTGATACAAGTCTAAATTACTTAATTGGAAAAAAAGTTGACAAAATTTTTTGAGACTATAGTTGTTGGCCGGCTTATGTGTTGCTTGGGTTATTCTCTTTTGCTAATTTGATTTTTAACGATTCATGTGTGTGTCTTAAGCCAAAATTTTTAGGGTTTGATACTCTTGCGTTCCACTGAGTTGCATAGGTTGACCTATTTTTATAAATATTTATGTTTTATGTTTGTGTCAGATTTGAGGTGTCTCATTGACCCTTAAAAGTTTGGCCACAAGCATTTTAGGTTTTGTGTTGTCAAACATTGTCTTTCACATGTAATCTGCGTTAATTTAGGTTTAGGTAATTGTTGGCACACTTATATACATACACATGTTAAATTCACGAAGACACACAAATATATGGCACTTTCATTATTTGTTTTTTATATGAAAATTGTGTAACATATTTAGTAGAGTTGCATATTGAAAAAAGAAAATCACAAGTTAGCAACTTGGGTTCCTTCCAACCAAGTGTTAGACATAATTGTTAAACCAAGGTTGAGATTAGTTAAAAGGGTTGTTAATGTAAATAGGTAAAAGTTGTGTCTATGTGTAAATGTGTAATATGTAAATATTAGAGGGGTTAAGGTGTAAGATGTAAAATAGAATTAGGGTTATAAATACCCATCAATTGTCTGTAAATAAACATTAATATTATTGAACATCAAGATTTCGTATGCATAGATCGATCATCAGAAAGTTCTTATCAAAGAGTTCTTTATTCTACAATTGTGTGTTCATAACTTCATATTGAGATCTTGGACATTCTTGAACATTAAAATTTTGTCACAAACCAAGTGGGTGTTTGGGGTTGTATTGTCCGTTTACAAACATCAATCACATCAAGAGGGTGGACGGTTGTTGTTTGGTTATTTGTTGATCATAAATCGAGATGACCAGAAGGGCAACTCTCGGTTATAAGCAGTCACGAATCTGAGAAGTTTGGGGGCTGTTATTGTTCGTGTTTAACATCTGACACAATCAAGTGGATTGTGTTTATTAGAAAATATAGTCAATAGGGTTGTTATTATCTAGTTGGTTGATTAAATTTTGTTTCTTTTTGTTGTTTTCTCATTCTTATTTCGCACAAATCAAGAGGATTAATTGTGCTTCCAGTTTGTTTGAAAATTAAGAAACAATTTTGTGTTGTTTTTGGTTAAAAGACGGAACCAAAGAAGAAGCAATTGTGTGTTGGTTTTGGTTAAAACATCGGAACCAAAGGGTAGTTGTTTTTGTTGATAAGGGATGTTTTTGTTCTTAAAAGAAACAAAAGTTCATTTTTGTTGTTTTCGGTACATGTCTAATTGATAGAAGAAATTTGTTTTTTTTTGTTATCATCCTTCATTGCAATAATTCTAAAACCACAAAGGGTAATTTTGGTTCTTGTTGCAGTCTCTAACCAAGAAGGATTTTTGGCAGATTTGATTTTGGTAAACACGAGGAGATAACAATTTGTATCAATTGGGTTTTGTCTTTTGATTCTAAATCCAAACTGAGAATTGAATCAATACTCTCAGAAATTAAAAAAATTGTTTTTTACTTTTGTTTGATATAATATTATTTTAAACCTAATACGAGTGGGGTAATTAGCAAATTGAAGATTAAGAAAGATAAAAGGATTGTTTACTAATTTGAAGGTCCAAAATTTTCTTTGTTTATAGACAAAGGCAGAGAAGAAATAAAGACAAAGTGGGATATTTTTGGCTAACCACATCAACCATAAGTGAGTGGAGTGATATTAAAAAAACCACATAAAAAAGGAAGGAAAGGTTGTTTTTGTTATTATCATTTGATTCATATATTAAAGAATTGAAACAAGTTGTGGTTTGAGTTATTGCTCCTGGTTGAAACCACAAAGTATAATAGAAAAGTGGGTCGGTTGACTTTTCTTGTCAAAGTGAACAAATAAAGCTTTAAGTCTATTCGTTGTCAATTGTTACAAGCCGAAGGGTTGTTAATTCGAAAGACAAGAAACAAAGTCTCAATCACAAAGTCTAGAAGATTTGTTTGCAATTGAGAGACAGAAATACGTGTGGGGAATTTCTAGGTTCTATGTTTCATTCTTGATCTTGAATTTAAGTATCTAAGGTTATATACTTATATTTAAATAAGTTTGAAGTTGTTTTTTATTCTTGTTAGAAAGTTTATATTAAACTTTTGCAGCACATTATTTTTAAAAGAAATTTTTTCAGTTACTCCTGAATCGTTTAGTGGTTTGAAAGGAAACCAAAGATACGATGTCAAAATCATTGATAAGAAGTAATAGTAATAAAGAAATTGTACTACACAACGAAATAAGTTCTATTTCCCAATTTCAGTGCCCGTTATTAAAGTCCACAAATTATACGGTATGGGCAATTCGTATAAAAACCATACTTAAGGCAAACGGACTTGAGAAATGATAGAACCTAGTGCTAATAAGCAAGCTGATGAAAAGAAAGACATGGCTGCGACTGCGTATTTATTTCAAGTACTACCAAAAGAAATGGTATTACAAGTTGCAAGTTGTAAAAGTGCTAAATAGATTTAGGATGCACTAATGACAAGGCGTGTTGGAGTGGATCGAGTGCAAAAGGCACGTCTTCGAACACTGAAAACACAATTTGAGATGTTAAAAATGGAAGACGAAGACACTACCAATTCATTCATTGCTAAGTTAAATATTATTGTCACAAGGGAAAGTGATTTGGGATCAATATTTGATCAACCAACCTTAGTACGCAAATTTTTAAGGTTTTGTGTCCAAAAGGTTTGTTCAAATTGTTGCCACCATTGAATAATTTGTTGATCTAGAAACTACAAATCTAGATGAAACAATTAGTAGATTGAAAGTCTTTGAGGAAAGGACGAACTAATGGATGGAGGCTTCATGAACAATCAAGAGAAACTCATGTTCACATGTCACGACAAGAACTATGGCCGTGGAAGATATTTTGAAAACCGTGAACAAGGAAGATCTAAATCATCACAAGACAGTTGGCGTGATGATAAGATTAGATAAGAAAAAGGAGAAGAGACTCTGTAACGACCGTTAAATTCGATAATAAATTTAGTATTAACCGGACTAAACAGGTGGACCCAGTAGAACCCAATGAGGCCCAGTAAGGAAATAGGTACAACTAAGGCAAATCTATAAAGATAATACGGTTAACCTTATAGGTTTTCTTAATGGACTATTATATAATTATATAAGGCTTTCAAAAGAAAAGGAACAAATTATTTATTAACGTTCGATGATCGGTTATCATTCTAAACTTTATAATTACGTTTCAACATTTTATAATAATAATAATAATAATAATAATAACATTATTATTATTATTATTATTATTGTTATTATTATTATTATTATTACTACTACTACTACTACTATTGTTATTATTATTATTATTATTATTATTATTATATTTACTATTATTATTATTATTAATAAAATCCAACTAAGGAGGCATTTTAAAAGGCTAAAGAGTTACGCAGACTTAAATGGGTTTGAAAGTCGTTATTCGCTAGGTTAATCATTATTTGACGAATTAATATCGTGAGATTTTTCGTGTTATTTTAACATGTTTCAGTCACGAAATAATAATCGGTATTGATACATGACTCGTATGGATTCATTACGCGGATAGTACGCGAGATACACGCGATACAGACTGATCTAGGGTATCCTCACCCACACAAAAACCCTAGATATAAATGCATCTTATTCCCTTGTCTCCCATTCTTATTCCAGCTGCTCACCACTCAAAACACACACATCAGTGTGTGAGCTGATGAGATCGAGAGAGGGAGAGCAAAAAAGGGAAACCGACCCTAGCTCCGGCGACAACCCCTTCTCCGGCGAGACCTCCGGCCATCTTCATCTCTAAGGCCACACGGAGTGGCTTCGGGAAGGAGGCGGGGGAGGGCTTCCCCAGATTGGGAAGAAGTGGGAACACCACCCCCCAGAAGTGGGGTGGGGTGAATCGGGGAGATGGCACCGTTTCAAGCCGAGCGTGGGGAGGGGATTTCCATGGGTTTAAACAAAAAAAAAATCATTTTTTTTCCTATTTAAACAACTCTAAACAACCACAAATCTTACACTTTTTTCTCATTTTCTACAATCTATACACTAAATTTATAAAATTTTTCAAGTAAAATGGAAGGAGGTTCATCCCTTAGTGGGTCGTCAAGCAAGAAATTTAGAAAACCATGACCAAAAAATGTTCAAACGGCTCAAATGAACCCGTTCAACACACCCAGGTATCGTCCACAAATGTCATCTCCAAATCAACTAAACTTCTACTATGGGTATCGTCCACAAATGCCTTTCTAGGTTTTTTAATTTAATTTTTTAGGTTGTATTCTCCTTTTTTTTATTGTATTCTTTTTTTTATTTTAAATTTAATAAATCTTTTTTTATTTTATTATTATTATTATTATTATTATTTATTGTTAAAATAATTAATTAAAAATAAGATTTGAAAATGGGGAAAAGTGGGAAAAAGTGGGACGACACCGTGTAAAATGGGGAAAAGTGGGGAAAAGTGAAAAAAGCTGATGTGGCGCTGATGTGGCAACGGGGAAAAGTGGGGAAGCACGGGACGACTCCGTGTGGCCTAACACGATGACTGCCTCTCCCTCATCATCCTAGCAGCCCTCAATTACACACCTTGTGTGTGTGTTCGAGCGGGAAACCGGGGGAGAAAAAGGAAGAGCCGGCGACAGCACAGTTCCGGCGTACTCCTCCCTTCTCCGGCGAGTTTCCCAACCACGCAACCACCACTCTCAGCTCATCTCTAGCCACTGTCATCTCCCAGACGAACTCCAGCCTTCCCTAATCGTTCTAACAGCCATGAAACAGGTGTGTGTCTTGTACGTAAGAAAAAGTAGGAGCAGTCGTTGCTCTGGCCAGCTCTACCTTCGACGCCATCCACCGGTTAACTGGACGCACATCACCTCACAAGGCAGAAACGGTGGTGAGTTTGTTCGGCGGTGTTTCATACAGATCAACTAAGAAGGAAGAGCACCACCACATGTGGTTGTGGTGGTGGGTGTAGATTACACGAATTAGGCCTGGGTGAAACACCGAGGGTTGTAAATCCTAAACCGGTGGTGGATGGTTGGACTTCGGGTGGCTGACTCAGTTTAGGCCTAATCGGTTACGACGAATGGATGCTGCTCGTTCACACCGGACCAGGGCCGGTCCAATAGGCCAAGCATCCCAATCTAGGGCTTAGGGCCACAAAAATCATAGGGCCTCCATTTATTTTGAGGTTTTGGGCTATTATTTACATGTCTGATGTCTGGGCTTAAAAAAGGGAGATGGGCCACCGTTTTTTATTGCAGTTGGCTAGGCATCGGCCCAATGCTCCTCTCCCATAATTCCATAAAATACACGCGGGTATCCATGGGTCTTAGAAAAAACGGGTGCCCCAAGTTCTCAACTTAAATAAAAGAATTTTGGGGCTTTGGGCGGCAGTACCGTGGTAGGTGGTTTCGTGAACGAGAGGAACTAAGGAAGTGAAGAAAGGAATTAGGGCAAATGAAGAATACGAGGCGTCTCTGCCGTCGATGTTTAGAGCGATTCACGATTGGAGAGGGAAACGACTACAATGTATGAGGCATCTTTTATCTCTGCTATTCTGCTAATGCCGTTGATCGGCTGCCAGCCGTCCAAATGAGACGGAAAACGAGGCGCCTGAACTTCGTAGGTAACGGATTTATCATTTAATCCCTGGTATATATTAAGTCGATTCTTGCATCTCATCTTACATCGCATCTGAGTTCATCTGACATCTCAATATCGCATCTTATTTGTGAGTCTTGTGACCGATTGTTGAACTGTTGTTGTAGTGTTGTTGGCGCTGCTTTTGAGTCGATAACTCATTTCTGGAAGTCTCGATTGGCCGGTAATCATCATCAATTGAAGTCTCTAGTCTGCTTTTGAGCTAATTTGGACCTTTGGTATACAATTTCTATTAATCAGTGTATCAATTTATGTTATTAGGCTTATAATTTTGATTTGATTTTAGGAATTGATCAATATTTCAATTTTTGCTATTCCTATAACAGTTTGCTCATATATAAATGTGTTTAGATAAATGTGCTGCATACCTTTTTTTGAATTTTTTTTAAACTCTGCTAATTATAAACAATGCTTTATAATTGCCGGTCTCAAGCCTGGAGGACAAAAGAGGAGGGTTTTTGGATGGATTGCAGGTGCTGGACAGCAGGAGATGGACTACTCACTGCTGTTAAATTGGCTGCAGGTCAGTTTTTTTTTTTTTTTTTTTTTTTTTTTTTTTTTGAGTTAAAAGGGCCTCATAATTTTTTTTGCTTTAGGCCTCAACCATGCTTGAGCCGGCCCTGCACCGGACCACCTCAAAACCTTAACAACGGCGGTCTTTGAGAGCGGGGCGGTTCTGATGGACGTAGGTGAGAACCCAACATTCAAAACTCTTAAACCGTGGTGTTTTGAGTAAGGTTCGTTTCCAAAAAACTGGATTCTAATTCGCCACCATGGTTACACACTATGATCTATAAACTTGAGCTGATTATTATTGATACTTGTGATGTTGATTAGTGATGTGATGATTGTAATATGTCAGATCTATGAACCGAGTGTTGTTCAGGTCGTTTTTGACATTCCCGAGCTTCAAATTAACAAAAGTCAAACCCCAGCTAGATCGGGTCAATAGCATGTTCAACCTGTTCGGAAAATCCGTAATACAAAACCGAGTTCATCCGAGTCTTCGAATCAGATTAGGTTTCCGGATCTTAAAATGAGTTCGCACACGCGAACCGACCCAGAAGGTATACCCACCCGTTCACTAATCTCTAACATGTTATGGCATCCCATGCATTTTGAGGGTTACATTCACGACTAAATTAAACGAACGATAAATGAGAAATATATAAGGTTTACAAAAGTATTAACCTATAAAACGATACATGATTTTAATTTAAAAGATAAGTTGGCTTGACGAAACAAGTATTTAATGACATCAAGAGATTGAGACGACTATTAGATGGTTTGGTCATAATGGATTATTTCAAATATTGAACTACGATATATATAAATTAATATATTCCTATTAAATACGAATGGGATGAAATCAACAAATACATAGATATGTATGATGTATACATGTATCTATTTAAACATATATAAATATCGAATATATGTAATATATATTTGTACACATTTTTATCACAGTTTATTGATTGATTATGTACACATTAATTTAAATAATTTAGTATTGAACTTATGTTCATGTTTATAAAATAAATTAATAAACTTAAAATAAACATAGAGTTAAAATATATGTATGTCTTATAAAAATTGATTTTTGTTGAAACATGTATGTTTAGATAAAGATGCACATGGGAATAATGTTGAACAAACAACACATACTCATATAAACTTATTCTTCTCAAATTAAATCTTCTTAATATATAAGCACTTGTACATACCCATTTTGATTAAATTCAGCAAGTGATGGCTTTATTACATATTTCTATTGAGTTGAATAATTTTATAAATTCAACCAAATAATTATAATTATGTGTTTGAAATAAATAACCATATTTATTTTTACATGATACGTAAGACAACTGATGAATATGGACATAGAGTTATATATTAGCTATCAACATAGATGCAAGACATAATAATGACAACGCAGTTTACAGTGAACACCTTGTTACCAGACGTTATGTATATGAGTTTGGGATATTATTAATCTTCCATCTATAAATACAAACTTGACTATTAGACAAGGTTAATGTGTAATAATAACATTAATTATCAAGTTCGATAATTAATATTATATATTTACATTTAAAATATCAATTTTAAATTGATTAAATAATCAGGTATTAAAGGATGGACAATATTAATTGCAAGTAACGTATGTAAACAAAAGTCTTCGATTAATCAAATTTAACATATGTGAGGACGCGTTAGAGCACATGCGACAGTGTGTCAACTAGGCACGTGATACAAGATTGTTGGTATTGATTATTGATACAAATTTGATTTACAAACAGGAACTTATGTTTCATTTGATGGGGAAATGCTATATTATATCAAACATACATAGTTGACTACCACTGATGTACTGACTATGGTTACTCTGATTTCGGTTATCACAACGCATGGGCATGGGTTCCATTACTATACATAATATGAATATTCGTAGCCCATTTTTCATTTTACATATTTTGGGGGAAATACATACTAATATACTTGACTTTTACTTTGATACAAGAATCCACTTTGACCACTATTACAGTGAGTATTCGTAGCCCCTTTTTCATTTTACATATTTTAGGGCAAATACATGATACAATACCTGATTTTTACTAGGATACAAGAATTCTTTTGCTATATCCATGCTCATACTTCTTGAGGTATGTTGCATGAGACAAGAAATGACTATTACATGAGACAAGAATATATCACATTTAAATCCCTGACCCTCACACAACCATTTAACTCATGGTTATGAGCCGGTGGATTAATATAAGTTAGTATTAGCGGGGTTTGACAAACCTCCATTTATGGTTTGGTAGCGCCAACCATAACTACAATGTTAAATGAATGGTATATTTCCAACAAGAACTAAGTTTCGTGATAAGACATTAGTAAGAAAAGGGAATACAAGAAGTCGATAGGTAAGGTTGTGGACTCATGTAGATTGTAACAAATCACACTGATGATTTACATATTATCCTAACAGAATAACATTTTGGGATTGCAATCCTGCAAAATTTTGATTGAAACATTTTACTTGTTCATTGAATGACAATCACTATTATTTCAACTGTTTGATCAAGACATAAAACCTACGATCTCACCAACTTTTTAGTTGACACTTGTTTTTCCATGTATTTCAGGTACTAATCTAAGGCTAGATATGGACCTTACACTTAATCAGAAGGACTAGCATTCTCTCATAATAAATGAGTTCTTGATATACAGTTTCGTCGCATCTCCCATGTTTCCGCCGACGGCGGGGGTGTGACAGACTCCTTCATATGAAACTTTTTGAAAGCAAAAAAAAGAGGAAAAGGTTTCACGAAATACTTACAAGTATAGAAATAATATTTATAGCAAGTCTGGTAAAAACTTAAGCAAAGTAAAATGTTCTAATTGTCAAAAGGTTGGACAATTTGCCTCAATTTACCAACCAAATCTTGTGCAAGAAGACAAGGAACCAACTCTCCTAATGAAAATTAAAAAATATTGCTTGGATTATGAAGAGTTTTCCTTAGAAGAAGAGGAAACTAACTCTATCAATTATTGGTTCTCATTATCTAAAAATTTTAATCATGAAGAACCAGAATGGATATTGTTTCGGGTAAAAATTAACAAGTATAATATTTAGCAAAACCGAATTAGAAAAGTGGGGTATTGTGTTTTACAAGCAAATATCTCAAGTATATCAAATTTGTTATCAGGATATCCCTGAGGATCCCTAGTATATTCCAAAATATGAAAATGAAATAAACAGTTTACACACAAGATTTATAAGATTAATCCCTTAGGATTGCAGGCATAAAAACCTCGGAAGGTGACAATTGCCTCTCTGCCATGTTTTATTAATGTTTGAATAAGTAGAATACAAGAAAAGAGCACAAGTTGATCGATGCTAAGTATGCAAATGAGCTTCTGTGTGTTTCAGTGTGTATCATGTGTCCTATATCGATCAATTGCCTCGGTTTATATACTATGAAAATACAAACAAACGGTCAACAACGTTCATAAGGTAGTTGTGAGTATCTCGGCACCTTCCAAACGTGGGAGACTCATTCAAATTAATGGCGTCAATCCCTCTTAGATGCCGCGTCCAAATTAAATCAGTTGAAGCTTGTTTCCGTAATACTTGGCTGAGCTGTATGACAACCTGTCAATGCATGAAATCTCGCAATATAAATTTGGAAAATAGAGATAATGGTTAGTCATTATATATATCCCTAAATATCCTTATCCTGAAATATCCCGTGTAACATCAGTGCCGGACGCGTTGCCAGAACAATGATCTTTACAGTAACTTGTACAGTAACTCAGGTACACACTACGTGAAACTATGTATATGCTATTGACACTTGATGCTTGACACAAAATTATTATGCAATCGTTCTGAATTCTGATTTAAGCCTTAAGGTTTAACGGTCAGAAACATATCAGACAACACTGAACAAATACACAAATGCTTGATTTAATACTATTATGTATAAACGTATGTGAGGATAAACAAAACCATAGCAGTTGTTGTTACGGAATGCTAAACCGACGAATTATTCGTATAGGTGACGATCTGTACGAATAAATCTGAAAGTTTAATAATCTGAAATGATGACTGGAACGTAGAAAACAAGAATCAGAAAGTGAAATCAACGTCGTATTCGTTCGGGTGACGATTCGAACGAATACGCGCGAAAGTGACACGTTCTGACGAAACGAAAATAAATTAAGGAAATTAAATATTTAACAATTACTAGGAATAACCACCTTCTAAACATTCGAAAATAAATTCTTTTTATACAAGTTAAAAAATACGCGCGTAACGTGCCGGAAACGCGACGAAAACGAGAACCGAGCAACCGAAACGAACCCGAACACCCATGGGGTATATAAACCCTAAATGAACCTATATTCTTCATTTATTCCATCTTCACTCTCTCTCTCTCTACCTTCCAACCCGTTTTCTCTCTCTCTCTCTACAAGAAACACCTCAAAATCTCCATATCTCGCTCATTTGTGGATGAAATCAAGCCATTTTGGTGTCTAGACGAAGCTCTCATCATCCTCTACCATAAAGTACGATCGATCTGAAGAATTATCCAGCCAAACTCAAGGTATGAAGCCACGAACATCACGAAAAATAGGGTTTTAGAACCTTTGGTCGACCACCTTGTTCACCCACTTAAAAACCGTGACCATCCTCACCCTATACCTTCATTTGAACACCTCGACAATTAGAACAGGCCGGTAAGGGGGGAAGAAACCATCGGAAACAAACAGAAGCTGGATGGTGATGATGATGCAGTAGGGTTCGCTCAAGGGCATCTCGGCCGAACCTCACTTTGGGTGGCGAACCTGTAAGCCACGAACCTTGTTGTGGATGATCATCCTCACCGAACCCACGACATGGGTTGGCCGAACCTGCACACCTGCGAACCCTAGGTGATGAACCTAGGAGTCCCGAACCTTTGATGAATGTGCTATGGTCGAACCTTACACCACCATTTCCGAACCTATGGGCAACACACCACCAGCCGAATCTTGCATGATTCACAAACCATTGGGAGCCACGAACCCATGCATGGCAAACCTCCAGGACCAACGAACCTTCATGTTCCATCCACGAGCTATGAGAGACGAACCTAACCTCCCTTAGTCGGTCATGCGCAGAACCGATGTAACTCCCACAAATCGGCCCACTGGGATTAATTGGCCCAATTCAATGGTTCGGCCCAAGTGGCTTTTGTTTAAACCATACGACTGATTCAGCCCAGTTGATCTATCGACCCAAGTGGAAATCCGGTTCAACTCATCATCGGTCGAATACTAGCCCAACTACTTGGCCCAAAACTCTTGTTCTAGCCTACCTTAATTCGGCCCATGATCATAGTGGGTCTAAACAACCGGCCCAAGAACACACAATGGGCCCATGAGACTACCTTGGCCCACTCCTTGTCGGCCCAGTCTATTTATTCGGCCCACATACAATAAATGGAAACAAATACCTAAACCAACTTGTTGAGGTTAACATACATGGATGCTTTATATAATTTCTATTTACTACAAAAGTGGTAAAGGAACTTAGAAACAAGGTTGAAACTCTAACATTCACAACTATGAAGCGTCAAACCACTAAGAGTCTAATAATGACAAAAGATAACTTTAACATACAACATGAAGACACGTCATAGTAACATAAGTGAGAAACAAGCAAATCAGGGCCGAATAAAGACCGAGACTCACAAGTGTTTGCCAACTTTAGGGCTAACACATACACACACACTGTTCACTACAACTTGTACTTATAAGTTACAAACCACGTGAAATCAATACAGGATCTTGAACACAACAACAAATACTACAACGAGCGCGTGCATTCTAGTTAAGACAAGTCAACCACTTCAAACACAAGGTGAGTTCATTTGTCCCTTTTCAAACCTCGGGACTGAGAAGCATGTTACACATTTTAAACAATTATTGAAATGTGTATTAAATGCTTTTACACTTGTTCATGATGCTTATACTAACGCTTAAGCATGTAACTCTTGTTCTAGAAGCTAGGGACTAAGACTTAAACTATATGCTCGATGCTTATGCTATAAACTCAATGCTTAAACTATATGCTCGATGCTTATGCTATAAACTCTATGCTCAAACTATATGCTTGATGCTTATGCTATAAACTCAAAGCTTAAACTATATGTTCGATGCTTATGCTATAAACTCTATGCTCAAGCTATATGCCTGAAGCTTATGCTATAAACTCAATGCTTAAACTATATGCTCGATGCTTATGCTATAAAATCTATGCTCTAACTATATGCTAATACTTGAAGCTAAATGCCCAAAACTATGATTGTATGCTAAATGCTAAGCTTGTATCTATTCATGGGATACGTAATTGCTAAACATTGCTAGAGCAAAGCTTGTACCCATGCATTGAGATACGTGAAATCTAAACTATGCGAATGCTAAGCTTTATCTATATATGAGATATGTAATTGCCAAACATTGCTAGAGCAAGGCTTGTATCTGCATATATGAGATATGTAAATGCTAAACTATGTGTGTGCACAGCTTGTGTCTATATATGAGATAGCCAAACATTGCTAGAGCAAGGCTTGTATCTGCATATATGAGATACGTAAACGCTAAACTATTCGGATGCTAAGCTTAAACCAATTCATGAGATACGTAATGGCTAAACTATGCTAGAGCAAAGCTTGTATCTTTTCGTGGGCTACGTAAATGCTAAACTATGCTAGAGCAAAGCTTGTACCCATGCATGAGATTGGTGAAAGCTAAACTATGATTGTGAAACAATTGTGTTTGTACAACTTACTCTAAATCTAATCTACATGAACGCTATAAACTTGTAAACTTTTAAATAGTACACTAAAGCTATGATGAAGACCGGATTGAATGGTAGGTAAAATGTTTAATTATCATTAACAACTATGTCATATGTGGTTTAGTATGTGGTGGGATGGCGTCTGGGCGGGTTGTAGGCTCGACCCTTTCGTATGCCCTATATATAAGCATACCGAATTGGATATTACATGTGATGTTAATGAGATTAAGGTTGTTACCGAAAGAGGTTAGCTAAAGCTATTTTAAGCTTTTAAACTAAATGAACTCACCAACCATTGTGTTGACTTTGTTTTCTTACGTGCTTACTCAGGTGATGCACATGTTTAAGCTAAGACTCAGGATTTCATGCTAGGATGCCCAGATAGAGGACCTAGTAGACTTTTGGAAAGCACATATTTTGTTATTGACGCGAGTCACTTTTGATATCTTGTACAGATACAAGATAGAAACATTTGATTCTTTTGATAGGTTTACTTAGTTAAATTATCGAACATTGATATTGTAATTTAACTTTGTAATCCTAGTTTAATGCTTTATTGTGCTTTAGTTATTCTCAATGTTGATGCTATGTAAACAATCTGATTGATGTCAACGGAGCTTAGCTATAAAACTAACTAAAAACCGACTCTAAAATAGACACAAAGTAATAAATATAGACTCTCTAAAACCTAAGCTACTGACAGGCAAGTGTACCTATCGTATGTAGCAAGACAAAAGTAAGTCCGGATATCGAACCCACAGACTTCTACAGAATGTACTAACTAGACTCAATTACTTATCTATACAAAATTTGCACTTAAATAAAATAATATTAAGGAAGGGGGGTTTTGCTAACAATCTAAGAATACCTATGAAGAACAAATCTTGAACAAAAACAGACGAATAAACAAAGACTAAATCAGAGGAGGAAAAGCACTACCTACACATCCCATAACCAAAGCATAAAATCCAAACCAACAAGTTAACCATGAATGGAACCACAAAACCTAACTTTTTTTATCAAAGATGTAGAAACAGAAATAAAAATAAAAATTTTCAAAAATTTTGACTCAAGAACTTAAGTAAACTAAAACTAAAAATCAAAAACTAACTACTAAAACAAAATTAAACTAAGTTTCCTATCCCCACACTTAAACTTTACATTGTCCCCAATGTAGAGAAAAAGGAAAACCAAAAAAAAAACTAAAAATTAAAAACTAAAAACTAAAAACTAAAAATGACTTAGCTGGTTAATGAGAAGACTATCGAGTGCCAGTCTTTCCAAGAAAGCTCCACAATCTACAATTTTTCTCCACAGACTACAAACATGCCATAAGATCTACACAAAAACAAAGATCAAACAAGCATC
The DNA here is from genome assembly GCA_009363875.1 of Mikania micrantha. Classification (NCBI taxonomy): domain Eukaryota; kingdom Viridiplantae; phylum Streptophyta; class Magnoliopsida; order Asterales; family Asteraceae; genus Mikania; species Mikania micrantha. The sequence goes on from CM018693.1 coordinate 52,955,048, forward strand.
AATCCGCCCAAAACATGTTAATAATGATATCCATGATTAAGTCCAACCACAAACCATCTTACCATTTAAACAAAGAAAAACTCAAAACAACCAACGAAAAATAAGAACTAACTAAAAATATGAAAAATATCAATCCGATGCAACAAGAATGAACTTAGAAAACCACCTTACCTTGCACTCGACTCAGAACACCTCGCCTTAGAACACCCGTCAATGGAAATGAAAATGGTGGAATGGTGGTGGAAGATGGTTGAATGGGTATTTAGTGGATGAAGGATGGTGGTGGAAGCGGTTTAGGAGAGGGAAATTGGGGATAAAATTTGAAAACTAGGGTTTTTAAACATTTTGAAGCACTCAGAGACCCGTCGCGTACCGCGACAGATTCTCAAATGGCCGTCGCGTACCGCTACGGATGTTTGACCCGCGTTTTGACCAAATCTGTAGTGTAGCGCGACAGATGGCCCTGTGGGTGTCGTGTAACGCGACGGGGTCATTTTTCCAGAGAGTTTCTGGAATTTTCATGCCTTAGCCAAAAAAATTTCACCCCAAAAACACCAAATTATCCTAAAAACATTCTAAGGCAAAGAAATACATACCTGGTGGCTCCAATTCATCTTTATGGCATCAAATTGATTAAAAACTTGCAAAACAAATTAAAACACAAAAAAAAAAACGAAAACGAAAAACAAAAAACAATCACGAAAAAAAATGCAAAACACACCAACGACACTAGAACTACAAATTTTACAAACTCTACACTTGGGAGTTTAACCCAAGAGCTTCCTCAAACTCAACTCAAATGGGATAATCAAAGGAAACCTCCTCTCCTGCAATCAAATCAGAACCACAATCACCAACATCCCATGGTCCCTCTCCTATGACCTCATTCACACCTACATCATCACTCACCGAATCTACACCCTCAACCTTATGGACTAACTCACCACCGGACCTCATAGCATTTGCTATCTTCAAACAAACACTCTCATCACCCACTCTAAAAGTGAGTTTACCCTCATACATATCTATAATTGCTTTAGCGGTGCGCAAAAATGGCCGCCCAAGAATGATAGGAATCGCCGTGTCCGCCTCCATATCCATCACAACAAAATCCACTGGGAACACAAATCTATCCACTTTGACTAACACATTCTTCAGAATTCCCCTTGGACACTTAACTGACCGGTCCGCTAATGACAAGGTCATGCGTGTGGGGGACAAGTCACCAAGGGCTAGCTTCTCGTATAGAGAATATGGCATCAAATTGATGCTAGCCCCTGAATCCGCCAAAGCATGCCTCGTAACATCATCCCCAAGTGAACACGGGATTGTAAACATTCCCGGATCCGCAAGCTTCTCAGGTAGCTTGTTCAAAATCACTGCTGAACACCCCGCGCTCAAAAGGATGTTGGCAACCTCTCCCAACCGATCCTTACGCTTCAGCAACTCTTTAAGATACTTGACATATTTGGGTATGTGCTGAAGGGCTTCAATAAACGGGAGATTGATCTTGAGCTGTTTAAACATGTCAAGAAAGTGCCCGTATTCCTTAGCGTGTTTTTGATTAGTTAAACACGCTGGGTAAGGAACACGGGAAAGATCAATCCCCGAGGTGGGCTTAAACATGACCGGCTTACCAACTGCCGGCTTCTCAACGGGAGACTCACTGTTAGGTGCGGTACTTGCTGGGACTAGCCTCGGGGGCACCCTCCTAGGAGTCTCCATCTCAATTTCCTCATCCACCAGTTCCTCCTCATCTAAATCAACCGGTGGAACCAATCTCTCACTCTCCTCAACTTCCACCAACACCGGTGGTATGAACACTTCTCCTCCACCTCTTCTAGAACGAGTAGTGACCGCCTTAACGTGGGCGTTTGGGTTGGTTTGGAGCTGACCCAGGAACTGGCCTTGGGGCCGTTCATCCAACCGTTTGGCTATATCACCAACCGTTCGCTGTAAATCCTAGAACGCAGATTGCTGGTTCTTGAGGAGAACATCATGCTCATGTAGGATCTTTTGTGTAGTGGCATCTTTTGCCACTAACTGAGTCAATAACTCCTCTATCCTACTCATACTACCACCACCACCAGAAGTGCTACCAGAACCACTACCGCTAGGCTGACCCTGCCCCTGGTTTTGAGGATGACTATGATGGAAACCAGGGGGATTACCAGAAGATCTATAGGTTTGGTTAGAAGGATTTCCCCAACCGGGGTTATAAGATTGACCAAACCTACCCTGCCCGCCTACAAAATTTGCTTGTTCCTGGCCTACTAAGCACTCAGAAGTGGCATGGCCACCTCTACATATCTCACATCTGTTCACTCTCATCTTCAGATCCCTAACATCCCTAGCTAAAGACTCAAGAGCAGCAGCAACACTAGTGTCCGTATTCACATGGTGAACACCCCTCATTGACGAGGAAGAACTAGTGATAGGAGTTGAATTCCTATTTGCAGACCGCTTTTCATGCTCGGCCTGAGCAAAACTCTCAAAAAGGTCATTGCATTCAGCCACATCCCTCTTACCCATGAGGTGGCCTCCTGCAGAAGTGTCAAATCGGGCACGAGTCTCATATGTGAGCCCATTGTAGAATTTCTCTACAAGGGCCCATTCAGACAAACCATGCTGGGAGCATCGGCTTAGAAGGTTTTGGAACCTCTCCCAAGCGAGATAGTAGGGCTCATCAGGGGCCATTTGGAATGAATGAATCTCATCTCTTAGGCGGGCGGCCTTAGCAGGTGGGAAGCACTTTTTAAGAAAAGCATCCCGAAGGCTAACCCAAGTAGTAAAAATGCCTGGTGGATGAGAGTCAAGCCAAGTAGCTGCTTTTCCCGCAAGTGAGAAAGGAAAAAGCTGTAGAAAAATCGCATCATTAGTGGCACCTTGAAGATTGAAGGTACCACAGATGCGAGTGAGCCTAGCAAGGTGTGCGGGAGCATCTTCATCATCACGACCATTAAACTGAGAATTGTTAATGGCTGTCATGATGTATAAAGGAATCTGCCACGAATTTTCATTCGTTATGTTTGGCACAGTAATGGGATTGTTAAGTCCCGTGAATCCCGCAGTGGCCTGCTGATGAACAGTGCGACGCTCAGCCATGAGTGGTACAAAAAGCAAGTGTGGACTAGAGTGAGTAGAAGAACTAGAAAAAGAAGAAGATGGTGTGTGCTCAGAAAAATCTGCAGAAATGGGAGTAGAAGCACTTACCTCGCTCGTAGAACCTTCAGAGAAGTCCCGCGAATCGCTCCTTGATGGCAAACAAAGCTCAAGTGGTGGTCCGTGTGAACGTAGGTGTGGCATACACTACCAAACCTGCAATTAAAAAAAACCAATCAAAAAGAAATAAAATAAAATAATATTGAAAAGCAAAATAAACACAAATATGCACAGATAAGAATAAGAACAAGTAAGCACAATCGACTAAGAAGTCCCCGGCAACGGCGCCAAAAACTTGATGTCGATGGAGCTTAGCTATAAACTAACTAAAAACCGACTCTAAAATAGACACAAAGTAATAAATATAGACTCTCTAAAACCTAAGCTAGTGAAAGGAAAGTGTACCTATCGTATGTAGCAAGACAAAAGTAAGTCCGGATATCGAACCCACAGACTTCTACAGAATGTACTAACTAGACTCAATTACTTATCTATACAAAATTTTCACTTAAATAAAATAATATTAAGGAGGGGGGGTTTTGCTAACAATCTAAGAATACCTAAGAAGAACAAATCTTGAACAAAAACAGACGAATAAACAAAGACTAAATCAGAGGAGGAAAAACACTACCTAGGCTCGAATCATATACATTCTTGACAAGGTTCTATCGGTAATGGAACTAATGTGACTCAGGGATCTTATGATACTAAACTCCAAGGAAATTTAGAGCACCCTCAACCCTTCTCAAGGATAGTCAATTAAAGGTCCTAATAGCAGTTAAACCACCGGTTGAAATGGATTTCCCTCACAAGTCATCCAACTGCTTATGAAATATCCGCTAGATTATCTACCTCACGGTACAATAATCTCAAGACACCTAAGAAATAACTGTTAAACATTCTACCTCACGGCGCGAAAGTCACAGTTCACTTAAATGCTAGGGATAATTTGGGTTTTCCTATTGGACTCGATAAACATGAAATGATAGATAAACTAGGATGATCTTCTCACAAAGGCTCTAACTAACAATCTAACACCCAAGACTCATCGACGACTTCTCACTTCACAGCTATAGAAGTCGGTTGCACACCTAAACCATTTAAATCCTGATAAAACACTCCTATGAATTACTTGGCCACAGTACTTCACCCACTAATCAAAAACACAAAGTCATTGAACTAGCATGCACCTATTATGTGACAGACAATCACCAAGACACACGAAGAGTATAATATTAATCATCAAACAGTTATAGATACGCGTTTACATCCATTATTCAAAACCAAATCTTTAAATCATAAGTTTCAACACACCATATTGTTCCAAAACCGAAATAAACCAAAATCAATCATATATAATCATCTAACCTAGGCAGTCTAAATGTTTAGCCAAGAAACATTGTTAAAGTAGAAATCATAACAAGTTTACAAAGCTTGAAACACATAATAATTAGGAATGAAACACAGAATAAGAAAACCGAATGGTTAACACCCGAAAACAGAATCCCCGGGGCTTCAATCCTTCGATCTCTTGCTTCAAGAACCTCCCAATAGCTTCTAATCACCTCTAGCCATCTCTAGGATCGTCCCTAATCGTCTGATCGCGATTAATCTCGCCTCCAGCCGTTTTTATTAGGTTAAACTCGATTTTCTGAAAATTAGACCTCGTCGCGTACCGCGACAAACTTCTGGTAACCCTTCACGCTACGCGATGGGTCTCGCTACCCGACAAATTAGTCGGATCAACCCGTCATCATTAAAAGGGGTATACTGGTAATTTTCCACCTGTCGCTCTACGCGACAGGGTTTCTTGAAGTTGTCGCGGTACGCGACAATGTATTTTTCCAGTTTTTGACTTCTTTTATCTTCGGGTCCGTCTTCATCCAACCGGGAGCTCGTTTTATTGACCTTTTGCACCGAATAAGCATGTTTATTACCTGCAAGCATGAAATTACAGAATTGTGAAGCACCAGCTAAAACCGACTCCGAAAACAACTAAAATTATACAAAAATTAAACAGAAACAAATGGAAAAATAGATGTGTTTCACAACACATCACTGATCATCACGATTATCACTCACGATATCGCGCCCCGAGAACCTTCCGCCCGACGGGGAAGTCAATCCGTCCCCCTGGCTTGGGGTGTGACATCCCGGATCCTAAAATATCCCGGGTAGAAATATTTAGCGCCAAACAATTGCCCCCAGTTTTTACAGTTAGTGAATACAACTGTAAAAAATTTGAAATTTGAATTTTAAAATGGACGTTTTCAAGATTTATTGGACGGTTAAGATAGGGATAGCGGTTACTGTTTATGTCAGATTTCTGCGCATATAATGATCACGCATCTCCTCTTTCAAATCACAAAATCTCTTTGATCATCCCTTCCGGTAAGTTCTCTGCTTAACATCCTCTGTTTTTCTTTTTTTTTATTTTAGTAAAAATGTCGAATTCCCAATCTTCGTCTGAGACCAACGACTTCTTTGATCAAAACATCCTTCCCTATACTGATCAGAATGTGTGCACCTTTGACGACGATCATATTCATGCCATGCAGCTATCTCAAGCGTTTCCTGAAGAGACCGTATTCCGCCGTTTTGATCCTGCCCTCAAGGCCGATCATAGTTCTCCTACATGGATCTGTTTTCCAGAATACCCTTTGTCTTTAGGTTTATCTTTCCCTTTTCCTTCTCTGATTTCTGAGTTTTTCCGCATTACTCGTCTCAGTTATCCTCAACAGATGCCCATGGGTTGGCATATACTTGTCACCCTTCATAGACTAAATCATAAGTATGGTCTTAAGATTGGTCTTCCTGAAATCTCTTTTGCTTAACAGCTTCGTACCCATGGTTATTCCCGTTTCTTGCTTCAAAGGAGAAGTGGTGCCCCTGTTTTAGTTCATGGGGTTACTATGAATGAAGAGGAATAGAGGGATAAATTTTTCTTTGCTAAGAGGAGTTCTATCTCCTGGGGAATATCTCTTCCTGTTAGTTGGTTATTTGAAGGGTAGGATTTTCTAGGTTTATTTGTTCTTATCATAACCAGGAATTTTACTAATTGATTTGTTTTCACTTGTTTTTCAGCGCCAAAGTTTGAATCGTTGGTTACTAAGAGCAGGGATACTGAACAAAGGATACAATCTTTGTTCCAGATAGGAGAGAGGGAGCGAAAGTTTGTAGCAACATCAAAGGACGATATCCCTGTGACATCTTCAGCCCACAGTTCATCTTCTCAACAATCTCAAGCCCAAATGACATAAGGTATTTTCTTTTCTAATATTTGTGGATGTTTAGTTAGTCTTAAGGTTCTTACGTTGTTGTTCTTATTTTCTAGAGTCTACTTTTGATCTTGAAGACCTTAGTGACTTTTTGACCATGAAGAAGGAGAAGGCTGGTCCGGTGGTTCCTAAGGCGAGGATAATGCATACTCGTTCGACCAAAACATCCAAGAAGCGCAAGGGCACCGATGCGATCAATGTGGATGATATCCCTTATTTCCCTACTATTGATCTTCTTTAGAAGGTTATTTTTAGAACTTTTATTTATTTTGGTTTGGTTATATCCTGAGATATTCCTATTTTGTAGGCTATCCTCAAAATTGCTGGTGACAAGGAAGCCTTTGAGAAAAAAATTGAGGATCTGGAAGACCATTGCCGTCGCCAAAGCTCGTCATTATGAAAAAGAGGCCCAGAAGCTGAAGTAGTTAGTCAAGGATAATGACGCTGCCCACAAGCTGAAGATTAAGGAAATTATCGAGGGTACTAAGAAGTCTGCCGCCGTAGCTATCCTTAAAGCGAAGATCCAAATGGCGGAGAAATCAAAGCTGGAGGGGTCGGACCTGTGGGATAAGGATCTCGCTGACTAGGGATATGGCGGAAGCTTCTGACGCGGCGGCGAAGACGGCCAGTGTGGTGGAGGCTAGCAAGGCAGCGGAGGGTGAGGATACTGGTGCTGGTGCAGCTGTAGTTGCAGGAGGTGCGGTGATGGGCGATGAGGATAGGAATGATAAGGTCTGAGCCCATCATGTTTGTGCATATTTCATGATGTTTCCTTTTTAAACAATGTTTATGGTGAAAGTCCCGGCACGGGCAGACACTTTTTTAATTTTTGGATGTTTTAGGTGGAGGGACCATGGTTTTCATGGCGAAGCCTAAAATATCCTTAGTACTTAAATTAACATTCTCAGTATATGGGGTGGAGGGACCATGGTTTTCATGTGGAAACCTAGTATACTGAGTTTAGGTATCTATAATAGTTAATATTTTGCTTTATGATTATCTTGTGTTAATATGTTTTTTTGATCCTGGAGGATATTTTGGGAGATTTTAGGGATAATTCTTGTCTTGTTGTGGACGTGTATATCTTGCTGTACATAGGTTTGAGTTATTTCAAGAATATTTTAAGGATATGAGGTTGTATTGTCTTTGATATTCTGAACAGCTAGTATTGTGTATTTTATAATGTTCTAAATGTAAAATTTTTATTATTTTAATCAAAATAAAATTTGTCAGTGGCCTGTAGTTTTCATTACTTGTTTGATCTTCTCAAAATATTTGTACAAGTTTTTATTTCAGGATTGGATATTTCTAAGTAAAGGTTAATTGAATAACTAGAAATAAAAATTGTTGTAGAATTATGAGGGGATTAAGAAATAAATACCAACTCCTTGAAAGAGTAGACTCAATCTCGAAGCCTTCCTTATCCCTGTTAGAATAGTGTGTAAATTACATACCTTGATATCCTTAGGTATATTATGAATGTACTTATGCGATATCTCAAAATAGTCCTGAGAGTCGGGTCCAGCTCCTCAATATCCCTGGGCACGTTCCGAGTATGTGCTTCATCCCAAATATCCTTCAAAGTCCGTTCCTGCACATGTTCATAAACAAAAAAGATTGGGGCTAGCCCAATATACTGGCGACTATGGCCTGTTAGACTGGCGACTAAGGCCAAAAATTCTGGCGACAAGGCCGAATATACTGGCGACAAGGCCAGAATACTGGCGACTAAAGCCGAAGATACTGGCGACAAGGCCGATTATGCTGGCGACTAAGGCCAAAGATACTGGCGACAAGGCCGATTATACTGGGGACTAGGCCGGAATACTGGCGACTAAGGCCGAGCTACTAGCGACTTGGCCGGAATTCGGTGGATCCCTGGTTAAAGTCTTTGAAAATGAAATTGTCAGTCACTCATGTGTGTACTGGTCCCAAAATCTCCAACTATATTGGGATATTACGGAGGATCCATGATTATAACTCTTGATAATGAAATTGTCAGTCACTCATGTGTGTACTGGTCCCATTATCTTGGATTATAATAGGATATACGTGCGCTACTGGCGAGGGTGTATGAACCCTAGTTCGGTTGAGAGACAAAAATCCCTTGAGTTTTGATTTCAGGTCAAAACTTTTCTTGCGCAACCAGACATAAAGTCTCTGCATGGTTCTTCGACATAATTTTGATTTAAGGTCAAAACTTGGGCTGAGACATATAGCCTCGTATCTTCTCCAGCTATTCCCATAAAAATATTTTGCAAAGGTAGGCATCAGGAATCCCTATGCCTCTCCAGTGCTTAGGTTAGTGTCAAGATAAATTAAGAACATATCAGGATATGAATGTAGGGATATTTAAGAATATAAGAATATTTGAATTTTTAAAGTAAAGATGTTTTGTAATCACAAAAATCATATAAAGTAAGTTTTCAGATGAATGGCATTCCATGCCCTTGGAAGAGGTTCACCGTCCATAGTGGTTAATTTGTATGCCTCCTTTCCAGCTTCGGAATCGATTTTATAAGGTCCTTCCTATTTTGGGGCAAGCTTTCCATCCGTTGGGTTAGTGGTATTTTGGAATGATTTCCTTAAAACCAAATCTCCAACCTGGAATCCTCTAATCCTTATATTCATATTGTAGGACTTAGCCATCTTTTGCTGATAGGTAGCCATCCTAATCTTTGCAATATCCCTAATTTCGTCTATAGTGTCTATATCCTGAAATAACACTTCATTGTTGGCTTCTATCGTTTGTAGACTTGTTCTCACAATAGGGATAATCATTTCAGTTAGGAGTACGGCTTCAGAACCAAATACCAATGAGAATGATGTTTGACCAGTCGCATTTTTTGTGGTTGTTCCGTCTGCCCATAGGACAAACGGGTGTTCTTCAGCCCATTTTCCTTTCTTGGACCCCAACTTCTTTTTGAGATTGTTTATTATGATTTTATTACTTGATTCTGCTTGACCGTTGGCTATCCACACATTTGTGGAATCACAATTATTTCAATCAAATTTCTATGATGTTCACCTACCGGTACTTCCATCATAGAGTTCCCACAATTTCATTTACCAAGGTATTGGATTTATCATAGGTTGTTGAACTTTTATTATTCAACTTTCCCCTATCACCAATGCCATATTTATCATACAGTTTATTCAACAACAACATCAATGTTCATTATGTGATGTCATTGTTGTGGGATTACTTACTCAAACACTGGCTCATCCAGCTATTCTTATGCAATTTATGTTGCATATTCAATTCAATCATGACATAAACACATTAGAACTTAACATGTATACATTAGAGTCTATTAACTCAATTAGTTCCAATTTAGTTATGCACATTCATTCAAATTAATAAATATATATACATTACAATCAAGTAGACTCTTTCTACTACTTATATGTAATGTTACAGCAAGTTGGGTAACTTACCTGGTTCATACGGTTGTTCATTTCCTACAACTTCCTTTCCACTTCTGTGAATTGTCAATTGACTTTCACCACCAACACGTAGTTGCATATTCACACATATACAACTATATTCAATACATATAACACATACAATCAAGTTCAACGTATTTGACCGGTTTGACTTTCTCAAAGTCAATTCATCACATAATTGACTCTATCTTACTATATTTAGTAAGTTTTAGTCAATTAGCACAATTAATCATATTTTATGCCTCCTTAGGCATTTCATCAAATAATTGATGTTCATTATATTAGTTACGATCTTTAATCACCTCTTTTATTAAAAATTCATTTATGATCATAACTATTAATAATTTTAACATCAATTCATGAAAATCATCATTTAACCCATGGATCATAATCCATATTTCATTTAAAACCATAATATACCCATTCCTACTAGTTATCACACCATGATATGGGTTTCATAACAACCGGACATTATACCGGCTTTAAAACGAAGATTTCACCATCAAAATATCAAGTTCTTCGTTTATAACAATCTCTAGTTATCAACTCGGCAATAATCAATACCCATAATCATAGTAATACATTCAAAACTAGATTTAATCCATACACTATTAAACTAGTAGGAGAGATCGAATCGTTACCCTTTTTAACGGATTTCTCCGATGAAAACGACGATTAGGAGTGGTATAATCGAACCCTAGCTCGATCCGGACATCTAGATGGCTTCAAAACACTGATCTAGCAACAAAAGTTGCTATATTCGTCCCTAGGTTTAATTTTAGTCGAGATATTGAAAAAAATAAATTTCTTAATTGAATTCTGATAAGATAAAGAATCTGTCAAACCGCCTCACTCGTCACGTACCGCGAAGGAGGGCTTATGAAGCCTCAGCGTACCGCGAAGTAATTTGGGATCCTCAGATATTTTGGGTTCTTTGCATACCGCGAAGGAACCTCAGAACCACCTTGGCGTACCGTGAAGAGTCCTAGAACACAATATCTTTGTAATTTTCTTCGTTTTGCAATTCCGGAGAATCCAGAACTCCGTTTCGCTCACGGTTTTCTCCCATGTTCATAATTTCTCACATACTTTCAAATTCTAACAACCACCATCATTATTGTAACGATTATTTCAAATAAATTTAATTATTAAAAACGGTTGTTACAATACTGGTAGTTTAATTTCTCCAACAGTAGCTTTAGCTTCTCCGCTAAATCCAACCAGAAACAAGGATTTGATGGTTATCTCGGATTCAGGGATATTCATCCTTTTGAGCGTCTCCAATTGGATGATGTTTACCAAACTTCCTCTGTCTATGAATATCGATAACCAAGGATTTGGTGGTTATCTCGGATTCAGGGATATTCATCCTTTTGAGCGTCTCCAATTGGATGATGTTTACTGAACTTCCTCCGTCTATGAATATCATGCGGACATAGTGGTTAGCAACATATAAAGTAATTACTAACCCATCGTGATGAGGATCCATGATGTTTTCCCGATCTTGTTCTTCAAAGGATATCACTGTTTCTGTGGTTAAGGTTGATGTCTTTGCAGGTCTTTCTCCATTCTCCATCCTCCATCTTAGCTTCTTTGGCGTGTCTTCTGGCTGAAAAATAAGAGGTACCAAATATGTCAGATTCACCAGAGATAAAGTTTATTACCTTGGCATCCTTAGGTGGGGATGCTGCTCTTTTTGGGAATCCATCGGGATCCTGCCTCCTTTCTTTTCTTTTTCCAGGCAGTTCCTTGAGGTGGCATTTGCTAAGTAGGTAACTTATCTCTTTCCTCAAGGCAATACATTCTTCAGTCACATGTCCAAAGTCTTCATGGAATGCACACCGTTTGGACTTGTCTTTCGCAGCAAACTTCTTATCCTTAGGAGGCCATCTGGCCTTTTCGCCTGCATTGCACACATTAATTCACGGATATCTACAGAAAACCAATAATCAGATATCCTGAGATATTCTTCATCATCTTCATCCTCGTCCACAGAATTGATCTTATGGTTGTCGGATTTATAGTATGGCTTGGGCTTGAAGGATTTGTTGGTGGACGAATTCAGCTTTCTTTTGCCCTAGTCATTAGGAGGTGTTGTAGTAATCCTCTTCTGGGATATCTTTATCATCCTCCAACCTGATAAATCTTAGTGCACGGTTCCGGACTTCATCCATATTCCTGCAAGGATTCATAACCAAGTCATCATAAAAAGGTGAGTTTCTCTGCAATCCCATCTTGAATGCTTGGACGGCCGTAGTGATATCCAGGTTAGGGATATCTAAGGATTCTCTGCCAAACTTTTTGACATAACTCCTTAAAGACTCATCTGGCCCTTGTGTTAATCGAATAAGGAGGAACATTGAGTAGCCATTTTAAGGCCGCTCTTGTTAATGTTGAACCAAATCCCTTGCACAAACAAGCTTCTTTCAGATGTGGAGGAATATGATTTGTCTCCATTCTTTCTCTATACTGGGCTACATGTTCTTCTGGATCAGTAGTTCCATCATATAGCTTCATGGTAGGAGTTTGAAATCTTTTCGGGATCTCAGCATCACAAATAGGTGGAGCAAATCTGGATATCATGTGAGTGATTGCTGGAACTTCCGGGATAGGCTTAACCACTCCTGGAACGCTTGATATCATATCCCGAATTTTTTGAATTTCCTTAGCCACTTGTGGAGATATTCCTGTTTCCTGTGACGAACCAAAGTTAGTAGTGTCAATTGAAGAATAGTTGTAAGTGTTACCAGTAATGAGTGTGGGAAGTGATGTTCTAGGGATAAGGAGATTATCCCGAGATATTCCTAGATCTTGGGATCCTGACGAGGTTCCGATGCTGGTTTGCATAGGGATAAAATCTCCGGGATGATTTTCGGACATCCCTGATATTCCAAAATCAAGGATCCTCGGTGCTATTGGTGTAGTAACTTCAACTTTCTTGTTCTTCTCAGCCTTTAAGCTTTCCATTTCCCTGATAAGTCTTTGATTCATCCATTGTTGATCTTTCATTTGTTGTTGTACCTGTTGAAACATACTCAAAATATCATTGTTAGAAACAAGTATAGGAGCAGTAGTTGTCATTCTCGTCGAAGGAATACTTTCAACCACAAAATTAGTCTTTTTCCCAGAATTATCGGACTTCTTGGTGAAAACAGGAATCTGCGAAGGCACGTTAGTAATAGTGGCTGAAACAGTTGGTAATGCAGATGTTGATCTCGGTTGTGAAGCCATTTTCACTATATTTCTTTAGAAAATGCCTTTAAACAAGGTTTTTGTTATAAAAAACACAAGTTTGCCTCACGGTGGGCGCCAAATTGTTTCGGGTAAAAATTAACAAGTATAATTTTTAGCAAAACCGAATTAGAAAAGTGGGTATTGTGTTTTACAAGCAAATATCTCAAGTATATCAAATCTGTTATCAGGATATCCCTGAAGATCCCTAGGGATATTCCGAAATATGAAAATGAGATAAACAGCTTACACACAAGATTTATACGAGGAAAAACCCTTAATCCCTTAGGATTGTCGGCAAAAAAACCTCGGGAGGTGACAATTGTCACTTTGCCTAGTTTTATTAATGTTTGAATAAACAGAATACAAGAAAAGAGCACAAGTTAATCGATGCTAAGTACGCAAATGAGCTTCTGTGTGTTTCAGTGTGTATCATGTGTCCTATATCGATTAATTGCCTCGGTTTATATACTATGAAAATACAAACAAACGGTCAAAAACGTTCATAAGGTAGTTGCGAATATCTCGGCACTTTCCAAACGTGGGAGACTCATTCAAATTATTGGCGTCAATCCCTCTTAGATGCCGCGTCCAAATTAAATCAGTTGAAGCATGTTTCCGTAATACTTGGCTGAGCTGTATGGCAACCTGTCAATGCCTGAAATATCGCAATATAAATTAGGAAAACAGAGATAATGGTTAGTCATTATATATATCCCTAAATATCCTTGATCCTGAAATATCCCGGATCCTGAAATATCCTGGGTAGAAATATTTAGCGCCTAACAGATACAATGGAAAGAATAAGTTGCTGAAGAAGTTCTAGTTCCAGAAAAAGAAAATGAATATGAAAATTTATCATCCAAGCTTGTATTGCTAGCAGAAAGTAAAAATGATAAAGATGTTGGACTATGTCACAACAAAAGTAAACTAGAAGGAACATATGTTGTCTCACCAAAGATGTAAACCAATCAAGAATTCAATAAGTTGGTGTGACACAAGTGAAAGAAGGTGCTAAACAAGTCAAAGATGATGATACTCGAGAAAGTTTCAAAGTAAATGAAGAATATGCTCGTAATGAAGACAAAGCTATGAAAATCAAAGAAGAAGACAATTATCATAAAGGAAGGAAGCCAAAGTTTAGAGATAATGAAGGCTAAAGAGATGAAAATGAAGACTCAAACTTGGATTAACAATTAGGGGGTGAATGTTAGACATAATTGTTAAACCAAGGTTGAGAAAAGTTAAAAGCGTTGTTAAGGTAAATAGGTTAAAGTTGTGTTTTTGTGTAAATGTGTAATATGTAAATATTAGAAGGGTTAAGGTGTAAGATGTAAAATAAAATTAGGGTTGTAAATACCCATCAATTCTCTGTAAATAAGCATACATATTATTGAACATCAAGATTTTGTATGCATAGATCGATCATTAGAAAGTTATTATCAGAAAGTTCTTTATTCTACAATTGTGTGTTCATATTGAGATATTGGGCATCACCAAGAAGGTTAGTTCATACTTTTTGTGTTTTTAGTTGGCAATCAAATATTTTTTTACTTTGTTTCATGGGTTGTTGCAATTGTTTATTTGATTATATGTTGAATTTTGCAGGGTGAATAAATGAGCATATTTAATAAGAAAACTAAGGCCAAGTTGAGTACATGTGTAAACATCAAGTAATTTTGTTAAGTTGATGTTTCATATGCCTTTCATTTGCTTGCCTTTGCTATTAATATAATATGTACATTAGAACAATTTAACATATCAATTGACGCTACAATGCTTACCACCTTACACTTGCTATTTAGAACAATTTAACATATCAAATAACCATGTTTAGATTATGTTCGGTCATAAGTTGTTTCTCAATGTTTTTATTTGCTGTAACTTTATTTATTTTAAATTGGTATGTTTATTTTTGCCTCCGATGTCACTTACTTTTGCTTTCGATTGTATTCTATTGTACTTCATTTAATATGAATTCTGTTACAACGTCTTCTCTTGATTGTTGTTAGGATTCTGTTGTTATTAAAAAAAATTTGGATTCATCCGCTTCTTGTTATGTTCAGTCCGAAGACTAGAAGTTGATTTCAAGAACCAATCAACCCAATTAGAACTTGGAGAAACAATAAACAACTTCAATGTACAATAAAAATACAAAAAAATTAAAAAAAGGAAAAAAAAATTCTATATTTATTTAGGAAAAGGCAGGATGACTACCAGCACACAAAACACCTATGATGCTTTATCAAATGTAACAACATAAATTATTAAAAGAAAATAGAAACACCAAATCCACTCAAACACAAAAGAGATTGTGGATGAAACACAACTGTTTTTGACTACACAAAACCAAAGTGGGATGCTAAGGAAACAAAAGTTGTTCATGTCAAACCTTGGTTTATGAGAACATGCAACATATATTTTCTTGTTTTTGTTATTTTGACAAAAATATCTTGACTCTTGTAAGGGAAAATTCACAAAATGTCTATTTTGACCAACTTTTGCCCCATTATGTCCATTAGACTTCTCCATTCCAGTTTTGTCCACACTTTAATGGGCGCCGGTGCATGTTAATTAACGGGTGGGCACCTATATAGGGTCCAGTTAAAACTTGCCATTTGGCTTATATGGGCGTGGGCGTCCGTGTACTTTGACGCACGCCCGTAATTCCAAAATTTTTGTCATGGGCGTCGGACCCACACTGACACACTTGTCACGGGCGTCCGACCGTAATTTAGACGACTTAAAAAAAATTAACAGGCGTCCGTCCGTAATTAACATGACTTTTAAAAAAAAATTAACAGGCGTCCCTGTAATTAGCAGGCGCCCGCCCGTAATTAACAGGCGTCCGCCCGCTAAAAAAATTTCAATTTTTTTGAAATTTCATGAGATTTACGGACGTGCGTCAGAGTACACGGGCGTCCACGCCCATATAAGCTAAATGGCAAGTTTTAACTGGACCCTATATAGACGCCCGTCCGTTAATTAACAGACGTCGGCGCCCGTTAAAGTGTGGACAAAACTGGAATGGAGAAGTCAAATAGACATAATGAGGCAAAAGTAGGTAAAAATGGACATTTTGGAAATTTTCTCCTCTTATAAATACTACACACATGGATAAACATGCACCTAAAAAAATAACCAAAAAATAGATAACAAAAGTAAACATCCTTTAACTTGCCCAAAGACATTCTTTCCTATCTTGATTTTCACATGGTCTTAGCTTGAATTTGACAGTTGCATTATGTTAACTAATTACAACCTGAAACCTAAGGCTGCATTTTATGTTCCTTTCTCACCTTCTCCTTGGTTGGAAAGAACCCAAGTTGCTAACTTGTGATTTATTTATTCAATTTGCTAACTCTTACTAAGTAGGTTGTACAACTTTCATATACAATACATATAGTTAGAGGTGGCAATTTTTACCCATATCAAAGGAAATGGGTTGGTTTGGGTAAACAATTGTAGTATAATGGGTTGAAATGGGTAACAACATAATATTGAATGAGTTGAGACGACTAGCACTTAAACACAATGCGGGTCAAGATGGGTAACAAAAAACTATGTAAATGCAATGGATTCAAACATTTAAGGATGATTAATAACATATTTGATGAGAATATCACTAAAAATTATCTAAATGGTCTATATGTTTACTTATAACACATATTAAGTTAAACAAAATTGATGTTTTTTAAGAACAATCCATTTAGACCCGAACGGATTTTGCTTAAAACCTGTTCTGACCCGTATCCATCTTGACCCGAAACCGTTACGCAATCCAACCCAACCCACCCATTTTTCCAGACATACATATAGTGAAAGAGAAATATATATATTAGTGTCTTTAAGTAAATAAACACATGTGTATGTATATCAATGTGTCAACATTTACCTAAATCTGAATCAATGCTTATTACCTATGTAAGACAGTATTTGACAACACAATGCCTAAAATGCCAATCTTGTGGTCAAACTTTTAAGGGTCAATTAGAAGGCCCAAAATCTAAAACATATATATATATATATATATATATTTATATATTAATATTTATAAGAATACGTCACCCTATGCAACTCATTAGAATGCATGGGTATCAAACCTTGGGAAGTTACGCTTAAGACACAGGTGTGAACCGTTAAAAAATCAAATTCGCAAGAGAGGTTAATCTAAGCATCACAAAAGCCAGTAATGGCCAACAACTATAGTCTACAAAAATTGTCATTTTTATCCCAACTAAGCAATCTAGACCGTAGGGAATTCTAATAACCTTTTTGAGTTTTTAAATCAGAGTTAATTAATCAAATTAATTGATAAAATCAGTTTTTACAAAATCTGATTAATAAGTCAGATCAAATTATTTATATAATCTTTATTCAACTCATATAATATACAAGTATAAAACTCATGTATTTAACATGTTAAATAAAAAAATTAAATAATTAGCAATACAAATTTATAAATTGAAAAAACAATAACTTAAGTTTCAAGCAAACAATAATATTGAAAATTAAAAGGAAATCAAAAGAGAATTTTACCTAAGTTAAAATTAGGGTGGTGTTATTCTTACACCCACTTTTTTTAAAAATACACCCCTGAGACGGCTCGTACTGCCCAGTACGGCCCGTCTCAGTACTTGGTCAAAAATTCCCTCTGAAAACATGTGCTAATGATTGGGAGCAAGACAGGCCGTACTGGCCAGGACGGCCGGTCTTATTCATCGTACATACATTCCCTGCAGCATAGTACAATGATTAGACAGCAAGACGGCCCGTACTTCGTCTTGCTTTTTCAATTCTGACAAAAGGACGTTGATTTGACTCAGTACGGGCCGTATTGAACATCTTCAAATTTGTATATAAGCTTGAATCGTTTCAAACGAACGCGTAACTTTCGGATTCGAATATATTTCAAGATAATTCATATCTGTAACGATGTCGTTCTGGGATGTGAGTTTTTTCAACTATTCCGTGCCAGATTGGAACGAAGAGCCTCCTGTTGAGTATTCATACGGCACGATAGAATTGAATGTTGAACCTAACGCTGATGTCGGTTTTGATAGTCAAGCATCGTATGGGTTCGTGTATGACGACAGTAAACAAAGTAACCCGGAGGAGGGTTATGAAGAAAAGCCGGCGGCTTCAAACGTTAACTGGGAAACCAAAGAGGTAACTTAAATGAAACATAAATGTTGATGATTGTATATTATCGCTATCCATTTACGGTATTTATTATTGTTTTTATATGTCAGGAGTTTATGTCTGAGGAAGCGCTGGTAGGGTGGGTGAAAAGTAGAGCACTAGACAATGGTTACATTGTAGTCAAAAGAAGAACGAAGAAATCAAAGACAACAGGTAGTGTAATCAAAGTCTGGCTCATGTGTGACCGTGGTGGCGAGCACAATAGCATCGCAATCCTTAGACGGTCAGGTAGCAAGAAAATCGGTTGTCCGTTTCAACTGATAGGGTTATACAATGAAGTTTGTGATTCCTGAAAATTACAGGTGATTAACGACAATCACGAACTTGCTCAGAATCTAGAGGGTCATCCATATGTTAGAAGATTCACTCAGGAGGAAGAAGATCTGGTTGAGAATCTGATCGAGCGACACATGGATCCTTGTAACATACTTTCGAGCGTAAAGAAACATAACCCTGCAAATGTATCCGTCCCTAGGGATGTATACAATTTACAGCAAAAGTTAAAAAACAAGAAGAAATTCGGTGATACTCCGATGCAGGTATTGGAAAACGTGCTTCACAGTCAGTGGTACGTTTACTATACCCGGGAGGATCCTGAAACAAACGTCGTGGAAGACATTTTCTTCTGTCATCCAAAATCGTATTGCTGGTGGCGTGCATTTCCGCACGTACTGATGATGGACGCGACGTACAAAACGAACCAGTACAGGCTTCAATTTATTCAAATTGTTGGCGTGACTTCCACACACCAGACGTTTAGTATTGCTCAAGCGTTCGTAAGCAAAGAGCGTGAGGAAAACTACGTCTGGGTCTTGGAAATGGCTAAGAGTATGTTGAATAAATGTATGGAGCCACGTGTGATCATAACAGATCGAGACCTTGTTGTTATGAGTGCGTGCCGTAAGGTGTTTCCAGAAGCTGCAAAATATCTCTGCAGATGGCACATAGACGAAAATATTGCCAAACACTGCAAGGCAAGCTTTTCGGATGCATACTGGAAGAAATTCAAAGGTCGATGGGCGAATTTGTGTAACTCTCCGACAACAGAGTTATACGACTACAACTACAACCGTCTGTTCGAAAGACTTATCAAAGACAACAAAAAAAGTAAGCATCATATACCATCGTTATTATCATCATATCATCATTGGTTTTTGTTTCATTTAAGGGGTTCTGGAGCGCAACTTTGGTCAACATACAACAAACCGGGTGGAAAGTCAGCACTTGAACCTAAAACGATTCCTCAGATCAACAAACAGCATGCTTGCCTCGCTTGTCGGTTTCGTAAATGAAATCGTGCAAGCATAGGAGGTAAAAATGAAACACGATTTTGAAACGAGCTTGATTAAAACTATGGGTCATCATAAACTACCAATATTTGATAACCTTTGAGGAAAGGTGTCCCATAAAGCTCTTGATTTGTTGGTCGAGGAAAAAGACAAAATAAGAGTCATGCGCGACAAAAATATGACGTGTGGCCACCAGCTTTGGACGAGTTGTAGGTTGCCGTGCGCTTGTAATATATCAAAATATTACAACACAGGTTCGTAATATTAAATGTAAATCTTAGATGTTTCGCACGTAGTTACTGTTATATTAATTCTAATTATAAATTATGCAGATAAGAAGATACCGCTCTCAGATATAGATATTTTTTGGACAAAACTTAACACAGTTAACCCAACACTGTTAGAAGAAGAAGAAATAGATGTTGTAGGACAAATGAGTTTGGTTACAGAAGAAATAAATTCCAAACCTCCTGAAATAAAAAAGAGTCTGATAAAGAAGGTCTTGGCGCAGGTATTTCCAAATAAAAGCGACAAAAAGGCGCCTTCAGTTCAAAAAGATACACGTGGTCATCCAACTTTAAAGGCACAGAAACAAAAAGAGCAAGATGTTGTTAAAGATAATTTAGCGTCCCAAGAAAGTACATTTGAACCTTCGAGGCATAGTTCGTTTAGAGCTGTGACCAAGAAAAGTCAGAAACCCGCATTTCGGTGCAGTCGTTCCACATCGGTATCAAAAGCAATGCCACCATCGGACTCGCTAAGTCAAAACGAACACCGTTTCCCACGTAACATGAAGCCAGAAGGATTAAACAATGTTTATCGCTTCGGTCGTCACATCCTTCCTTTGCTTCAACCTTACGTGATAAACATACAAGATGTCGAGCCAGATGGTAACTGTGGTTTTCGTTCTGTAGCCGTGGGTTTAGGATTCGATGAAAGTCATTGGGCATTTATTCGACAACAACTCTTGCACGAATTGGATTTCAACGCAGATCTGTACAGATATGTGTTTAACTCCTACGACCCAGGATCTTATAATGTACTACGCAACACAATAAATTGGCAACAGATTGCACCTGCTCCTGCCGAACATTGGATGTTTATGCCTCACACATGTTTAGTAATTGCTCAAATATTTGGCGTGATCGTTCACCTTTTCAGCAGTCGAGGTCCTCAAACCATCTTTCCTTTGTGGACATCTGCTAATAGTTTGCCGCGACATAACGTTGTATCAGTAGTTCATCTTGGCGTCCATTTCATTAATGTTACCTTACAAGGATATTATCCAATGCTAACAGTAAATCCTATTTGGAAACGTTACCGAAATGATGCCGCATCCGACTGGGAGTTCGTATATCATGACAGGCTGCAAGAATATCAAAGATTTATAGATGAAAATAAGTTGGTCGACTACATAGACGTGTAAATGTAAAAAAAAAAATTCTTTAATGAAATGTAATAGAAATGAATTTTTTTTGAATTTAAAAAAAATAATAAAGTTAGAACAGTACGGCTCGTACTGCCCATTACGGCCCGTACTGTTCTATATTAAATTCAAACTTCAGACGCCATTTTCAGTTTTTTCACACACACATACACCCAAACTCTCTCGTCTTGGTCTATACACCCCGTCTTGGAGCTTCAAACTTTCGATACCAAGTATTTGTTTTCCTTCGTAGATCATGAATATGTGTTAAGATTAGGATTTTGATCGAAATAGGACCTGTTTATACCGATTTTAAGTTTTCAAAATAAGAACAAGACGGGCCGTCTTGGCCTGTACGGCCCGTCTTGGTCATTCAAATTTTGAATCAGTTAACAATCAAGACGAGCCGTCTTGACCAGTACGGCCCATCTTGTTCACCAAATGAAGAAGGTAACCTTTGGCCTGGTATAGCCGTCTTGGCCAAGACGGGCCGTCTTGGACAGACGACCTAGTTTTGGCCTGGTATGGCCAGGACGGGCCGTCCTGACCAGTACGGGCCGTCTTTGTACAAGACGGCCTGGTTTTGTTTGAGACGGGCAACATTGGTACGGGCCGTCCTGAGCTGTACGGGCCGTCTTGGTCAAAAAAATTTTTAAGGTTCGCTCATTTTTCGTTTTTCAGCTTATACTGTTCTATAGCCAAGATGGATGCCGAGATGCCACACCAGAAGGACGTCGCCCAGCAGCAGGGGCCGCCGTTAGATCCCGAGTCGCTCGCGCTATTGCAGCATGAGTGGCACCAGTTCGAGCCAGATTCAGCGACGGCGTTGAGGTGCCGTCGGATACTTCGGATGAGCGTGCCGACGCCCCGTTGTATAGATTGGGGTGTTCTTGCAGATGCCGGGGAGGCGGTGCGTGTGAGAGCCATCCTCGGCGAGGACACGCCGTGGACTCGCCTGTTCGATCTCGCAGAGCTGCCCACCTACCGGCTGATCACTGTTGAGTTTCTATCGACATTTAGATATAGAGCTCACCAGGCAGCAATTAGGGAGGAGGAGGACGAGGAGCTTCCGGATATTGAGTTCTCCTTAGGCGGACAACACCATGAGATGTCGATCGAGCGGTTCGCCGTGCACTTAGGCATCTACTACGAGCCGGAGACCGTTCGTGAGGACTTCAGACAGGGGTTGACACAGGGGGATGAGGGGGTTATGAGGGCCTGGTGGGCCCAGATATCTGATACGCCGTTCACCGGTCACCAAGTACGGGCCACGATGATCAGAGATCCTCTGATCCGTTAATCCACCGATGCATCGTGACGACCATTTCAGGTCGCGGTCAGAGACAGGAGTGGGTGGCGACGGCAGATCTGTTTTATCTGCACTCACTCATTGCTGGCAGGCCGTGCAACCTGGCACGGTGTTTTGCGTCATACTACGCCTCCTTCTACCACCGACAGGAGCGTGGTACATTGTGGGGTGGCGCCTTTGTCACCCACATCGCTCGCAGCAGACGCATGGTTGACATGCTTGATGATCTGCTGGCGATCGAGCCTCGTAAGCTCGATCGGCGGACGATCATCAGCATGAAACTTGCCGCCGACATCCCGGGTCTGGGATTGCGGTTTATTGGGCAGGACGGCCGCCCATTTCAGCCCGCCCAGGTCATTGTATTGTCGGACCAGCAGCAGCAGGACGGTGATCCGATGCCGGAGCCCGAGCCGATTCGGGAGGAGCCGGTTCAGTCACCGCCGCGCGAGGAGGAGCCTCCGCAGCATCCACCGCACGTTTACCGTGCGGTGCGCCTGACCGAGCCACTCGAGGCGTTGTTGCACCAGATTGCCGCCCGGTGCGACGAGACGGCTCGGCAGATGGCACGCGTCGAGCAACGGCTCGATCGTTACGAGGATTTGGTCCAGTGGACGGTCGCGTCAGAGCATGCGCGACGGGACGGGACACAGCTTCCACCGTTCCCGAAGCCACGCGTCTACGCAGACGACGGATCGAACACTGGACCATCCGGATCGTGGTTACTTTTGTATTTTTGTATTTTGTTTCCTTGTATATAAAACCGTACATTGTATATACGCATGTTTCTTTTTGCATTTGTATTGTTTTTGTTTGGGTTGTTTAATATTTGCGCGACAAACTTTATATCGTTTAAATTATTTAAATTAACGTAAACAAACTAATTATAAAATGAAATATTTAGTTAAAACGACATTATGACGTTTAGTTAACATAATAGCCGTATATCGTTCAAATAACTTACATAATAAACGTGTATCATTAAAAATTAAATTTAAATACGTAAATTAAGTTTAAATAAAATAAATAACAAATATCGTTCAAATAATTCACGTCTTAAACGTATATCGTTAAAAATTATTTAAATACGTAAATTATGTTTAAATAAAATAAATTAATTCAAGACGGCCCGTACTGAACTGTACGGGCCGTATCAGGTTATAGCAAAACTGGTTGACACCCAAAATGGCTTGGAAAAATAAGCTTGGGCCAAGACGGGCCATACTGACCTGTACTACCGTCCAAAAGAATGTTTCACTGATTCCAAGGAATTCCCTGGAATGTTTGTCTGTACTCAATACGGGCCGTACTGGCCAGTACGACCCGTCTTGGCCCGCAGCGGTGTTAAAATAAAAAAGTGGGGTGTCTAAATAAAAGAGCCCTTAAAATTATGACATAAAGATTATAACATGTGAGTACATAACGACAAAAGTTAGTTATGCGAAATATGAGTATGCATGTCAAATAGGCGGGTAAAGGTAGAGAATAGACAATAGGTCAAACAGGTCCTTGACGAGGGAAAACTTCATACAAATGTAACCAACTTTTCATTTTGTTTCAATCAAGTCACTCAAATTTTTTTGTCTTAATTAAGTCATTCAAGTTACTGTTGTGTTTAAATTCTATGTTTTTAACCTGAATTGTAGGTAATACATGTTGATGTAAGTTTGAGTGAATAATTTTTTTTTTAAAAAATGACTGACTTGAATAAATAATTATTAATTTTTTGTTCTTTGTCAGAGGATTAAAACGAGTTAAAACATGTTTTAAGCAAAATCAATTTAGATTTAAATATTTTAATTTTAAAAATATCAATTTAGCTCAAATCAATATATGTTATAACTAAATAAATAAACCATTAAAATAATCTTTAATGATTTTCTTATTAAATATATTATTGATCATTTTTGTGTGTTTAAATCTATGCTACTAAAATAGTTTTTAGGCTACATATCTTGACTCATATTGTGTTAAAAGATTACATACATACATTACATACATTACCTACCTACCTACCTACCTACCTACCTACATACATACATACATACATACATACATACATACGCACGCATGTATTCAGTGTTTTTGGTTTTTGTTTTAGGTAAAACCAAACACAAACCCACGTTTTCGGTTTTTTAGAAAACGTATAACAAACCCGTTAGTTTATATTTGGGTTCGGTTATTTCAATTTATATTTTTCGGTTTTTGGGCTTTGGGTCGTTTTTTTTTTTGTTTCTTACACACCCCTAGATGTATAACCTTTATACAAATATATATATATATATATTATATGAGTTATACCCTTTATAAGGTATAAAAATTTATACGCCCATTTAAAACACTTAAAAACTTTATATTTGCGCATTTTATTAAAAATAATTTACAATATGACAATTTTTTTCCCTCTTTCAAACTTTCCTAAAAAGCAATCATGGTATCCTATAATCTTTTACTAGCAATTATGGTCCTATTCAAGTTTTTGAAAGGAATATATGTACTTAACCCCTTTGAAAACACTTAAACCAATAAACATACAGAATATAAGCAATCATGGTGTGCTTTATAATTTTGTAGATCCAGTCGAATTTACATATCCCTTGGACATTACAAGATGGCGGATCCTAACAAGACCCTAGACGGGTTGGTTCCCCTCGGACCTTGCAAGATGGCTGGTCCTAACAAGTCCCTAGACAGGTCAGTTACCCCTGGGCAGGCTGGTTCCATTGGTCATTTTGGTCACCTACAATTGTAACCACTCAAGAGCACTTAACACCACATTCCAAATTAAGTGTACACTATATCAGCATACCACAATGACGAACAAGTATTTGAGTCTTCTCATACATGTTAAAAACTAAAATTTTCTGGAAACTAAAATCTACAGTAATCAAACAAAACCCACCAGCTCTACCTACCTGGAAATTTATTTAAGTTAAAAGGTAAATATCTTGAACATACCGGTAGGTAACGAATGCCGACTTATAAAAAATCCTCATCAAGGTTTGATCTTGTTCTCGGGTACACCATTTGATGGTTCAGTTTCACCTTTGTTTGATTGTGAATTGCTGTTTTTTGAAGGCGAAGAGACGGCTGTAAGAAGAACATTAGGTGGAGCTTGGTCTTTTGGAGGTGTGGGAATTTCATGATCATGGATTCCTTTGTATGTCAATATAACCTCTGATGAATCATCCACCGCCATTTCAATGTGTTTCCTAACCGGACATCCAGCTGAAGTGCATTTATAGTAGTTCCTGAAACCATATTAGTTCAAATCATTAGTTGGTTTTTTTGGTAACTATGAAAACCTGCAACGTAAACATTCTCAGGACAGCCAATATCCTGCTAACCAACGCAACTTGCGAAGAGGGATAAAGACTGAAAACTAGTAGAAGCTGAACTCAAACCTGTGTACTCTGCTACAGGTTGCGAAAGGAATTTGGATATCTCTTGGTAACGGAAAAGGAATGTGCCAAGTTGGGTGAGACATATTTTATCCTATATATTTATCTTTTTAAAAATACCAATGTGTGGCTTGTCAAACGACTCCTATACGATTTACAAATACTAAATTACTTCATATAAGTAAAATGATTTAAGAGCATTAGGCATGTGTGCTAAGTTAATTTTTTTATCCTAGGCGTTAGACGTGTTACGGATAAAAACATGACCGTGTTACGGATAAAAACATGACCAAAGTGCCTTTTAGTATTATGAAGGCATGAACTTGGTTGCCCAGAAGCTAAACCACCTTGAACTATGCCTGAACATATACTACTTCCAACTAAGCTAACATGGTATTATACTGCCACTAGATTCAGTTAGCATGCTAATGGCTTGTTTCCAAGTTCTGGTATCCACTTAACCAGGTCCAGGGGCACTAAGAGTGGGTATGTGGGTGTGACACATTCTGAAACATTAATATACACATTCTGAAACACTAATAAACACATTCTGCAGGGTACTTTGGATTTGGGTAGCATTGGTTGCCTTGGTTGTATAATTTTAGTGTAACTGGATGTAAAAGAATATTAAAGAGTTGGAGGTGCGGAGTGCACAATCGTTTGATATTTTCTAAGCTCAAGACCAAGCACGGGGGTTAAGCGCCCCCTTGCGGGGTCCTAGGGGTAGAGCCCCTGGTGGCGGTCCCGCTGGCCATTTAGCGGGCTGGGTTCAAGGGGGCAACGCTCCTAGTGGGTTCAGGGCGTTGCCCTGAAACCTAAATGAAATTTACTTATTTATTATGTTCGGAATTACCTTAACCCGAGATTGACCCGCTGACTTTACCCGCCAAAACCAACTGCCAATAACCGCCATGCGCTTGGTTGGTGTTTAACAGGAAAAACAAACTCGCAGAAGTAGATTCAATCGAAATTCATATTGCAAAACTCTCTCTATTGGATTATCTCAAAATCAAGTTTCTTGAACTCGAAAGGGTAAAAGTATTGATTTCGGATAGTGATTTCATACACAATCCGTTAGATTTCCAAGCGATCATTGACAAATTTCTCCAACATTGGTTTCATTATTACTCCGGTGTTTTGCCATCTAATGGGTTCTACCTAGGCCGATTAGTCTGCTATGTATCATTATACATCGTTTTATGTTTACTTATGCTTATGCTTGTCCGATGCCTGATTCTTTTACATAAATTTTTGTGTACATGTTTTTTTTGTGCTTGCATCTCCGTGTAATATTACTCTCAAAAATAATAATAATAATAATATAAGTATATATACGAATAAATAAATAAAAAAAATAAAATAAAATAAAAAATGAAAATTGAAAATTTTTGACTAACTTTTGAGCCGGGGGTATCTCACGAAACAACCTCTCTACCACATTGAGATAGGGGCAAGCTATGTCTTCATCCCTCCCAAGACCACACCAAGTGGGATTACACTGGTACGTGTTGTTGTATATCTAGAAGTACAGGTCGAAAATTAAGGTTGTTCATGGTCTGGTTTGGCTGATTTTAATGAAAACTCCAAGCTAAACCACTAATTACGAATTTGGGGAAAGACAATCAAACCAACCAAATTGGGCGCATGGGTGCCAGGTTCGGCAGTTTGACGAGTCAAACTTTTTCTTTTCAAAATCATTGTTTGTATTTAAAAATTTAAATGATAAAGATGGTTCGTTGTTAATATACATATATGTAAGGTTTCATATACACAGCTGGTTCCAATTTTCAAACTGGACCCAACAGTTAAACTATGCCGGGCAAAATGGGCGGGATGGGTCGGGTTGGGTAACGGATCAGAACGGGTTTTAAGCAAAATTAGTGCAGGTCTAAATGGATTTGGATAATTTTTAGTGATTTTCTCATCAAATATGTTATTAATCATTCTTAAATGTTTGAATCCATTGCATTTACATACTTTTTTGGTTACCCGTCTTGTCACGCATTGTGTTTAAGTGCTACACATCTCAACCCATTAAATATTATGATGTTACCTATTTCAACCCATTATGCTACAATTATTTACCCAAACCAACCCATTTCCTTTGACATGGGTAAAAATTGCCACCTCTAAGTTAAACCCGCTAAACTGAGAGAGTCGACCAGTTTGGATCTCAAATTGTCCACCTTGCTTTGGCTTGGGCAGTTCAGTGGGTTCCAGCAATTTATGAACACCCATAGAATAAATACATATACGTATATTGGTAACACAAACGAGCATACATATACATGTATTCTACTATTCTACCTACTTGAATAAAATCAAAATACTTCAATGAAGAAGCATCATTTCAGGTTTAAACATATATCAAAAAAACAATCTACGATTCAAAGTATATGCTTGTTAAAAACTATTCAGATGATTGTATACCATAGGAAAATAAACAAGCTGAGTTAATAATATTGTTCATGTGTAACACCCTGATCTCAGATAAATCATATGCAAAATGACACGAAGCAGATCCAATGGACTTGAAACCACTTGCTCCTCAACTATAATATCATACGAAGGATATGTGATAAGTTTAATCTCATGTTGAAACGAAGTTGTGTGTAAAAAAAAAAAACAGTAAATCCTTTTGATATGGAGAAAAGCAAGGATTCGAGAAAGGACAAGGGGTTTAGTGCCCAAAATAGGTTCATTATAGATAATAAATAAACGTGTACAAAAACAACATGCCTAAACAAGGTACAAACGTGAAGCTAAGGCAAACCAAAGATATTCGGTATTGGATGTGAAGAGTGGGCTGACGATTAGGAATATGTCAACAGGTGAATCCACTTGGGTATGATAGAGGATTGAAGATGAGAAACACAAATGAAGACAACACCCAAAATCCGAGTTGTAATGATGCGGGAATCGTGAAAACAAATATCAGTTGACCAATTGAAGTCACATACGAGCTATCTGGCACTCTGGCCTGAACATAGAACAACCCATCTAGATTACAACATCCGGACAACTTTGAGGCAATTGCCTAGGGGCCCCAAACTTTTCGGACCCCTCCTGTTTTGGTTATTTGTGTCAACCAACTAGGTGACTTGCGTTCTCATTAAGGGTCTGAAAAAACAAAGAACTCTCATATTCTCGAAAGACAGTATATTCAGGGCTCTTTTTTCCCATGTATTCTCAAAATATTTTATTAATGCTACAAGTGAAATATTAAAATAACCACAGGCAGATGGTCTTTATAGGAAATTAGAGAATATTAAATTACTCTAAATTAATCTTAGTATGTAGTCAACTTATGTAGATAGAGAGAAATTAATTAATTTTTATGTTTTTTTCTCAAATTTGTGCCCCATTTGCGGTGCACGTGTATAATGTATACATGTGTGGGCCCTCAAGGGGTAAAAGTAAATTTGCACTAAGTTTAACATTATTTTACTGATTTTGTGAAAATAACATTAAAAGTGTTGGGATGATTAACTTCAAACGATAATTTTGAGCCAAGGATTCCTTCAGAGCAGCTTCTCTATCCCAACTGGATTAGGGTAAAATTTGTATTCATCCTTCCCCCCAGACTTATTGAAGAGTGGGAATATACTGGTTAAGTTTGTTTGTTTTGATCCTTCAAATTTGTTAACCACAATTTATCATAAGAAAAAATTATTTATAGAAAGGGCCTTAATATTTGTATTTGTTTAGGACCCCCAAAAACATTGAGTTGGCCTAATCCAGACGAGCCATACCACAAGCACATTGGATGGCCCGTCAGGCAAGCTAAGAACTTGCAAGCACTAGTTTGAGATCACAACACTAGATTCAAGATTGAAATGGTTTTAAAACAAATTGAGTTGGCACATGAGGTGTCGAGGTTTTCTAGTGCAAGGACATCATTTGTGATATGTAAGAGCTTAGAGGTATGGTGGGTTAACCAATGATACAACTTATATATAAGTTCCTCTAGGAGAATGGCATGTTAAAAGTTTATGTTTTATTTGGTATGCTTAGATTTAAGTAAATTTACTTTCCTAACAAGAGTCTTTAGGTGTCTTGTTGTTTAAGTTTTGGCTTGGCCTATCATAAATAAAGGAGTCTAAGGTTTTTATGAGGAAGGTACAAAATGGAAGTTAGCAAGAAATTCGATTGTTTAAGTTTGAGTTTTATTGATTCCTAGGCCTGATTTGCAACATGTTAATTCAATTATTATGTTTATTTGCAACATCGATTATAGAAGCTATATAGAAACAAACTTTCTATTTAAGAGATTACACTAGATTGGCATGTTTGCCTTGTTTCGTTTCAATATAATATTTAACTTCCAACACATTTGACTTGTTAGAGATAAAATATCAGTACATTGCCCAAATCAACCGATAATTAAGCAAAAGGGTAAAGGTGCAGCCTTTAGATAATTAGATAAATCATTAATTGTTACACTTTTCGAGAAATTACCATATCTATTAACCGTAAGATGATTTTCCTCGAAATTTTGTTGATTAGAGTTTATGTTTATCGTTACAGGACATCCTTCTTTTGATGAACCAAGAGCAATTTAGTGAGCCAATTAGCCTTAATCTTATTTGTTAGTACTACATCAAACTAGAAGAAAAGATGCGATAGAGAATAATCCTTTTAAGTTTGAACATTTGTTTCACCCATATTTGTCAAAAGCCCTCATGTTCTCGCCTAGGCGCAAAAAAAAAAAAGCCAGGCACGTGAAAAGCACCTCATGGCAGCCTAGGCGCACTCTGGTGACTTTCCGACAAGGATCCAACAAAATTCTGGAAACTCAGGTAAAGTTTTGGAAAATCCGGAAAAGTTCAAAAAAAATCAAACCATAAAAAAAGTTTTGTATTTTAATAACTCTATATAACTAGATTATTAATTGTTTTATGGTTACTATATATATATATATATTTTAAATTTTAAGCCTAAAACATGTAAAGCCTCTAAAAATGGTAACTTAATGCTATGCGCCTAGTTTAAAAAATCTCTCGTTTTTTTTTGCGCCTTGTGCCTTTGACAACTATGGTTTCATCCCAAGTTTTCTCATTCAGAGAAGAAAGTGATATTACTTTCTTTTCTTCAACACCTTCCGCATTTCATATATGGCTAATGAATAAGATCTTAAGATTGTTAGGTATGTACACAAGCCTTTTATGGCCACTTAAATGTCATATATAGCTTATATGAATTGTTAAAAACAAGTGGGAGTGAGGAAACAGGTTTGGATCAAAAGGGAAACTTTTGGAGAGGTTAAAAGGAGTATTTTTGAGTACATTGGAATTTGGAAACCCTTTTTGTCAAAAAAAATTCGTTATTTAGTAAATAAATTAGTTAAGCATGATTGTACAAAAAAATATTACACTAATCGTATTATTTATTTGAAAAAGCATGCACCTGGGATGAGGATTTCCCTTCACCATCTTTTGCCCGTACTTCCTCCATCTATAACCATCAGCTGATATTCCAACATCACTGGCAGCATGTATCACAAACTTGGGCTTTTTTGGAGATTTCAGAACAGAACCAGGACTTACAGAGCTGCTTTTCTTCACTCTGATAATCCAAAACATGAAACATATACAAAATAAGGGCAAAACATAATGATTCTGGTTCTGCAAAAACAATATAAATATACCTAGTCAACCGTAGGGTTATAATCGAGCCGAGCCGAAATTTCTTTCGAGCCAAAAATCCAAGCTCGAGCTTGTAAAAACCTCGAGCCACAAGCCAGCTTGTTTTTTTTTTTTGTTTTTTCCTCCACTTATATAATATATATATATATATATATCTTATACAATATACATGTATATATACACATACATATATATATATATATACATACATAATATGTATATTTACATTAATATGTGTATAAGATTGAATATATATAAATATATATATTATGTATAATATATATGGATGTGTGTGTGTATATATTTATATGTTTGAATGTGTAATATAATATATATGTGGTGTATATAATTTAATATATATATATATTAAAAATCGAGCCGAGCCAATGAGTTGAGCCACGCGCCGAGCTCGAGCCGCGCCTACCCTAGCTCCTGCTCGGCTCGTTTT
Organism: Mikania micrantha; assembly: GCA_009363875.1. NCBI lineage: Eukaryota > Viridiplantae > Streptophyta > Magnoliopsida > Asterales > Asteraceae > Mikania > Mikania micrantha. The sequence goes on from CM018693.1 coordinate 52,986,883, forward strand.
TAACGAGCTTTTCTTGAGCCGAGCCTTTTTTGAGCTTTTTTCGAGCGAGCCGCGAACTTTTCGAACAGCCCTAGTTAACTGCATAAAGGCAGTCGGCCATTTAGGTAACCAGCTTTTTTGGGCCAGAAAAAAGCCATCATAGTTTGGATACTTTTACTTTACCTGTAACCAACATCTATACATTTCAATCTAAGGCAAACCTTTAAATTAGGATGGCAAAATGGGCTAGTCAAGCCGATTCATGTAATAGTAATAGGTCAAAATTCAAAACAGATAACTTTTTAAACGAGAGTCAAGACAGGCAGGTTAACATTCAAGGGGTGGAGCAGTGGTACGCAGTTGAGTACCTCTAGCAGAGTCTCGTGTTTAGGCTACCTGCCTAATGCAAGCTATATTCTACCCAATCCTGTTGGTTAGCAAGGTAGTGAAGGAATGATAAGGAGTTCTCATGGTTACCCAAAAAACAGGTCATGAGCACATGGTTTTTTTTATTGTTTATGATTTTACAAATTAGCATGCTTATTGATCTTAGAAAAAAATATATTATTACAAAAGAATAGAACGCTTTTAATTATGTGGTTTAGGAGGTTTTGTGTGTTTATTTCAGATGACTTTCAATCCTTCTGACTCAACTTTTTAGCTAAATATTTTACCACCGTTGATAGAATAAAACAAGCCCAATTTGGCTTTTTTGGAATTACAAGGATGGAAATTTCCACCACTACTCCAGGTGACAACTGTCAAAACTATGATACGTGACTTTGACCATGTAGACTTTTTTTGTCATGTGGTGACTAAACCCATTAACTTCGTAGGTTACTGATAGGAATCGATCAACCCAATCAACACAATCAAGTAATGAAACCAACTGTAAATGGAAGAATGAAAATGGATAATAAGGATTCCAGGACTCAGCCCTTTCTCACTGTTACACAGGAGACCTAGCCACACTTAGGCTAATTTTCTAAACAATAATCTCTCCTCTCCTCTCACTATACTAATGATCCTTATTTATAGAATTAGAAACTACACTTACCCTCTCCCACAATTACAAAATACTATTAATCAACAAAATAGAATAAGATCTCTATCATTACTCCCCCCTTATTTAAAAGTCTTGTCCTCAAGACTTGGGAGTGAATCATTTATCCAGCCTTGCTTCGTGTACTCCGGACGTTTGTTAGCTGACCCGTATCTATTACCCCAACGCAAACAAATTCTTTTCTTCTTATGTCCTTTCCAATCCAAACGTGAAGGATATAAAACTACTCGATCACGCAAAATACTGGCACTTCCTTCCATTGGAATCGACCCTGATTTAATGAACGGCACTGAATGAATCTTGTTGGAACAAACAGGTAACCCACGCTCAATTAATGTGGGTGTATTAACACTTTTGGGCTCCCCTTGACCCAACACTTGAGGCCCATCACCTTTACCTGTTAAAGGCTCAAAAGAATTCTGATAACGAAAAGGAAAAAGAGAGAGCATACGATCGACAGAATTAGGGCGCCATATATCCTCTACATCATCGATGGAATCGGAAATCAAATCCAATTGTTGGATTGCAGCTAATTGCTTCGACGGATTATGAATTGCTAAGCCACCAAGAACTCTCGTCGGCACAGGAACACGTCCAAAATCAGAAGGTGCGGCCTTACTGTCGACGGAATCAGGGCACCCTTTAACCTCGTCGTCACCGATCAAATCGGTAGTCAACTCCGATTGATGAATCGTAGCGAACTGCTCAGAAGGAGTTTGAAGTTCGAAGCTACCAATCGCTACATGCTTACCGCCGACGACATGGATTAAAGCATCGTTAATCGAATCCAATTGCGCAGGAGTAGGCATCGCGAAACAACTAAATCGCTGCAGAAGCTCTGATTGGAACTCCGATTGCTCTTGATGTTTCATCCAAGCTAGGACGATTTGCCTGAAATTAGCTGATTCCGCACGCTCAATTTCCAAGGATTGCAATGTGGTTTTGATTTCGTTCACATCTGATTGCAATTGACGAATCTGTTGATCGTGAACCTCTAGGCGATCGTAAGTATCACGAATTTCTATGGATACCGGCAGATCAAGGGCAGGTCGGACCATTGATAGGAATCGATCAACCCAATCAACACAATCAACTAATGAAATTAACTGTAAATGGAAGAATGAAAATGGATAATAAGGATTCCAGGGCTTAGCCCTTTCTCACTGTTACACAGGAGACCTAGCCACACTTAGGCTAATTTTCTAAACAATAATCTCTCCTCTCCTCTCACAATACTAATGATCCTTATTTATAGAATTAGAAACCACACTTACCCCCTCCAACAATTACAAATTACTATTAATCAACAAAATAGAATAAGATCTCTATCAGTTACCTTGTTACTTTAAAGGTTTTTCTAGCGTAAAAAATGTTAAATACCTAAAATGTAGAATAGATATTTTCCAAAGATAATAATAGAAAGTTTGACTTGCCTTGGTTTTGGTGGTGGTGCATCCATCTCTTCAACTAAAATCAGACCATTGTTAACAGAGCCACTAGATTTATGTTGTTTGGATACATGTGTGGAGCTCATTTTACGTTCTTTCCCTCGAGAAGAAGCTGATAAAACCTTACCCCTCCTGCTATACACTTTCTTTGGTGGATCATGTTTGTGTTGACCTTTATAAATTATTTTTGTGACTGAACTGTATTGATCGCACGACTCGATCTTTTTAGCATCACAATCATTGTATGTGCACTTAAAATAGCTTCTTGAACCTTGAGGAGTTTTCACTTGTTTTTGGCCATATTTTCTCCAGTTGTACCCATCAACAGGTGTCTTTACAGTTCGTGAAGTAGATACTGTTTTAGAATCCGAATTAATCCTCTGGTTTGCTTCTATTGATAGCATCTCTCCTTTTGAATTTAATCTTGGTAGACTTGAAATTGGTTGTGGAAAATTCGAATTTAAAGACATATTATTTCCCGAATGAGCTTTAGCAGCCTGAGCGATAACGACTGCCAAGGCTTCTTGGTGACTCCCTTGAAGTTGTTTCTAAATTGCAAAATGGTAAATAATCAAAATGTATTGAAACATACATATGAACAAATGTGTAAAAAAGAACTCCTGGTACAAGTATAAATGTTAAGTTAAATGGTTTATATTTTAAAACCAAACATGCATCAAAAATATATTATTACTATATATACATTTAGGAAATGTAATGATTGCAAGTGAAGAGTAATAATAATTTTCTATTCGATTGTTTTGTTGCTTCTCTAGCAAAAAACCGCAACAAAATATTGGTTTTAACCGCGACAAATATTGTTCTGCTAAAAAAATGTAAGAACCAACCGCGGCAAAAAACTGGTAGAACCATGGCAAAATGTGAAAGTGAAACCAATGCTTGCTTGGTTTCCCAAAATGGAACAAAACGAAATTAAATGAATACTGTTATGGAACGACTCATTTCATTCCATCACCATGTTTGATTGGCCAAAAGGAAACGAATGGTCATACTGGTATATAATTCCATATGCTACACAATAAATTTGAATTAAAATAATTAGGTTAAAAAAGTTTAGTGATTTCTTTGATGTAAATAGATTTCAAATTAAATTAGTTAACTGATTTTTACTAAGTTTTCAGACTACATGTAATTATTTTCTTAGTTCAGTTCTAGTTACTGCATAAACTAGAAATGCCTTTTTTATAAAAAACATAAAACTTACATTAACAAAATATCAAAAAAACTGGCATATAAGAATACAATGAAACATGTTGCAAAGTATAAACTTAAAACCTAGTTTCTATTTAAAAGATAATACTTTCCATGTAAACTTCACAAGACACTTATGCCTGTCTACAAACAAAACCCAATAGAAAGCATACATACATCTAAAGTTGAATTGATCCAAAAAATAATTAACCTAACCGCCCTCCAAAAATCAACTGAGCACATTCTAAAAATCTAAAATAAAAGAAAATGCACAACTAAACCATATCCAGAGAACAACCCAGTAACCCACACAATTAATTTGTAACTCGTTCCATATACTTTCCCATTTCTAAATCTTTTTGGATTCATTAATCCACTCAGAATATGCAGGTGAGCCATATATCTAATAAGCAATAACTAACTTTTGCAATCTTCATATAAGATAAGAACCGAACAACATAAAATTCAAATCTGTCTATTTACAAAATATGTGCTTTCAACAGGCACAACAAGTAGTCAACAATTAGGTGAGCAAATAGAAAGAAAAATAATCAAACATTAACAGCTTTTCCACTGTGCAGACAACCATCAGAAAATAGCAATTTAACAACATCAGGTCAGTGTAAAAGTAAGCTATAAGTATCCATCAAGGAGTTGTTGATTACTTAACAGTACCAAACACTTTCACGCAAAGCTAAAACCAAATTCCTTGAAATCATAGGAATCCTCTTTAAAATTCAAGTTCATAAAGATATATATAATCTATGCATGAAGATAGACAATAGTAATCCCTTTTCACTAAAAAAAGAGAGAAACATTGGATTAGGTTAATTTTTAAGTTTAAACTTGTGGTAGATTCTAAACAGCTATGGAAATTGACAACCACTCAGTGATAAAATTCCAGAAACAAGATCTAGTTTATATTTTAGAACAAAAAAATTGGTAACAATTCTGTATTTCACAAATTTACGTAACAAAAATGAGTTAATATTGACTAAAAAGACAAATATTTTGTCAAAACTTATGTTCGCTCTTTATCATGTCAATTATATCACTATTTTCACACACAGACAAAATAAAAATAAAAAATAAAAATAAAAAATAAAAAATGTAAACCATCAAGAACATATACAAACTAGTTTACCTTCAAGCGCTCAAGCTCATCATGTCGCACCTCGTATTGTATCGGCACCTCCGCCAGGCCTAAACATACACAAACTAGTCTTCTAACGCACAAGCACATGAACAAAACAATACTGAATTTAGGAAGAACCGATCGTACTACATACCAGATACTAGGGTTTCGGATTGAGAATTTCTAGCATAATCTTCGATTTCCATGGGAGAAGTCTCCAAATCACTAAGCTCTTTTTGATCATCAGTCGCATCGTCATCAAATTCATCTTCATTTACGGTGCCGGAATCTTCTCCGTCGTCGTTGTCACTGTACCTCTTCCTTTCTCTGGTTAAAATTTCAAATTGAGTTGCTTCAGAACTCCGATCACTGTCGTCGTCCATGGCGGAAGGGAATCTGAAGAATTGAAGCGGAATGAAGAAGGTGTGAATGAAAATTTCGAGGATTTTATTCCTTGTTCGCAAGTGTTTTTGGTCTTTGTCAAGGGAAGAAAAGTCGTTTCAGACGGGCAGTGTCCTCTGCTTGCTATGGATACTTGTGAAATTATATTTGTATTATTCATATTACAAAAGCAACCCCCGAACGTTTTAAATTGGGTATTAATCTTATTAGACCGAGCACAGCGGTCGTCCCGCCCGGCCAGCGGGCTCTTCCCCCGCCGCGGTGCCCAGCGGGAACACCGCCCCTCAGCCAGCGGTGCCCCGCCCAACGAGCCGGAACGGCCCCCGCTCCCCGTTCGGTTTCCTTCTTCCTCATTGGTTGGTTCAAGATGGTGGGTGTTAAAAGGGTTTTCAGTGGGGAAAGGTTTTCAGTGGGGTGACCATTGTGGGTGTTAAAGGTTTTCAGTGGGGTAATGACGTGGCAGGAAATTTCAGTGGGGAAGGGTTTTCAGTGGGGTGACCGCTGTGGATAGTCTTACTAGCAATGAGTATAATATAAACATAACCAAAAAATAACCAATAACCATATCGAAACATAAAAATTTTTTTTACCAAAACCGACTTTAACCGATAGTTATGGTTAAGAGAAACGATTATCGAACCATTCGGTTATGGTTAACACAAGTCATTAACCGACTTTAACCTAACCGAACCGAATATTGTATGTGTGTGTATATTAATATTTATATGTTTGTGTGTTTTTTTAAGAAGTTATGATGTAAGTCAAGTATAAAAGGTGAATCATCACTTTTTACTATATGAAAATACTATGAATCATATGTAAGACTGAATATATTAGAAAATAAATTAAAATTCATGTGGTTTTACTTTTTGTTCATACATTCTCAGTAACTACAAAGTTTTACAAGCTTTACTTAGATTTTCATCATCAATAATTCTATAGTCCACAAGCGTATTAAATGTTTTTCTTAGTTTTTCAATAATTATGTTATTAGCCGAACTTAACCGAAACCGAACCGTAAACGGTGGTTAACCAATCAATTGGTTATGGTTATGGTTAAGGATTTATAATTAACCGAAGTAGCAGTTTTGGTTATAAAAATGGCCATAACCACGACCAACCAAACCATGCACATCACTAAATCTTACACTCATTTCCCTAAACTTACACCCATTTATACGTGGTGTATAGCTCACTAAGTGTCGTATATTGCCGCCAAAGGACACATCAGCAGAGAATGAATGTTATACGCCACGTATAGCGCTATACGTGGCGTACGACACAAACTGACAAAAGTTGCGTTCAATTGTACGCCACGTAGATATCACTACGTGGTGTATAGATCCCATCTTGTCAAAGTACAACATGTTATATGCCACGTCTAGTTTATACGCCACGTTTAACCAGTCAATACACCACGTATAGTTTCTGACAAAAGAACAATTAAAACATTTCCAAGATTCTCTCCATTCGAACATAAACATGTTAATACCATCACACATTGAAGCCAATTCTCAATTGTTCGAATTACTCAAAAGTTTCAAGAATGTCGTTCTGGAATGCAGAATTCTTTTTTGGTTACAATTCAGATGTTTCGCATGTATCTGAAAGTATTCACAAGGAGCAGTTTGGTCAATCTAGGTACGAGAACTACCAGTCGATAGTTCCGGACTTAAATGAGGTTCCTGAAATTCAATTGTATCAACTGAATAGGTTGTTCGATTTGAATGAAGAGCCATGCGTTGAAATTTCTTATTTTATCAAAACAATCAAGAGTGTTTTTGATAGTGAACATTCGTATATGCAATATTCGAATTCAGACTTGGTTTATAGATGTGACACTTCTTTGCCTCAAGAAACTTCAACGAATTTGTTAATGAATCTTTAAGAGAGAACTTATCTTGGGAAACAAATCAGGCATCACATTGTTTATTTATGTATTATTCTTTGTTATCTAAGCAATAACTAGTTGTATACAAGCTAAGTTATACCTGAATTGTTTTTTTAGGAATTTATGTCTCACGAAGAGTTATTAGCTTGGGTTAAAAACAAATCGTTAGAGAACAGTTATATTATAATAACTGCGAGATCAAAGAAAAAAGGTGATTTGTGATTGTGGTGGTAAACATAACAGTAATGCAAGCCACGTTCAGGATGCAAGAAAATCGAATGTCCTCTTAAATTGGTAGGGATATACGATGAGAAAAGACTTGTCTAGAGTTTGCAGGTGAGAAATGATGAACTCAACCAAGAACCTGCTCAACATCTTAAGGGTCACCCATTTGTACAGAGGTTGTCTCATAACGAGCACAGAATGGTTGAACAACTGACTGAACAACATATTAGGGCTGGCAATTTCAGACACGAACACGTTAACACGACATGACACGACTTTAACATGTTTTGTGTTTACCCTTAACATGTTTTCGTGTCTAAAACAGGTCGACACGTTAAGACCTGTTAAGATCCGTTAATACCTGTTAAGATCCGTTAAGACATGTTAATACCCGTTAAGACCTGTTTAAAATTTAAAATTTAAAATAAATAATATAATAAAATATGTGGGTAACCGATTAGTTTCAAAAAATTTCTAATTGTCTAACCCCTAGTTCTTTAACGGGTTCCTTACCAGGTTCTTTAACGGGTTTTAACAGGTCATTTATAGTGTTAACTGTTAACATGTTCCTTAACGGGTCATTTCGTGTTTGCGTGTTTTTAACGGGTCATGTTCGTGTCTAACCAGTTCGTATTTCGTGTCTTAACGTGCCGTGTCTTAACGGGTCGTGTCTGACCCGTTATGACAGCCCTATAGCATGCGGAGCCACACAATACACTGTCTATCATAAAGAAACAAAACCCTAAAAATGTTTCAATTCTCAGAGACATATATAATGCACAATAGAAAATCAAAACTAAGAAACAAGTAGGGAAAACCCCAATGCAGGTTCTGGAAGGTTTATTGCACTCAAAAGGGTACTTTTATTACACTAGAGAAGATCCTGCCACAAATGTTGTGGAAAAGACTTTCTTTTGTCATCCAAAACCGTACATATACTGGTGTGCATTCCCATATGTGCTGATGATTGACGCTACGTATAAAACAAATATGTTCAGACTTCCATTCGTGCAGATTGTAGGTGTAACATCGACACATCAGTTGTTTTGCGATACTCACACATTTATAACTAAAGAGCGAGAAGAAAACTACTTATGGGTGTTAGAAAGGGTTGAAGAGATGTTAAACAAATGATCATAACTGACAGAGTAATGTTGCTGATGAATGCGTGTAAGAAAGTGTTTCCAAACACATCTAAGCGTCTATGCAAGTGGCACATAGGTGAAAATATCTCAAAACACTGCAAAGGTTTTTCCAACAGTGATTGGAATAGGTTTAAGTGTATGTGGACGACACTATGTGAGCCTTTTTCTGAAGAAATTTATCAATACAACTATAACAAACTTTTCGAACGGTTGGTGAGAGACCAACGTGGATGTAAGTTTATGTTACATACAAAGACGTATTTTTGTCTATATATATAAATAATGTTATATATGTTTAATATCAGGTGTGATAGCATATTTGACTCAATGGTTATCAAGAGATGTTCGTATCAACCTGGACCAATAAAAACCACAACTTTGGTCAGCATACAACAAACAGAGTAGAAAGCCAGCATGAAAATCTGAAAAGATATCTTAAAACAGTTAATAGCTCACTCGCATTTATTATGGGTTTCGTTGATAAAGTTGTCAATTCTCAGGAGTGTGAACATCAACCACAATTTTGAAACTAGCAAAATTAAGACAATGAGTCATCACAGACTGCCAATGTTTGATTACCTTAGAGGCAAAGTGTCACACCCCCAAATTCCCACGTGTGGAGTCAGTCCACATGGGTGTGACATGGCTAGAATCATAGCTCATGGTCATATAGAACAACTCTATATGCGTTTGAAAAGAAATGTTTGACAATAACACAACGAAACAGTTTATATAATAAGCAGCAAAAAATAGTAAGTTTAAATCATGCAGCGGAAAGATGTTTAATGTTGCAGCGGAAATAAAAGGTCAGACACTACATTGTATCAAATACATAACATAATAAATATTGTTTGATCAAAACGACACAACATAATGAATGCAGTTCCTATGCTCGTTTCCTTAGGTGCGTTTCCTGAATCCATATGCCTGTCAGTTACCTGAGAATACAAGTTTAAGAAAAAGTGTCAACACAATGGTTGGTGAGTTCACAGGTTTTGATATACATATATAGTAAGAAAACATGTGTCATGTTGTTTATTATAATGTTAGTCCCGAGCCCTAAGCTCCAAGTGTCAGTGCGTCACTACCGAACTAGACTTGTTAGTCCTTGCCTCAGCTATGTCTCGTAATAACATAGCAAGTTAGGTCGAGATTTCGCGTGTTCGACCTCCAGTCGGTATTGTGCCACGCGGGGTACGTCACACCCAAACGGATCCATTCAAACTCACCTTGTTGTTTGTACATTAACGGTAAGACTTTGTGATGGCTTGTTACGATACAACACTTAATGCTTGTCCAATAAACCAGCATACATATATAATGTTTGTAATAGCATAAATGTTTGACTCGATTCAACAAGTATTCTCCCCCTATTTGAAAAGCTTTGTAAAAGAGTAAAGAGGGTCCGTAAACTCACCTTAGTGAAAATGAAAGAGTGCAAGCGTAAGCTCCTGCGTCGTAGAATGTCGGTCACCGGCTACCAATATCGTATACCATATGTGAGTCCGTGTAAGTGACCGTGTTCGTGTTTGTGCTTGTGTTTGTGCTTGTGTTTGTGCTCAACAACCCTTGGTTGTTATGTTTGTCCGTGTTGGTCCACATTGACAATGTTTGCTCATGTTGGTCCACATTGACCGTGTTTGACCATGTCAAGTCAACGACTTATTGGTGAACCGTGAGTTGGTTGTGATTCGTGTAACATTCGTGATTGTGCTCGTCGTGTGGAAAACGCGCAATCGCGTTCATGGACAACTTACTATTTAAAGTAAGTTTCCATTCATAGCAAGTTTCATAACACATATCGTTTTTAAGGTTCTAGCATGCTCGTTAGTCCTACGTGATCATGTTAACACATAGCACATCATCATAAGTGGTCAAATAAGCACATAAGCCATTTTTATACATTAAAGTTTCATAAAAAGGAAAGTTTCTAAATCTAGCATGTTCATCATTGGAAACCATCTAGCTTAACATGCAACAATCATATCGAGCCATATTAAGTCATTTAGCATGCTCAAAACATATCTAGTATTCCTAGATCGATATTTCACAAAATAAAGTTACTAAAAATAGTAACTATGACAATTATCCTTCAATCGATTATTCTTAGCATTCTTAATCCATCCTTATGCCAAATATCATCAAATAATATCAGTTAACATCATCTAATTATGCTCATTTGGTCAAAATCATTGTTTATCAAAAATCGGTTCACAAAAGTTACTATATTTAGCAACTAGGCCAAATATGACCAACATCAAATCCCAAATCATTTTCCTTAGCATTTTAACATCATATAATCATTCTAATAACAAATCCATACACATGCATGTTCATAATCTCATTCACATCATCATGTTGTAACTAAAAAGTTACTAAAAATAGTAAGTTCATCAAAAATCCATATTTTAAACATTTTGACAATACCAAATCATGTAAAACATTACCAATATCACCAATATTCATCAAAATTCCATCTAACAACCTTAGATCATGCATGCATGTAGGTTTTTCGCCTATTCATGACCAAATCATGCCTTATACACACACCCATAATCATCATATCGTCATGAAACACCAAGATACATCATTAAATCAATATAGATCATCAATAATCATATAAACATCATCAAACCCAGATTCAAACTAAGTAAAATTCATGCATGTATCCCTACATGAGTTGCATGTGTGTGTGAAGCCATGCATGTGGGTGTTATGGTGTTAGAAGTGTAAGATGGACATGGTTTTACCTTCAAAAGCTCCAAGATGCAGTAATGGTGATTGAGCAGCCCCTGAGATTCTTACATGGCGGTGTTTGACAAGAGGGAGGTGGTGGTGAGAGCGTTAGAGCTCTAGCAAGCTTCCTTCAAGTTCTCCCAAGGCTTCCTTATGGATTCCAATCTCCAAAAATGGCTTCTAATGGTGTTTAAGGGGTGTAGCACTAATCAAGTAATACAATGTCATAACAATCATTTATCATGAATACATCATTCAACGTCTTGATTTGGTTGAGCATCATGGACAATTAGCTGAAGATTTCTAGCTCGAGCAACTCTTTGGTTATTTCCAGCAAGTCGGGGGCACTGGTTTCGAAGGTGATTAGGGTCGCCACATTTGTATCAAGCCCTTCCATTGGCTACGGCAGGATTGACAGGTGCAGCCTGTTATTGGTTTAACTGTTGGACTTGTTGACCCTGCTGCAAAAGTGGTCCATTTCGACAATAATTGGCGAAATGTCCATACATCCCACAGTTTGTGCATGTCCTGAAAGGTCGAGTTATGGAGTGATAATACCTACAAGTGTTGCAGAATGGGCTTGCCCCCTCATATGGTTTGGTGTTTGATTTTGGTGCTTGTTGGTTCTGGGGTAAAGTAGGGGTCACCACAGCAAAGTTTTGACTCTTTCGCTTGCGGTTGTTGAACTTTGAGGTGTTTGAAGTTCCAGCTTTGACTTCCTTTGTGGGTTCATCTGAGGTTGGCTTGGATTCAACTTTCTTGGCACCCTTCCTTGTTGGAGTACCAGCCTTAACATGATTATCAAATAAGGTTGCAGCAAGTCTGATTGCATCTTCAATAGTGGTAGGTTTGTTACCAAAAGCAGTATCTTGAATCTCCATAGGAAAGCCACCAATGTAATTTTCAATGGCCCGAGACAAAGGAGTGACCAAGTGTGGCATAAGTAGACTGAGTTCATGAAAGCGGGTCGTATAGATAAGGTTCTCCCCAATCTCTTGCTTGAGCTCCCAAAATTCAGCTTCAAGCTTCCTCATTTCATTGCGAGGACAGAATTCATCAGTCATGAGTTGTTTTACCTCTGACTAGGTCAAAGCAAGTGCAGCATCCGAACCCTTTGTTCGCTTCTCACTATTCCACCAAGTGAGTGCCCTTTTTTGAAAGACACTGGTGGCATACCGAACCTTAAGGTTCTCAGGAAAGTCGGAATGAATAAATGTGCTCTCTATACTTTCAAACCATTGGAGTAGTCTAGTTGCTCCTTCAGAACCAATGAACTTCGCAGGATTGCAAGAGTTGAAGTGTTTGAAAGTGCAGGTTTGAGTTCCAATACCACCATTGCCATTGTTTGGAACTGGGTTCGCATTTGCAGCTTGATTGAGCTGGGTCACCAAGGTTGGTAATACAACAGCCACTTGTTGAGAAATGATCTGGGCCAACTCTTGAATAGTGGGGTTAGTGTTGTTGGTCTTGGTCTTGGCGTTGGCGTTAGTGTTGGCGTTGGTGTTGGTGTTGTTGATGTTGTTGGTATTTCTGCGAAGAAAACGAGGGATGATTCCACAGAAGTCCAATTGAAAAGGGTTAGAATTTATATAACTCAAAGAGTTCAAATAACGAATAGAGAGTTCAAAGGAAAGTTCAATCATAAGGTAACAATTGGATTGTATTCCTAAAGGAATACGTCTGACAGATTAAAGTGTTTAAGTTCAATTTAACTTTCGAAAAGACATACTTTAGCCTATAGGTTCATACTCACTCCAAGGGTTCCCAGGAAAGCATAACAGGTCCATCGGTTGATTTGGATTTATATGAAATGCTTTCCTAGACAGAACTCCCTAAGGTACATGTATTCCCCCTTCCAGATTGTATGTGTTTTCTAATCATTAAAATGAACCTAAAGACTATTGACATGATTCAAGATTAGACTTAGAAGTCTAAGATCATTCCTTGTGGTGACGATCCTCATTCAAATCGTAAGAAAGGGGTCACAAAGTTTTGAACCTTAGAATCTAGTGTGTGCATATTAAGGCATCTTAAACTAGGTTCAAACATTTGACCTACCGAATAAATAGTCACATAAGCAAGTATGATGTCGCACCCCGGCCTTCCCGACCTAAACGAAAGGGCGTGACTCGACTGATCTTGCAGGATCGCAGTCTCCAGTTACACAGTTGCGAGACCTATATGTCTGGTTTCGTATGTACATCCAATAACTTGGATAAAACAGTTTTGTAAAATCAGAGTTGCGGAAGTAAAGTATAAGTTATCAAAACAGATTAATTCGTAAGTTGCGGAATCGTTCACAAAATAGTTTTCAAAATGACATAAGTTTAAAGTTTGCGGAAGCGATTAAAGGTGTTTAACAATACATAAAAATAAATGTTTATATATTATCAAATGGCCTAAGACACTACAGTAGATGCATGAACTCCATCCTAGCATCCTATTCCTTGTGCGCGTGCCTTAGCTACCTAAGAAAACATGCGAGAAAAAGGTCAACACAAAAGTTGGTGAGAGCACATGTTTTATATCAGCAGTAAACATCAAAATGTTTAAAGTAAATGTTTGCAGGTTTACATTTCAATATAATGCAATATCCATTGATAGCTAGTCAATATGAGTTATACCATATGCGGGTTCGCAACCGAAGCTAACATGCTGCCTCCCGCCATATCCATCCAACAATATATGGCAATGTTGTTTGGTCAATTTTGCACTGTTCCGACCTCCAGTCGGGGTGGCCATACGGTGCTCAACAGTGGGACTTGTCAGGCCCAAATAGTACTATTCAGAATTACCACGATGAGCGCTACGCGCTATTAACGGTCCGAGAAGATAGTTGTGAGGACTTATTAGTTTTTGTGGATGAGTGCCACACATATGCAAATAGTGATAAAGCTTGTCCACGTGTAAATAAAATGAGTTGTTGTTCAAAAACAGTTGTGATGCAATGTTTCTTCCCCCAATGGTAGAAAATGTAAAAGGGGCCGTGAACTCACCTGATAGAGCAGTTCCGGTTATATGCTTGCTACTTGCGACTGCTAGCACCTGCTAGTATGCACCTATAATCATATAGGTTGTGAATATGAGTTTTGTGGTGTGTTGTAATCCATACAACTCCAAGTGTCGGTGTGCTCAACCGAGTGTGTGTGTTGACTTGTGTTGACTCGACGAATCGTTGGTGACACGTTTGTTGTGTTAAGTTGGTTTGTCTTAATGCAGTTAAGACATCAACATGCATCCTATGACTCTAGCCGTGATGTTTTCACATAAGTCACGTTTCGAAGATCGTAATGTTTCCGTTTCGGGAAAGTTTCCGTTTTAGGAAAGTGTAGTACGAAATTCCATTTCATAAAGTTAATACCTTTAATATGTTTGTAAAAACACTTTTAAACACTTAAAACATATTGTTTACACATAAATCCCTGTTTATGGCATTTTGCCCAAATAAAGTTTCATAAAATAGTAAGTACTCGTTTAAAAGCTCGTTTTCACAAATCAAAGTTTCCTTATATAGTAAGTTTCTTAAAAATCATGTTTTTGACAAAATCAAACACCCAAATGTGTTTCTAAACACTTCAGTCTATATTTGACAACATCTAGACATGTCTAACATGTCTAGATCATCACAAATTTATGACATGCAACATAAAAGTTTCCTTTTATGGCAAGTGTACCTAAATCATCATCAAATCGATCAATAACTCAACCAAACTCAAATCCAATCAATCTTATACTAAAATCAATAGATTTAAATCTAGTAACACATCAAATCACCAACAAATTCGTGCTCAATAGCCACATGGAGTTGCATGTGTTCAAACACAATTGCATGTGTGTTTTTACATCATGCATGTACGATCTAACCAAGGATAAACATATAAAACTACCTTAGGTGCTAGGATTCGAGTTGAACAGCTTCTGATGATGAAGATCTAGTGGATTGATGGCTGCTCCAAGCTTCTTGATGGTTCCCAACACCTTACTTGAGCTCCAATGGCTTCCCACACAAAGGAATAACTTCCAAAGTGATTCCAGAGGATTAGGGGCTTGCTTCAGATGGTTTTTGGTCGAGAAAACAAGTGGGAGTTCGGAGAAAATGGAAAGGAAACGAGTAGAAAGTGGATGGGGTTGGTTTTTATAGAAATTTTGATCTACATGGCCTTCGCGTACCGCCGAGGCCGGCCAGAAGCATCTTCGCGTACCGCCAAGGAATTCTGGAGTCTCGACTCCCGCTTTTCTTCGCGTACCGCCAAGCCCTTCGCCAAGGAGCCTTGGCGTACCGCGATGGATCCATTTTCTTGTTTTTCGATTTCGCCGATTCGATTTCACTCGTGCTCGGTTCCCAACGTTTATCCTAAACATCTAATGCTTGTTTAACACATAATCACATAATCACATAATAACACATAAGTTTGACTACTGTTTGATCACCAAAGTTCGTGAGACTCGTTTGTCTGTTTGTCACATCATCCCCTTGTTAAAAGGAAATTTCGTCCCGAAATTTATTTGTTTTTGTTGGCGTTCAACGTTGTCGGTTCCAAGAGGTGGGGATGTTTACGCGTCATCTGATTTTCACGTTTCCACGTGAATTCATGTCCGCGTTTCGAGTTCCATCAGGCTCTGGTAATCGGAATCCGGCTTTAATTAAGTTGTTTGACCTCACGGTCCATAATCTTTATCGGTTCTTCCACGAACCGTATTGGTTCATTCATCTGGGTCTCATCCGTAAGTGTCTCATAGAATAAACACTTCCTTAAGTTTGAGACATGAAATACGTTGTGGATTCCATCGAGTTCAGCTGGTAAGTTGATTTGTATGCCACCGAACCAATCCTCTTCAGGATCTCGAATGGTCCAATATACCGTGGATTCTGTTTGCTTCGTTTACCAAACCGAATGACGCCTTTCCATGGTGAAACTGTCAGTAGGACTTCGTCTCCTATCTGAAATTTCCAGAGGCTTTCGGCGTTTGTCGGCATAACTCTATTGACGATCTCGAGCTAATGCCATACGATTTTTGGTTCGCACAATCTTTTCGGTTGTTTCGTGTACAAGTTTCGGGCCTGTGAGCTGACTGTTGCCCACTACCGCCCAACAGATGGGTGATCGGCATTTTCTGTCATAGAGGGCCTCAAGCGGCGCTGCTTTGATGCTGGTGTGGTAGCTGTTGTTGTGGGAGAATTCTACCAATGGTAGGCGAGTTTCCTAGCTATTGACGAAGCCTACTACGTATGCTCGTAGTATGTCTTCAAGAGTTTGTATTGTACGTTCGCTCTGGCCATCAATTTGTTGGTGGTATGCTGTACTCATATTCAACCGTGTACCAAGCGACCTTTGCAATGACTTCCAGAAGTTGGAAGTGAATCTAGCGTCTGGATCCGAAAGGATGGAGATTGGCACTCCATGGTGTGAGACTACTTCCTTGACATAGATTCTTGCTAGCCTTTTCATTTCGTCATTTTCATTGATTGCAAGGAAATGTGCTGATTTAGTCAGCCGACCCATAATTACCCAGATAATGTCACATCCATTAGGAGTAAGGAGTAATTTGGTAATGAAGTCCATAGATATTTGTTCCCACTTCCACATGGGGACAGAGGAGTATCGCTCCTTTCACCGTTGATGTCTAGGGTTTCTCCACTAGGGAGAGGTATGCGCACAACCTTGTCGTGGCAAGTGATTTCAGCTTGGTTTTTAGACAACCAATTCATACCCACTACAACCTCAAAACTGCCTAGTGTAACTGGCAAGAGGTCGATCCTAAATCTATGGTCTGCGAGCTCTAAAGTGCATTCTCTTAGAATGTGCTTAGTTGTAATCAGTTTATCATCAGCCAACTCTACGGTGTATTCAACCTCTTAAGAATATTGGGTTTATGACATGTATTTACTAAAACGCTTAAATATAAAACTTTTCTCAGTTCCAGTATCAAACAATACAGAAGCGTAATGATCGTTTAAGAGATACGTACCTGTTGCAAGGTTAGGATCATTTCCGCCTTTCTTAGCCCCAATCACGAGGGCTCGTCCCTCCGGACCGTTGTTGTTCTCGTTATTGTTATTGTTCTTCAGATGTGGGCAGTCCTGTTTGATGTGCCCTGGCTTTCCACATTCGAAGCAACTCTTTGGTGCTTCGTTCCCATTGTTTTTCACATGGGGGCAATCCCTATTGAAGTGCCCTGGCTTTCCACATTCGAAGCAACCTTTTGGTGCTTTGTATTGCTGCTGTTGTGGCTGTGGGATTTTGGTCACTAGTTCACCCCTATAGTCCCTAGCTGCGTGACCTAGCTTTCTGCACCGCTGACACCGGTATCTTTCACACGGTCCTCGTTGATGATGATAATCACAGTTTTTGCACTTTGGGTATCTGCCAACATAGGCCCCCTTAATTTGAGTGGTTTGGGTGAGCAGAGTGTAGGTTTGGGGTGATCCAAACTTACGTCGTATTGGTGGTTGGAGAGTGGGGGTTTCGTTTAGAGAGTTATCCCATTTGCGTTTGTTGTTGTTGGTTTTGATTACTGAGCCATGTGGAGGTAATAATCCTTGAATAACTGCTGTATTGGTCAGTTCATGAGCTAAGTATACGACTTGTTGTAAGGTGGTGGGGTCAGCGGATAGTACCATATCCCGAACCTGTGGTGTCAATTCCTCAATGTATCTTTCGAGATGTTTGTAGGCTGGGGTCACCATTTCTGGGCACATGTGTGCTAACTCATAAGATCGAGAAGTGTATGCCTCGATCTCAGAACCAATCATCCTGTGGTTCCGAAATTCTGTTTCCAATTTTTGAACTTTGTCGTGAGGGAAATATTCATGGTTCATCATTCTTTTGAATTCTTCCCAAGGTATAGCATTAGATGTTTCTCGTCCTATGGTTTGAACATTTGTGTCCCACCAAGTGAGGGCTGCTCCCTCTAAGGTTCCTGTTGCGTACTTCATGCGATCATTAACCCTGCAGTTGCTCATGATGAAAGCTGGTTCCAATTTCTCAATCCATCAGAGGAGACCGGCAACACCCTCCGTACCATTGAAAGATTGTGGTTTGCAGTCTATGAATGTGCAGTGGGGTGGATTAGGGTTTGTCTCTTGGGTTAGTTGATTCTGGTTACGTGCAGCTTCACGTGCAGCGATTTCCTCCTCAACTTGTTTGCTGATTAGTGCGTTCAGTTTCGTTGCGGTGAAGTTAATGTTTCCACGTCCTCCTGTGTCCTTGCGTCCTCCGCGTCTTCCTGCCATGATCTTCATAGCGAGAATAAGCGTTAGTGTAGGTCTGATGACTATTGTAGCGTGTGATTGATATGAAAAGAAAACATGTATCGATTGGCATGGACAAGATTTTTCAATAACAATTATTAGTCTTGATATATAATAAGTTGTACTGGTTACAATTCATTTAATACCCAAGACACTAAGATTCCAAAATTTCGAGTACAGAGACACAACCCGTCTCTACTAGGTCTATGTTAAGTTAATCGGAGGCATTATCGATAGTGGAATCAGAATCAGCATCCAACGCTGGTTCCTCTTCCTCAGTGCTGGAACTGGATCGGCGACCCCGTTTTCCAGCTCTTTGATTCTAGCTTTAACGATGATAGCTCGGTCTTCGGCTGCCTGGAATAGTGAAATCAACTGGGTCATATACCGATCCATCTTGTTGACTACGTTACAAAGTTCTGCATGTCGGGTATTTGTATATCTTAGTTCCTCTGCAAGACACTCGATTCGGTTGTCTGCCCAGGTCAGGTCCCGAGTAAATCTAGTGATAATATCCGACTCTAGAAACTGCCTCTTATGCTCATGTGAGTCTAGTGTGGGTGATGCATTGTCGGGTGACTCCTCCATGGGGTCTTTCTCAGGATTCCTTGTCAGGGTCCTCATCGGAGAATTTGATACGTTGCTTCATGTGAAGTGTAAAGTTGCAACATGAGGTTTTCATGGATATATAGTAATCCGAACTATAGCTGGAAATTTGATGAATGTTATGTTGAATCTTGATACGTTGCTTGAATTCTGTTGCAACCATTAGAGTTAGTGATAAGCGAATATCAATGTATGTGTTTTCAGAAATAGGCTCACAATAGGATTTGTCAGGATTCATGCGTACCTGTAAATTCACGATTATGTTGCGCACCATGATCGTCAATTTACCTTACATAAGAATTCTAGTTCATCCTACTTCGGGCTTATTAAGTCTTGCTGGATTCAGGGTTTATTCATGTTATCAAGATTTAAACAAGAGTTACATGGGGTATGGCTGCATAGCTTATCGAAACTAATACTTGGGATAGTTACGCGAGTTGAATGATATTATAGGGTCTTGCGTAGATCCTGTAAGGATAGCTACTTGACTTGAGCGTGTTTTCTTTAAGTCACTTAGTGTTGAGACACTCATTGTGTGAGTGTTAGTATAGCTGCTTGTGGATGACCACCTAGCAGTCAAGGAGTTTCGTATGCACCCGTAACGAAATGTCTCCGCATGGTCACTCTAGTTCTTCTTAACTCGAGCGACAATGTTTCGTTCGATGATATTCTATGAGTGACAAGGAGTTGAGTTTGGAATCTCCTCATATGGTCCTTGTAAGCAGTATGTGTAGGAGTACCAAAGGGCTTTTTACTGCTTTCAATGTTGTGAAGAGTGATTGTTTGTGGTCTGAAGCTTTTAAGTTGTGGATCTTATAGACATAGTTCCAAAGCTAAGGAGTGAGTTTGTTCTAATCGTTAGATTTATCTCTTCCACCGACTTGTTGAGTGAGTCATAGGGCCTATTTCATCCCTTAACTAGTTTCTGTGCATCCACGATCAGCTCTTGTCGTCACCTCTTCGACTCGAGCACCGGTGATGGTAGCACCAATATCGACTGCTCCTCCTCCAATGGCTCAGGCATGCTGCGTTCGGATGATACTAAATGCTCGTTTTAGTAACTCAACTACATCAGTATGATTGATGCTGAAAGTTTAGGAAGAATCCGTTCCTCTTCATCATGTGCAATTGCACGAGGTGATGGTGATGGCGCCACATCTATAATGCGCGTAATAAGTGTGCGTACAATCATGTATGCAAGTATCACAGTACTAAGCACTATGTGTTGTGTGGAGACTAGTGGTTATAGACTAAGTTCACTGAATGCAAACCTAATTTGCAATAACCGGAGGCTCTGATACCAATCTGTCGCACCCCGGCCATCCCGACCTGAACGAAAGGGTGCGACTTGACTGATCTTGCAGGATCGCAGTCTCCAGTTACACACTTGCAAGACCTATATGTCTAGTTTCGTACGTACATCCAATAACTTGGATAAAACAGTTTTGTAAAATCAGAGTTGCGGAAGTAAAGTATAAGTTATCAAACAGATTAATTCGTAAGTTGCGGAAGCGTTCACAAAATAGTTTTCAAAATGACATAAGTTTAAAGTTTGCGAAAGCGATTAAAGGTGTTTAACAATACATAACAATCAAATGTTTAAATATTAACAAATGGCTTAAGACACTACAGTGGATGCATGGACTCCATCCTAGCATCATATTCCTTGTGCGCGTGCCTTAGCTACCTGAGAAAACATGCGAGAAAAAGGTTAACACAAAGGTTGGTGAGAGCACAGGTTTTATATCAGCAGTAAACATCAAAATGTTTAAAGTAAATGTTTGCAGGTTTACATTTCAATATAATGCAATATCCATTGATAGCTAGTCAATATGAGTTATACCATATGCGAGTTCGCAACCGAAGCTAACACGCTGCCTCCCGCCATATCCATCCAACAAGATATGGCAATGTTGTTTGGTCAATTTTGCACTGTTCCGATCTCCAGTCGGCGTGGCCATACGGCGCTCAACAGTGGGACTTGTCAGGCCCAAATAGTACTATTCAGAATTACCATGATGTGCGCTACGCGCTATTAACGGTCCGAGAAGATAGTTGTGAGGACTTATTAGTTTTTGTGGATGAGTGCCACACATATGCATATAGTGATAAAGCTTGTCCACATGTAAATAAAATGAGTTGTTGTTCAAAAACAGTTGTGATGCAATGTTTCTTCCCCCAAAGGTAGAAAATGTAAAAGGGGTCGTGAACTCACCTGATAGAGCAGTTCCGATTATATGCTTGCTACTAGCGACTGGTAGCACCTGCTAGTTGCACCTATAATCATATAGGTTGTGAATATGAGTTTTGTGGTGTGTTGTAATCCATACAACTCCAAGTGTCGGTCTGCTCAACCGAGTGTGTGTGTTGACTTGTGTTGACTCGACGAATCGTTGGTGACACGTTTGTTGTGTTAAGTTGGTTTGTCTTAATGCAGTTAAGACATCAACATGCATCCTATGACTCTAGCCGTGATGTTTTCACATAAGTCACGTTTCGAAGATCGTAATGTTTCTGTTTCGGGAAAGTTTCCGTTTTAGAAAGTGTAGTTACGAAATTCCATTTCATAAAGTTAATACCTTTAATATGTTTGTAACAACTCTTTTAAACACTTAAAACATATTGTTTACACATAAATCCCTGTTTATGGCATTTTGCCCAAATAAAGTTTCCTAAAACAGTAAGTACCCGTTTAAAAGCTCGTTTTCACAAATCAAAGTTTCCAAACATGTTAAAAAACCATTTTGAAACACCTTTCAATGACCAAATTTTACCAAAACATTTCAAAACATCGAAAGCCCTCTTTTGATTTACAAAAGTTTCCTTATATAGTAAGTTTCTTAAAAATCATGTTTTTGACAAAATCAAACACCCAAATGTGTTTCTAAACACTTTAGTCTATATTTGACAACATCTAGACATGTCTAACATGTCTAGATCATCAAAAATTTATAACATGCAACATAAAAGTTTCCTTTTATGGAAAGTGTACCTAAATCATCATCAAATCGATCAATAACTCAACCAAACTCAAATCCAATCAATCTTATACTAAAATCAATAGATCTAAATCTAGTAACACATCAAATCACCAACAAATTCGTGCCCAATAGCCACATGGAGTTGCATGTGTTCAAACACACTTGCATGTGTGTTTTTACATCATGCATGTACGATCTAACCAAGGATAAATATATAAAACTACCTTAGGTGCTAGGATTCGAGTTGAACAACTTCTAATGATGAAGATCTAGTGGATTGATGGTTGCTCCAAGCTTCTTGATGGTTCCCAACACCTTACTTGAGCTCCAATGGCTTCCCACACAAAGGAATAACTTCCAAAGTGATTCCAGAGGATTAGGGGCTTTCTTCAGATGGTTTTTGGTCGAGAAAACAAGTGGGATTCGGAGAAAATGGAAAGGAAACGAGTAGAAAGTGGATGGGGTTGGTTTTTATAGAAATTTTAATCTGCATGGCCTTCGCGTACCGCCGAGGCCGACCAAAAGCATCTTCGCGTACCGCCGAGGAATTCGGGAGTCTCGACTCCCGCTTTTCTTCGCGTACTGCCGAGGCTGACCAAAAGCATCTGCATAGTTTGCGTTTGTGTTTTACGAAGTGTTTGTATGCTTGATTAATCTTAATTAACGTGTAATGCGCAATTCAACAATTCTCCGAATTATTGTTTTGTGTTTGTATTTGTGTCTAGTTCATCTAATTACCCATAATTAAATGAAATGCAACAAGGATGAATGTGAAATGCATAGAGTGTAAGAGTTGCAATTTACCTGAAATTGCCGGGTGTCACATCATCCCCTTGTTGAAAGAAATTTCGTCCCGAAATTTGGTTGTTGTTGTAGTGTCTGAGAACAAAAATTCAAAAAATTTCTGGTTGTCACATCATCCCCTTGTTGAAAGGAAATTTCGTCCCGAAATTTATTTGTTTTTGTCGGCGTTCAACGTTGTTGGTTCCAAGAGGTGGCGATGTTTACGCATCATCTGATTTTCACGTTTCCACGTGAATCCATATCCGCGTTTCGAGTTCCATCAGGCTCTGGTAATCGGAATCCGGCTTTAATTAAGTTGTTTGACCTCACGGTCCATAATCTTTATCGGTTCTTCCACGAACCGTATTGGTTCATTCATCTGGGTCTCATCCGTATGTGTCTCATCGGATAGACACTTCCTTAAGTTTGAGACATGAAATACGTTGTGGATTCCATCGAGTTCAGCCGGTAAGTTGAGTTGGTATGCCACCGAACCAATCCTCTTCAGGATCTCGAATGGTCCAATAAACCGTGGATTCTGTTTGCCTCGTTTACCAAACCAAACGACGCCTTTCCAAGGTGAAACTGTCAGTAGGACTTCGTCTCCTATCTGAAATTTCCATAGGCTTTCGGCGTTTGTCGGCATAACTCTTTTGACGATCTCGAGCTGATGCCATATGAGTGACTTAATCGGAACAAAAAAAAACATGAGTGACCTAATTGGAACAAAGTTGAAAGTTGGTCACATTTATATAAAGTTACCCCAATTTATAATAAAAAAAATGCTAAGTTTTTTATAAAGTAAAAAACATATATTTTTTCAAATAAAATTAACATATATGACTACTCAAAAACAAAGTTATATAAAAAAACTAATTTTAAAAAAATAATTCTTAATAATTTGTGTGGTAGGCCTGTATTATACATATAACTCTCAAAACCTGGTTCAGAGAAACAAACTTAAAAATCTAATCATACTTATGCATGGCGTATAGGGCTATACGCCACATAGAACAATTGCTAACAGGGAATGTCAAGGAATTTAAGGTTGTCATTTATCGTACTACTATACGCCACGTAGAGTGCAGTACGCCACGTACAGTCAATGTGTCAGGGAATGTTTGGTTGCACTTTTTTGACCTGTACGCCCTCGTAGAGGCCTATACGTGGCGTATAGGTCGAAAGGGGGTGTAAACTTAAAAAAGGTGGGTGTACAAATAACCAAAGCCTTTAAATTTGCAGCTTAGTGCTTATAAAAAGATTCTAGCTTCGAAAAGTCGTTTAAGTTCGGCTTCTTCAGGCTTTTACTAATTCAATCTCAAACGTTCATGAATCAGCTTGATTTTTTTCACGAAAAGTCGTTTAAGTTCAGCTCTTTCTGAAACCGAATCATATCTTTTTAAAAGTGTTGTAAAAATCGGCATAGGCGGCGCCTAGTGTCACACCCCCAAATTTCAACAAACGGAATCATACTGTTTGGGACGTGACAAACCAGGATCTCAGATCATTAGACATAGCGAAGACCTCTATATGCTTTTCGAACATAAACTTTGGTCTTAGTTGTAAAATTTCAGAGTTTTAACGTTGCGGAAGCGTTTGTAAAAGCAAACCAATATCATGTTTACCACAATTGTAAATTACAATGTCAATGTTTTAAATAACCAAATTCAAAACAACTGAAATGTAATTGATGCATGAGACTCGATCTCCTAGTCCCTGCCTGCTGAATCTCGTACCTTAGCGTCCTGAGAAAACATGCAAGTATAGTCAACACAAAGGTTGGTGCACACACATGTTTATCAAAGTAAATATAACTGTTTGAAACAACTGTTTGAAATCACATGTTTGTTGATCACATAACACGCATTCCATAGTCATGATAGCTAGTCATTGTACTATTTACATAAGCGGTCGACACCGAAGCTGACTGTTTTAATGTTGGTTGCCTTTCCACTATTGTCTAGCACAAACAATAGTAATGTTTGTTTGGTCAGTTAAACACTTGCGTAGATCCCGTCTACCAAGTGAGGTTTGTCAAACCCAATAGATCTATCTTCAACTACCACGCTTTGCACTACGGCAAACTAAACGGTTCGATAATGTTAGGCTTTGTAATGCTATGTTTGCACTTATAGTAAACAGTTAACTCATGCAAGTGATATGTGTCTAAAATTGTTTGTTTGTGCATGTTTTCTCCCCCAAAACAATAAAAGTAGAAAAGGGGCTGTGTACGCACCTGTGAATGTAAGTAGAATGATCAAATACACGTGCAGTCGCGTAGATAATCCTCTACGAAGAATCTATGTTTTAACAATAACTTTGTGTTATTCGGGATGTTGTTTTGTGTTTGAAATCACATACGTGTCAACACACGTATGTGAGAGTGTTAGAAATGTGCATACATAAGTACGTGTGTTTTTAAAATTGTTTAATTAAATCATATAGCCGTATATGATTTTATTTAATTACGCGTAATTATACGCGATTACATTTTCGGGTTAAAATATAAATTTTAATATTTCATTTTGTTCCCGGATCTCGTTATGGTTCCAACGCAACTTGAACAGGTCGAAACGGAGTTAGAATGAGTGAGTTACGGATTAAAAACCAAATTGGTTTTTAAATTCAAAAACCCGGTAGAGGCAGGGTTCGAACCCTGGACCTCCCGGACCAATGACACAAATCCAAACCAGCTTCTCTATTTCAGATTTCTCATTAGGACTCTGAAATAAATTCTTTTAAGTATTGAATGCTCGGTCCCCTTTGTTTAACCTTAACCGAGCCCAACACCACCAATTGGACCTCGATTCGAACCAATTCGATCTTCAATCCATAGGGCTTTTGCTCCATGGATCTAACCGAGTACATGTGTGTGTTTAATTGATTAATATCAGCAAAAACATATGGTTTTTATACCCAGACCGAATTCGAACCTAAGTCCCAATTTCTCAATTCAAGTTTGTTAAATTCGATATTCTAAAGCTGTAAATCCATGGGGTTCTCTTTAAACAATGATTTTTGAACTCTTCTGTATAATCCAATTTGATTTTTATACTCGTTTATATCAAAAACCCCCATTCGTTTTATCTCATGAACCCTAGAAATCAAAATCACACAATCCGTAGTTCTGTGATGTAATTGACATAGGGTTATCATTAAACACTGCATTCCGAAACTGTCTGTGATGTTTAATTTGATTATCAAATCCATTTAAATTAAAACCCCCAACTCGTTTTCTAAGATGAACCCTAAAATTAGATCTTTATCAAATCGATGTTGTTACAAGAAATTAGTTTGTGGTTTTGCTTAATCGGGACTCTCTGAAACTTTCTATGTAGTTTAATTTTATTTTTGATCCCGTTTGCCCTAAAACCCCCAAATCCGTTCATAGCATGAACCCTAATGGTCGAACCCTTATAATTCGTGATTATCACTTCGAATTAGTATGGGTCTTTGTTTAATCGAAGGTTTTAGGTTGTGTAAGCATTGATTATTACCTGTTTTCATGCCCGATTGAAGGAGATCGCATATAAGCTCAAATTCGGCGACCCCCGTTCCAATTCTTCTCCCCGAATGTTCAGCGGTTGAATTGTTGTGTGTAAAAGGTTCTGAGGATGCCGATTATACTCTGTGGGAGTTCAAATTGGTATATTGAAGTCGAATTTTAAGGTGTTGGTAGTGAATAGCTACGGTTTCAAGTTTTTAGATTTATTTCATGTTAAATTCAATGTTAATGATCTAATAACGGCTGAGTAATGATTATACTCATCAATGTGCTGATCATGAGTGTTTAATTCGATTTGTAACCGTGTATTAATGTGAAATTCGAATTTCCTCATGTGTTAATGGACGAATTTTGACTTCAGAAGTCAAAATTGTGTTCTTTAACTAATTACAAATTAAATCATTATAATTTGAAGTATTTCCATCTTGATTTGTTCAATTCTAATCATTCAACTTTGACATTTTACAATTTCATAACATTTATGTTAAATTTCGATTAACGGGGTTAATCCGGAAAAGCCGGATTGTCACATCATCCCCTTGTTGAAGGAATTTTCGTCCTAAAAATTGTTAAATGTTAGAAGTAGTCAGAACACTACTGATTAGTTCAAAGTGTACGTGTTAGTGTGACATTTGATCATTCTGTGTGCTTGTGTGTTCCCACACACAAATTCAATGTATACAACACCATACCTAAGTGTGATCATTCTATGTTCAATGTTTGGCAACATCACCCCTAAGTGTGATCGTTCCATGTAAATAGTTGTGTGCCCACTAGTTAGTGCTCCTAACTGTGAACGTGCATGTTTAATCATACTGTACAATGTAACCCTCGCACATAGCATCATGTTTGCAACTGTTTGAACTATGTAGTCTCGCACATAGCAATTGTTTGGATGTAGTCGACAAAATAGAAAACTTCCAAAATTTATGCGTACCTGTAAATTCACGAGTACATGGGCCCCTGTATTCGTCAATTTACCTTACACAATTATTCTGGTTCCTTCTATATGTAACTCCACCATTGTTTAACCGATCATGATTGTACCACCATGAAATGTAGTATATCAAATGTAATGTTTGAAATGTAGTACATTGTTTGAAATCAATCATGTATGTACTACTATGAAATGTTTGTGTTTGCATTCTGCAAGGCTGGTGTTCAGCACAGTTGTTTATACTAAAATCAATAGTATAAGGTGTTTGTGCTTACAGTTAGAGTGTGAAATATCACATCATCCCCTTGTTGAAGGAAATTTCGTCCCGAAATTTAACGTGCCTTCATAATGTTTGTTGTTATTTTGAATAAGTGGGGATACTTTTTCATCATTTGGTCTTCCCTTTCCCATGTGAATTCAGGACCACGTCTTGAATTCCACCGAACTTTGACTATCGGAATCTTGCTTTGTTTGAGTTGTTTAACCTCTTGGTCCATGATTTCAACTGGTTCCTCGATGAATCGTAATTGTTCGTCCACTTGTATTTCTTCAAGTGATACTACCAATGTCTCATCAGAGAGATATTTCTTCAAATTTGAAACATGAAAGACATTATGAACTCCAATGAGTTCATCCGGTAATTTGAGTTGATACGCTACCGGACCAATCCTTTTTAGGAACTCAAAAGGTCCTACGTATCGTGGGCTAAGCTTCCCGCGTTTGCCGAATTGTGTCACACCTTTCCAAGGTGACACTTTTAGAAGAGCCATGTCTCCTACTTGAAATTCCAACGGTTTGTGGCGTTTGTCAGCGTAACTCTTTTGTCGATCCCGAGCCGCTGCCATACGGTTCCGGATTTGTAAGAGAATTCCACCAACGGTAAGTGGTTTTCCCAACTATCACTAAAGTCAATTACACATGCCCACAGCATATCTTCGAGTGTCTGAATTGTACGTTCAACCTGACCGTCTGTTTGTGGTTGATATGTTGTACTCATGCATAAACGGGTTCCCAATGACTTATGGAGAAATTTACAAAAGTTCGAAGTAAATCGAGCGTCCCGATCTGATATGATGGAAATTGGTACGCCATGTCGTGCAACCACTTCCTTGATGTAAATACGAGTCAGTTTCTCCATTTTGTCAGTTTCTTTAATTGCCAAGAAATGTGCAGATTTCGTTAATCGGTCAACAATTACCCATATCGTATCACAACCACCTGGTGTACGGGGTAACTTAGTAATGAAATCCATAGAAATCTGTTCCCATTTCCACATCGATATTTCTGGTTGTTACAGTAAACCAGATGGTTTCTGATATTCGACTTTGACTTTCGAACAAGTCAAACATTTGCTAACGTATCTAGAAATGTCAGCTTTCATGTGAGGCCACCAATATAGTGCCTTCAAGTCATGATACATCTTGTCTGACCCCGGATGAACTGATTATCTGGATTTGTGCGCTTCATCCATCACGAGTTCCCTTAAACCACCGTATAAGGGTATCCCAAGTCGGTTAATGAAACAACGAGTTCCATCAGACTTAACACTCAATTGTTCCTCCATTCCTCGTAAGGATTCCTGTTCCAAGTTATCCTTTTCTAAGGCTTCAAGCTGAGCACTGCGTACCTTATCAGGTAAGTCAGTATGTATTGTCATCATAAGAGCGCGAACCCATTTTGTTGATGTTGTATCTTTTCTGCTTAAAGCGTCAGCTACCCCATTAGCCTTTCCCGAATGGTACTTGATCGCACATTCGTAGTCATTCAACAACTCGACTCACCGTCGCTGTCTGATATTAAGCTCCTTCTGATCAAAGATATGTTGCAAACTCTTATGATCAGTGTAAATGGTACACTTGGTTCCATATAAATAGTGCCTCCAAATCTTCAAGGCAAATACCACTGCTCCTAACTCCAAGTCATGAGTAGTGTAATTATTTTCGTGTGGTCGAAGTTGTCGTGAAGCGTAAGCAATCACTTTATCTCGTTGCATCAACACACATCCCGAACCCTGTGCAGATGCATCACAATATACCACAAAGTCTTCCGTCCCTTCTGGTAAGGACAAAATCGGTACACTGCAGAGTTTCTGTTTCAATAGCTGGAATGCAGCTTCCTGTTTATCCATCCAGTTATACTTCGTTCCTTTGTGAGTAAGAGTTGTGTGTGGTTGAGCGATTCTTTAAGAAACCCTCAATGAATCGTCAGTAGTAACCCGCTAAACCAAGGAATTGTCGTACCTCGGTAGGGGTCTTTGGTGCCTCCCAATTATTAATCGCTTCAATTTTCGCTGGATCAACATATATGCCCTTTTCATTGACTATATGACCCAGAAATTGAACTTGTCGCATCCAGAAGTCACATTTCGAGAACTTCGCGTACAACTGTTTTTGTTTAAGTAATTCTTACAGCAATCGAAGATGTTCAGCGTGTTTCTTCTCAGACTGAGAATAGATGAGAATGTCATCAATGAAAACAATGACAAATTTATCGAGGTAAGGTTTGCAGACTCGATTCATGAGATCCATGAATACTGCTGGAGCGTTCGTCAATCCAAATGGCATGACTAAGAACTCACAATGGCCATAGCGCGTTCTGAATGTTGTCTTTGGAATATCTTCCTCTTGGACTCTGAGTTGATGGTAACCTGATCTGAGATCAATCTTCGAGTAGTAACTCGAACCTTGCAACTGATCGAACAGATTGTCAATTCTAGGTAACGGATACCGGTTTTTGATGGTAACTTTGTTAAGTTCCCGGTAATCGATACACATACGGAAAGTCCCGTCCTTTTTCTTAACAAATAAGACTGGAGCTCCCACGGCGAAAAACTAGGCCGCATAAAGCCCTTATCCAACAACTCTTGCAGTTGTGTAGATAACTCTTGCATTTCAGATGGTGCAAGTCGATAAGGTTCTCTAGCTATTGGTGTTGTGTCTGGTGTAAGTTCAATTCGGAATTCTACCTGTCTGGTATAAAGAAATCCCGATAAATCTTCCGGAAATACTTCAGGAAAATCATGAACCACCAGAATGTCTTCATTTTGCTCCTCAACTACTGATTTTCCAGTTATAAGTGCTATAACCGCTGTATAACCTCTACGAAGGTACTTGTGTGCTTTCATACAAGATATAAGACGCAGTGGCGTACTGCTCTTCTCACCCTGTACATACAATGTCTCTTCATGCGGGAGAGATATACACACAATCTTTTCATGGCATATAATTTCAGCCTGATGTTTCGACAACCAGTCCATGCCAATGACAACATCAAAACTGGCTAAGGCGGTAGGCATAAAGTCTATGTCATGTGTTTGACCCATCAAGTCAAGAACACATCCTTTAAGAATATGGTTTACAACAACTAACTTATCATCAGCTAGTTCTATAGTGTACGGGTTTTCTAAAGCAGTTGGACTAACACTTAATCACTCACAAAATTTGCCAGATACAAAACCCTGATCTGCACCGGTGTCAAATAGCATAGAGGCAGAGTGATAAATCAAGAGAAACGTACCCGTAACGACGTTGGGATCTTCCCGTGCCTGACGTCCTCCAATCACAAAAGCCCTGTTCTAGCAACATTTGTGTTGTTGTTGCTGTTTCCTTTTGTAGTTATGTCATTAGCCCTTCTATTCTTGAGTTGTGGGCACTTCTTCTTGAAATGTCCAGGTATGCCACACTCAAAACATCCTGTCTGTGTGTTGCTCCGGTCGAGTGGGTTTGCCTGCAGTTCCCCTCGACAGTCTTTTGCTACATGACCCATCTTTCTGCATTGCTGACATCGGTACTTGTCACATTGATTCCTAAAGTGATGGAATCCACATTTGTTGCACTTTGGGTATTTACCATTATACCCTCCCGATGACTGTTGGTTATTGTTTGGATTGTGATGGATCTTTTTGGATTCCTGCTTGCGGTTCTGCTGAAATGACTGTTGAGTGAAATTCTTGGAATCAATGCTATCCCATTTTCTTTTGTGGTCTCCCACCTTAGTTGCTACTGTTCGTTTGGGTAACGTTCCCCGTTGCATCGCTTGAGCAGTCAGTTGGTATGCAAGTCGAACAGCTTGCTGTATGGTAGTAGGATTTGCAAATGTGATCAATTCTCGCACCTGAGATACCAGCCCTCCAATGTATCTCTTGATCCACTTGCTAGGCGGGGTTGCCCTGTGCGGTAAAAGTCTTGCTAATTGCTGAAATCGAGTAGTGTATTCCTCAATATTAGAACCTTTCATCTTGAGTTGCCAGTATTCATCCTCAAGTTTTTGCATTTCATTACGGGGACAATACTCCTTCTGCAACAGGATTTTGAATCCGTTCCAAGTAAGGGCATTGGCTGTATTCAAGCCTAGTGTCTGTACGTTAGAGTTCCACCATGTCAAGGCTGAACCCTCCAAAGTACCAATAGCGTATCTGACCTTGTTTTCTTCTGGACAATTGCACATCTCAAACACCGATTCTGACTGTTCAATCCATCGAAGAAATCCAATGGCTCCTTCCGATTCGTTGAAATTATATGGTTTACAGTCCAAGAATGTCTTGAACGTGCACCCTTGTGGGTTTACCAGTCCTCCCCCCGTTGGATCATGCGATCCTGTTTGGTGTGTTTGCATATAGTTTGCGATTGTCTCGGTAATTCGAGTGTTAATAAGTGCCTCAAGTTCCGTTGCGGTCAAGTTAATGTTTCTCCCAACCATGATCTTCATATTTACAAATATACGTAATAAGACTACACCCATCGCATAATCATCATTCATGCATAAAGTAAATGTAACACACAACCATAGCCATTAAGGTAACAATTCTTAATCATTTATGATAAACTAGTGCTTACAATTGTTTGTCAAAGGGATGCAAAACAACTAAACACGAAATCTACTTTTATGAGTACAACCAACTCATATAAGTTTGTTAATTTGAAAGTAAATGAAATGACTAGATTCCATCGCTTGGTGAACCAACAGTTGATCATGAATCTTCCAGTTCTGCTGGACCAGTCACTGCACCATGCTGGTAACGCATATGCCCAGTGATGAGGATCATGGCCTCCCCAGCCAAGTCTCTCATTATATTAGCTTCAATCGCCGCTGCAACAGCCCGTGCATTGGCTTCCTCAGCCCTTGCCTCGGCTACAGCTACACGTAACTCAGTAGTTTCTAGTCGTGCAGTGAGTTCGAGGATCGTCCCTCGCATCATCCAGATCGTTTCCACCAAATTTGCCTGTTCCTAATTAGTCCTAACCAACTCCCCAGTGAGGTTATCCCACATCT
Organism: Mikania micrantha; assembly: GCA_009363875.1. Lineage (NCBI taxonomy): Eukaryota > Viridiplantae > Streptophyta > Magnoliopsida > Asterales > Asteraceae > Mikania > Mikania micrantha. Next base: position 53,019,454 of record CM018693.1, read on the forward strand.
GTGTCAGCCAGTTGTTATTCTCAAGCAACTCTGTGATCATCTCTGCTACTTCCCGCATGTTGCGGATTTCACGCTCCATGCGTGCAACAAAAGCAGCAAATGCCTGTTCTAGTGGATATCCAAGAGCAGGTAACGTCCAAAGGCTATTAGCAGTGTTGGCAGTTGGTGGTGGTGGCACTCGTTCTTCACGCACCTAGTTGCGTATGAGGTCAGGAAACCATTGCCAATATTGGCTGTTCCCCCTTTGTCGAACATGTGTTTCCTCCCCATAGTGGATGGTATCATCCACTGGCTCGATCCTCCTTGTCATGATGTCTGACAATGCTATAATTTGTTCCTCAGTGTGAGTAGGTGTAGACGATGATGCCATATCTGTTACATAATACCATATGTAATAGCTATGCAACTATCGTATAAGCAAGTGTCTAATGTCTAACAGTTATAGTCTAAGTCTACAAACTGCAAACCTAGTTCTCTATAACCTGTCTCTGATACCAATCTGTCACACCCTCAAATTTCAACAAACGGAATCATACCGTTTGGGACGTGACAAACCAGGATCTCAGATCATTAGACATAGTGAAGACCTCTATATGCTTTTTGAACATAAACTTTGGTCTTAGTTGTAAAATTTCAGAGTTTTAACGTTGCGGAAGCATTTGTAAAAGCAAACCAATATCATGTTTACCACAATTGTAATTTACAATGTCAATGTTTTAAATAACCAAATTCAAAACAACTGAAATGTAATTGATGCATGAAACTCGATTTCCTAGTCCCTGCCTGCTGAATCTCGTACCTTAGCGTCCTGAGAAAACATGCAAGTATAGTCAACACAAAGGTTGGTGCACACACATGTTTATCAAAGTAAATATAACTGTTTGAAACAACTGTTTGAAATCACATGTTTGTTGATCACATAACACACATTGCATAGTCATGATAGCTAGTCATTGTACTATTTACATAAGCGGTCGACACCGAAGCTGACTGTTTTAATGTTGGTTGCCTTTCCACTATTGTCTAGCACAAACAATAGTAATGTTTGTTTGGTCAGTTAAACACTTGCGTAGATCCCATCTACCAAGTGAGGTTTGTCAAACCCAATAGATCTATCTTCAACTACCACGCTTTGCACTACGGCAAACTAAACGGTTCGATAATGTTAGGCTTTGTAATGCTATGTTTGCACTTATAGTAAACAGTTAACTCATGCAAGTGATATGTGTCTAAAAGTGTTTGTTTGTGCATGTTTTCTCCCCCAAAACAATAAAAGTAGAAAAGGGGCTGTGTACGCACCTGTGAATGTAAGTAGCATGATCAAACACACGTGCAGTCGCGTAGATAATCCTCTACGAAGAATCTATGTTTTAACAATAACTTTATGTTATTCGGGATGTTGTTTTGTGTTTGAAATCACATACGTGTCAACACACGTATGTGAGAGTGTTAGAAATGTGCATACATAAGCACGTGTGTTTTTAAAATCGTTTAATTAAATCATATATCCGTATATGATTTTATTTAATTACGCGTAATTATACGCGATTACATTTTCGGGTTAAAATATAAATTTTATTATTTCATTTTGTTCGGGATCTCGTTGCGGTTCCAACGCATCTTAAACAGGTCGAAACGGAGTTAGAATGAGTGAGTTACGGATTAAAAACCAAAATGGTTCTTAAATTCAAAAACCCGGCAGAGGCAGGGTTCGAACCCTGGACCTCCCGGACCAACGACACAAATCCAAACCAGCTTCTCTATTTCAGATTTCGCATTAGGACTCTGAAATAAATTCTTTTAAGTATTGAATGCTCGGTCCCCTTTGTTTAACCTTAACCGAGCCGAACACCACCAATTGGACCTCGATTCGAACCAATTCGATCTTCAATCCATAGGGCTTTTGCTCCATGGATCTAACCGAGTACATGTGTGTGTTTAATTGATTAATATCAGCAAAAACATATGGTTTTTATACCCAGACCGAATTCGAACCTAAGTCCCAATTTCTCAATTCAAGTTTGTTAAATTCGATATTCTAAAGTTGTAAATCCATGGGGTTCTTTTTAAACAATGATTTTCGAACTCTTCTGTATAATCCAATTTGATTTTTATACTCGTTTATATCAAAAACCCCCATTCGTTTTATCTCATGAACCCTAGAAATCAAAATCACACAATCCGTAGTTCTGTGATGTAATTGACATAGGGTTATCATTAAACACTACATTCCGAAACTGTCTGTGATGTTTAATTTGATTATCAAATCCATATAAATTAAAACCCCCAACTCGTTTTCTAAGATGAACCCTAAAATTAGATCTTTATCAAATCGATGTTGTTACAAGAAATTAGTTTGTGGTTTTGCTTAATCGGGACTCGCTGAAACTTTCTATGTAGTTTAATTTTATTTTTGATCCCGTTTACCCTAAAACCCCCAAATCCGTTCATAGCATGAACCCTAATGGTCGAACCCTTATAATTCGTGATTATCACTTCGAATTAGTATGGGTCTTTGTTTAATAGAAGGTTTTAGGTTGTGTAAGCATTGATTATTACCTGTTTTCATGCCCGATTGAAGGAGATCGCATATAAGCTCAAATTCGGCTACCCCCCGTTCCAATTCGTCTCCCCGAATGTTCAGCGGTTGAATTTTTGTGTGTAAAAGGTTCTGAGGATGCCGATTATACTCTGTGGGAGTTCAAATTGGTATATTGAAGTCGAATTTTAAGGTGTTGGTAGTGAATAGCTACGGTTTCAAGTTTTTAGATTTATTTCATGTTAAATTCAATGTTAATGATCTAATAATGGCTGAGTAATGATTATACTCATCAATGTGCTGATCATGAGTGTTTAATTCGATTTGTAACCGTGTATTAATGTGAAATTCGAATTTCCTCGTGTTAATGGACGAATTTTGACTTCAAAAGTCAAAATTGTGTTCTTTAACTAATTACAAATTAAATCATTATAATTTGAAGTATTTCCATCTTGATTTGTTCAATTCTAATCATTCAACTTTGACATTTTACAATTTCATAACATTTATGTTAAATTTCGATTAATGGGGTTAATCCGGAAATGCCGGATTGTCACACCTAGGCGCCATCCAACCGTGTCGATTTGGCCCTAGGCAGCCTGTTTTTGACCTTTTTGGGTAAAAATGACTCAAATCCATGATTATTCGAGACATTTTTTCAACCCAAAATCCTTAATATGTCTCCAAAACATCGAATTCAGCCACTAAATTTCAAAATCCATCTTCAAACTTAAAACTCAGTGTTTAAGTTTAAATTTTAAAGTACTTGACTTAGTTAGTTTAATTTTATTTTTAAAATTATTTGAAGCATTATATTGAATTATTGACAGGGGCGTACCCACTATTTTGAGATGGGGGTCGACCGACCCCCATGAACTTTTTATTTTTAATGTTATATATAGGATCTGATCTCGACCGACCCCCAAGGAAAATTTCCCCCGACCCCCATAAAAATTTGATGGCCCCGTTAAAGCCCATTCTAAACTCATTTTAAAACCAAAATTTATAAAATAATACCAAAATAATGCAATATGCATTACGTATAATTAAACCCAATTAGCAATTTATAATTCAACTCAATACATAAGCACTCATAGCCCAACTTAAAAAAAGTAATAATACCCAATTTGTATATTAGGTGATTGAATTTATCTATCATAATTTATGTTTGGTTCCTCCCAAAAAATAAACTGGAAAAGTAACTAACTTGTATACGCCAATTTTTATAGATTAAGCGATTATTGTACAATCTGAATAACCGAAACTTGTTAGCATGATTAGAAACTTAGTTGATTTGTGTATACTTTGTATATATTTAGAAACCAATGAGGCATTGTCTTAATGGTATCACAGGATTCTTCCAAATGGAATGTCCTGGATTCAAAACCCTCTCGCAGCGAAATTAGGGTCTGAAGGGGGTCAGGGGGTTTTCCTAGTGGGGTTTCCCTCCTGGGGTATTTGTGGTAGCTCATGTGAGGTCCAGGTAACTAGACCTTCGTGACATGGCCTGGAAACAGTGGGCTCACACGATTGAGACCTTCACCGTTCAAGAAAAGGTAATATGGAACGGTTTTTCAAAATAAAACGTAGTTAAATCATGAATTTGTTGATTTGAATAATATTCATTTGAATTCAGCGGAAAGAAAGCTAATTTTATCATATCAACGGTTATCCTAATCAACGAGATTATTTGACGTACTTTTATCATGTCTTTGTGATTTAATTTAGTTTCATCATTTTTTTGTGTGATCCGACCCGACGTCGTTCGAATTGGTCCGATTAACAAATATTTAACAACAAATAATTATCTAGCAAAAATTTCCGACCCCCATAAAAAAATTTTCTAGGTCCGCCACTGATTATTAATATTGTTGTTGAAAAACGTACGTATGAGGCTTCTGTTTTAGTTTGTTTGTACGTGTGTGTGCAGATTTTATAACACAGGTGATATACAAACACATGCATACGATTACATCACATGTACCATGTTCAATCCTATTTATACTAACACTTAGAACGGTTATTTGGCAGTTAATAAACAGCCATAACCACCGAGTTAACTACCAACAGAAAACCGAACATGTATCTTACCCATTTACAAACTTAGATACATATGAATATATTTACAAATCTGCCACTGCAGATATTTAAGTAACATAATCAAGCTTAAACTTCCAACAACTGTTGTGTGTATATAATATATATTTGTAAAGTTAAATATAAAAATTCCAATACGCCTAGCGTAATTAACTCCTAGGCGGTACCTCGCAGCCCGACTAGCGTCTAGCGACTTCTACAACCATGTTTTTTAATATGATATTTTTAGCATAGCATTATCTAAAGGCTTTCTCTTTCAATCAAAATATGTTTTATGTTGAACTACTTGAAGCCTTAGTATTTGTTTTTCAATTCCTACTATTTTGTTAGTCTTTTCTTCAATTATTTTCAGCCTGAAAATTGACTTTATCTAACTTCTCTAACACTATGGTGTGATACATATCCTTCCATATAAAGCCTGAAACCATAATATTTGTGTGATAACCATCGTACGATTATTTGATTATGGGTAGATGGTTATCTCAATTTCCATCAAAATCAATCACACGTGCTTTAGAAAGCCGAAAATGTAAATAGTTTGCCTATAAGATATTCAGGGCCGTCTCTAAGAGATTAGACGTCCTGTGCGAAAACTAAAAATGGACCCTTATGTGTGTGTGGTAATTCGTTTTAAATTTTAAATATAAAGTAAGTTAATTTGTTTTTTGACCTAAATTTTAAATTGTAGTGAGTTATTGGGCCAACTGCTTTAGGAAAATGCTTTTCTTTTAGATTTTATAAAATTTGTAACTGGGTTAAACATATTTAAAAAATTGGAATGTAAGTTACACGTGTTTTAAAATAAATTAATATATATATATATATACATATATTATACAATTTTTTTAAAAAAATGGGCCCCTTAAAAAAATGGGTCATGTGCAGTCGCACCTCCCGCACCTGCTCTAAGACACCCTGAAGATATTCTTGATTATGAAGTTTGTATGTCAAAAAAATTTAGAACAATATGGACAGACAACTAGGTAAAAAGTTAGAGAAGAATGAAGCAATCGATTTATAGAGCTTTCAAGTGGATATTAATAAATCCACTATGTCCTCACTCTACTTGTTCAATTGGAAGTTGTTCCACTAAAGTCTCTTTCTAAATGATAGACATTACATGTTCCTTCTTAGATTAGCCAATATTGTATATTGGAACATTTTTTGTCTTATTAAAAAAACTCAATCCTCCTACTTAGAGTTAGTAAAAAAAAGGTCTCATTACTTTCTGAACTTACAAACTTCATATCTCCATGTTTCAACCGCCATAAGATGTCTTAATCTTTTTTTAACACTCATACTATCCTACAAAGCTACACCCAATATTCCTCATTGCTTGGATTTGAACCCAAGACCTCATTTCTAAGAGGCAATGTCTCTGCCAAGTGAGTTAGTCCCACATTGATCCATAAGATGTCTTGATTCATTCTCATTTTGGAATATGATGACGGGGACAAATTTTTAAAAGCTCTCTAAATCATGTCAATGTCTCATGTAACTACTAATTCGGTTGCTGCTTAAACATTCAGATCACATTTCATGCATCGCTAGTTTTACTAATAGGATAGTATTAATTGATAAATAATTGTTGCATTACATCCCATTAAGACGATATCGGATAGTAGTATATTGAACCATTGATTCGCCCAATTTTTCAAAAAAAAAAAAAAACTAGAAGTAATTAGTTTGAACTTTTCTTGTGTGAAATCTTAGTCACTAATGGTATTGCATACAGATTCAAACTTAGACAAATGATTATAAGGATTCTCAATTGTCACCCCTAAAAATAACAATATGATGATAGATATTGCGGCTTAATTCAAAAGATCTTCCTTGTAAGTTGTAACATTGGATGTACAATGGGTAAGGGGCTCAAGGTCACTGTTGGATTGAAATGACTATCAAACCCTTGAATCATAGCTCTATGATAACATCCTTAATCGACGTTGTTATAGTTATTGTACCCTCATCTCCCATTATAATTGTTTTTATCTACTAGTGGTTACCTATTCCATCCATGTCCATTCCATCCACATTAACCAGTGTTGTTATAGTTGTAATTGTTTTACTATTGATGATGTTGATAGCCTTATGCTCCACTATTTATTATATTAAACAAATTATTCTAAGGAAAATTGTTATGTATAGTATCATGTTGTCCTTCATAGTATCATGTCCCATGCTCACTTGTGTTGCCTCCCGTCGAACATTGATCTCGCTGATCTTGACAACTTCTGTTGTTATCATTTGGGTTTTCACTATTGAAAAAAGAGTTATGTGCCATCTAGAAAGTTAGATGGAGTAGGGTTATGTGGTGCATTATTTGGTGGGTTTGTGGGTTGAAAAGGTTGTTTGGTGTAGTCTTGTTATAGTTTCGATTGTTTGGAGGTTGAGGGATTTGGAGGAACTAATCTTGACATTTGTTTTATTGGTTGTTACTGGGAATTGGTGAGATGGGTGTGTTTGCTCGATTATGATTATTTTGGTTTTTGTTCTAATTTTGGGTGTTTGGATCTACCAATGTCTCTAATTCGCTTGAATTTGCTTCTGCTCATTAGTACTTCTTGAAGTTGGAGTTACAAACAAACAAACATACCCGGTATATTCCCACTGTTCAGTAGGTTTTGAAGGGAAGGATGGACACAATCCTTACCCCTATCCCAGTTGGAATAGAGAGACTGCTCCGAAGGAGTCCCTCGGCTCAAAATTGTCGTTTGAAATTAGTCATCCCAACACTTTTAATGTTATTTTTCAAAAAATAAGTAAAATAATGTTAAAATTAGTGCAATTTTATTTTGGCCCCTTAAGGGCCCACACACATATACATTACATGTGTGCACCGCAAATGGGGCGTTGAAGTTGGAATTACTCTTGCCTATTGTCACACCCCGAGCCGGCGGGACGGATCGACTTCCCCTCCGGGCGGAAGGTTCTCGGAGCGCGATATCGTGATGATCAGATTGTTTACATAGCATCAACATTGAGAATAACTAAAGCACAATAAAGCATTAAACTAGGATTACAAAGTTAAATTACAATATCAATGTTCGGTAATTTAACTAAGTAAACCTATCAAAAGAATCAAATGTTTCTATCTTGTATATGTACAAGATATCAAAAGTGACTCGTGTCAATAACAAAAATATGTGCTTTCCAAAAGTCTACTAGGTCCTCTATCTGGGTATCCTAGCATGAAATCCTGAGCCTTAGCTTAAACCTGTGCATCACCTGAGTAAGCATGTAAGAAAAGAAAGTCAACACAATGGTTGATGAGTTCATATAGTTTAGTTGTTGAAAATAGCTTTAGCAAACCTCTTTCGGTAACAACCTTAATCTCATTAACATCACATGTAATATCCGATTCTGTATGCTTATATATAGAGCATACGAAAGGGTCGAGCCTACAACCCGCCCAGACGTCATCCCACCACATACTAAACCGCATATGACATTGTTGTTAATGATAATTAAGCATTTTACCTACCACTCAATCCGGTCTTCATCATAGCTTTAGTGTACTGTTTAAAAGTTTACAAGTTTATAGTGTTCATGTAGATTAGCTTTAGAGTAAGTTGTACAAACACAATTGTTTCACAAATCATAGTTTAGCTTTTACCAATCTCATGCATGGGTACAAGCTTTGCTCTAGCATAGTTTAGCATTTATGTAGCCCACAAAAAGATACAAGCTTTGTTCTAGCATAGTTTAGCCATTACGTATCTCATGAATTGGTTTAAGCTTAGCATCCGAATAGTTTAGCGTTTACGTATCTCATATATGCAGATACAAGCCTTGCTCTAGCAATGTTTGGCAATTACGTATCTCATATATAGACACAAGCTGTGCACACACATAGTTTAGCATTCACATATCTCATATATGCAGATACACGCCTTGCTCTAGCAATGTTTGGGCAATTACGTATCTCATATATAGATAAAGCTTAGCATTCGCATAGTTTAGCTTTCATGTATGTCAATGCATGGGTACAAGCTTTGCTCTAGCAATATTTAGCAATTACGTATCCCATGAATAGATACAAGCTTAGCATTTAGCATACAATCATAGCTTTGGGCATTTAGCTTCAAGTATTAGCATATAGTTTGAGCATAAAGTTTATAGCATAAGCATCGAACATATAGTTTAAGCATTGAGTTTATAGCATAAGCTTCAGGCATATAGCTTGAGCATAGAGTTTATAGCATAAGCATCGAGCATATAGTTTAAGCATTGAGTTTATAGCATAAGCATCAGGCATATAGTTTGAGCATAGAGTTTATAGCACAAGCATCGAGCATGTAGTTTAAGCATTGAGTTTATAGCATAAGCATCAGGCATATAGTTTGAGCATAGAGTTTATAGCATAAGCATCGAACATATAGTTTAAGCATTGAGTTTATAGCGTAAGCATCAAGCATATAGTTTAAGTCTTAGTCCCTAGCTTCTAGAACAGAGTTACATGCTTAAGCATCAGTATAAGCATCATGAACAAGAGTAAAAGCATTTAATAAATATTTCAATAATTGTTTAAAATGTATAACATGCTTTTCAGTCCCGATGTCACACCCCGAGCCGGCGGGATAGGATCGGTTGTCCCGTCGGGCGGAAGGTTCCCGGGGCGCGATATCGTGGGTGATAATCGTGATGATCAGATTGTTTACTTTGCACATGATATAAATGAGAAATGCTAAATATAATAGAATTACAAAGTTAAATTACATCAGTATTGTTTATAATTTAACAATGTAAATCTACCATCAACATCATAGATTTCTATCTTGTATTTACACAAGATATACAAAATAAATTTGTATAATGATGTCTTCAAAAGTATGCAGGTCCAAGATGCTAAGCCTTCTATCTGAAGTCCTAGTCCAAAAGGAATAACTCCTTAGTTGACCTGTTCGTCACCTGAGAAGTCATGCAAAAATCAAGTCAACACATGGTTGGTGAGTTCATATAGTTTTATGATTTGAAAATGATTTGAAAACCTCTTTTGGTAAAGACCCTAACCTCATTAACTCCACATGTAATATCCACATCGGTATGCTTATATATAGGGAATCACGAAAGGGTCAAGCCCAGACGCTATCCCACCACATACTAATATGCATATGACACTGTTGTTAATGATAATTAAGCATTTTTACCTAACACTTCTGTATTTGATTATGATTTTGAAACCTGATTTGCCTTTGATCCTCTTGATTTTTGATCGTAGGTATAGGATTTCCCAAAGTCAGTGATAATAGTAAAATGTCAAATATTTAATTAAATAATTAAATAAAACATTAAGTACAACTAAGACATGATGATTGGGCATTATTTGACCCAATCAATTAGACTTAGTTGTGGGTGGTTGTCCAAGTTGTAACCTCTCACACGTGACCCATGTCAGGCATAACTCACAAGGAGTACACCTGAACTGAGCGGGATTTTAATGTTTTGCCCGTTACAGCCTAACCCAATGGTCTTCTGCATCTGAGTGGGACTTTAATGTTTTGCCCGTTACAGCCTGACCCAATGGTCTTCTGCATCTGAGTGGGACTTTAAGGATATCCTTTGATTCTTGATCTCTTGAATTCCCATGATTTTGACTTTGATAATGATTCCATTTGATTGTTCATGTTCTTGCCCGTTACAGCATGACCCGAAGGTCTTCTGCATCTGAGTGGGACTTTATATGTGTGTTACACGTGGTCTTGATTCCTTATACAACTGACATCCACCTTAGGTTGGAGATTAATGATTTCATTAGATCATAATGATTTCATTATTAACATGATTCACACACATTTATGATATCTGATTTCTTGAGTCTCTTGATCTTGATCTTTTGACTTTCCCATGATTCACAATGATAATTGATTTGATAATGATTCTTGGATCTCAGATCTCACACTGAGCTATGATTTCTTTGAATGTGATCTTTTGATTTTGTTCATTTGATTCCACTTTGAGTTTAGATTCTTGAATTTGGAGATTTATGGACTAAGGGTTGATTTAGAGTTTAAATTTAAGGTATTACTCATGAGAGTACTTAAATTTATTTGATAATTTGATCTGTTTAGTAATTTCCTAGACAGGAGTCTAGGAGTATCAACAACCATATATATGTAAAACATATAATAAATACAAGCATTTAAATAAACAGTTTAAATAAAACAGTTTACGCATGCTTCTCAGCCCCGCGTTTTAAAACAAAAATGTTAGAAAAGGGGCAATGAACTCACCTGTGTTGCTTTGTATAGATTTACCACAAAATGCGCACTCGTTGTTGTAGTCTAAGTATCTTCGGTTCCTGAATTTGTTTTAAGAGAATTTGCAGACGATGAGTATTTATGATAGGCGTTGTAACTAAGGCTTTGGTCTCGGTGTGCAACTACGTGTCTTAGATTACTAATGTGTTTTTATGGTTTTCTCTAACTAAGCTAACCTTATTACCCATTCCTAACCAGAATCCCACAAATCATTTAGAGACTTAAAGTAAACATTTTCAATTTAATTTATTTAAATTACACATTTATTTAGGAAAATCATTTAATTACTTTAAGACAATTTATAATTTAATTTCTTTTATGACGAGCATAAATTTATTTAAGAAAAGTGAACTTATTCTTGATAATGGGCTTAGATTGAGCCCATTGAGCCCAATTTTGACCCACTTGATTTGAACTTTGTTTTTCACTTGATCCTTATCATGGTTTTGATGAACTAACACCCTTGATAGTTTTTAATAACTATCTAAGTTAGTTCTATTTTTATAGAACGTCCTAGAGTTTAAGTGTTAATATTTTAATAACACTTGAACCTTAGGTTATTGTTTTGATTCACATGACCCTATAGTAGGCCTCCAATGTTCTTAAATTAGAGTATTAGATATTATCAACTCATGTTGAGTTGTTAGTATGTTTTTGAGAAACCATTTTAATTAATGATTCTAATCCTTGTTGTTATTGCAATTGAAGTCTTTAAAATTCCTAAAACTATGCATGCCTCATGTAACACCCATGCACACATTGAGGTCCCATGCATACCTTAAGATCCCATGCATACATTAAGATCCCATGCATGCATACATGATTCCCACGTAACCCATTCATGCATACCATGTTATTTCCCCCCATTCACATTCTTGGTTCATAAATCCCCAACTTCGGGTTTTTCTTAACTAAGGGCTTGAACAAATGTGGCTTGGCCAAAGAAGAGTCTTGACCGTTTGAGACTTAGGCCGAACCAAGACCCAGGCGAAAGACTTGGATTACATGAGAGTGAACCGTCGAATGGGTCCCGGTCGAATGAGAGAAGGACGAATGACCCTTGGCCGAATAGATATGGTCGAATGAATAACCTATTGATCGAATGAAGACTTTGCCGAATAACCTTCTGGTCGAATGGGGGAGAGTATGGAGCTATTCGGCTTGTTGGTTCGGCAAATGAGGGGCAGGGCGAATGAGCCACGATCGAAACAGCCTTGTCGAATGGAACCATGTCGAATGAGGCATTGGCCGGACGAATGAGATAGGACGGAGGGACCTGATTCGGCGAACGAGGAGGGGTCGAACGAGGACCTGGTCATTCGGCGAATAAGGTTGATAAGGCCATTCGGCCTGTCATCATTCGCAGGCCTGGTAGGGACATTCGGCCGTTCGAAGAGGACGGTTGCAGCAAGGATTTTCGAAGCAGAACGACATAGATCGAACTAGAGATTGTTCCTAAATCATCCTTGGTGTGTTTAGTGAAAACCCTAGGGGTCGAAGTGGTCTAAAACCGGGCTTGAGGTGGTTCGACCAAGAGGGTTTCCAAAACCCTAAAAACCGAACTGAAAATCGTTCTTTACCTCGAATTGGCTGGATAGAAGCTCAGATCAGTTGTACTTTCACGATCTACTAGTGATGGTGGTGATTTAGACACCAAAAACACCAAAAATGGTGGTGATTTGAGTGAGTTCTTGAAGAGAGAAGGTAGAGAGAGGTTTTAGAGAGAGAATGTAGAGAGAGAGTGACGATGGGGGTGATGATAGCTGGTGGTTGTGGGTTGTTGTGGCATTAAATGCCACAATAAATGTGGGGGAAATACCCGGTTTCGTTCGGGTTCGTTCGGTTTCGCGTGGTTTCGCGTAGAAACGTCGTTTTTGCGTCGTTTTCGTTACGAAACGACTCGGTTTTAAAATAGAAGTCATAAAATTATTTTAGGTTGTGATTCCTAATAAATTAACTAAATATCTTTTAATTATTTAATTTACAAAAATATTTATTTAACGTTTAAATCGAATCGCGCGGTCATCGCGCGTATTTGTTCGAATCAAATACGACGATAACTACACTTTTCAATATTGTTTTCTAATTATCGAATATCATTCAGAACGTTAAACTTTTAGATTTATTCGTACAGATCGTCACCTATACGAATAATCTGTCGGTTTAGCATTCACTTAACGATATTCGTGTTGTTTTGTCCTGTAAGGCCTCACATACGTTTATACATAATAAGATCCTAACAAATAAATCACATGATGGTTCTGTGTTGCCAGATAATTATCTGACTCAAGAACCATTGTTCTGAATTGATTTCTCTGAAATGACTGAAAATTCACTGTTTTGATAATATGAAATGATACTAAGACTTGATATGAACATGAAATACACTGAATTACATGAAAATTGTACCTGATTACTGTTCACGCACTGTTACTATCACTGTTCCGGTGACGGTTCCGTCACTGATGTTACAGTCTCCCCTTGTTAAAGAAATTTCGTCCCGAAATTTAAGAATTGTTATCGGGTAAATCTTCCTCTTCAAACAGTTGGGGATACTTTAACTTCATGTGATCTTCACGTTCCCAAGTAAACTCGGGTCCGCGTCTTGAGTTCCATCGAACCTTTACTATCGGAATACGGCTTCGCCTCAGTTGCTTGACTTTGCGATCCATAATCTCTAAAGGTTCTTCGATAAAATGTAACTGATCATCAACTTGAATTTCTTCGAGTGGAATGACGAGTGATTCGTCAGCAAGACATTTCTTTAAGTTTGAGACGTGAAACACGTCACGCACACCACTGAGTTCATCAGGTAATCTCAGTCTATACGCTACAGGACCAATACGCTCGATGATCTCGAACGGTCCCACGTATCGCGGTGCTAACTTGCCTTTCTTTCCAAAGCGGACTACACCTTTCCATGGAGAAACCTTCAACATGACACGGTCCCCCCCTTGAAATTCCAACGGCTTACGCCGTTTGTCGGCATAGCTTTTCTGTCTACTTCTTGTTGCTTGTAATCTTCTCTGAATCTGAGAAATCTTGTCAGTGGTTTCCTGAATAAGCTCGGGCCCAGTTAAGCGGTTATCTCCCACTTCAGTCCAACAGATCGGTGATCGACATTTTCGGCCATAGAGAGCCTCGAATGGTGCACATCCGATACTGCTGTGATAACTGTTGTTGTAGGAGAACTCAATCAGTGGCAAATGAGAATCCCAATTCCCACCGAAATCCAAAATACAGGTTCTTAACATATCCTCTAGGGTCTGAATCGTACGTTCGCTTTGGCCGTCCGTTTGTGGATGGTAAGCTGTACTCAGATTTAACTGTGTCCCTAGAGATTTCTGCAGTGATTGCCAGTCTATCCATCGTGAAGGTTTCACGCATCGGCAAGAAGTGAGCAGATTTTGTTAAACGATCAATGATCACCCAAATCGTATCGTGACCACTGGAAGTGCGGGGTAGCTTGGTAATGAAATCCATAGCTATTTGTTCCCACTTCCAGAGCGGAATCTCAGGCTGTTCCAGTAAACCAGACGGTCTCTGGTGTTCCGCCTTTACCTTCGCACACGTCAGACACCGACCGACGTACTCGGCTATGTCTTTCTTCATTCCCGGCCACCAATAAAATCCACTCAAATCTTGGTACATTTTATCAGCGCCTGGATGAACTGAGTATTTAGTCTTGTGCGCCTCATCGAAGATAAGTCTTCTCAATTCGTCTACCGCCGGAATCCATATACGATCCTGGTAGTAGATCATTCCATCAGACTTGGCCTCTAAATGTTTCTCTGCTCCGCAGTCAAGTTCTTTCTTCAAGTTTCCTCTGTCAACTGATTCCTGTTGTGCCTGAATGATCCTGTCTTGTAAACTGGTCTGCACAGTCATCCTCATAGCTCTAACGCGTAAGGGTTTGACCCGTTCCTTCCGGCTCAAGGCATCAGCTACAACATTCGCATTTCCCGGATGGTACTTGATCACACAATCATAATCATTCAGAAGTTCAACCCAACGGCGTTGTCGCATATTGAGTTCCTTCTGATCAAAGATATGCTGCAGACTCTTGTGATCTGTAAATATGGTACACTTAGTGCCATATAAGTAATGTCTCCAAATCTTCAATGCGAAGATTACTGCTCCCAGTTCAAGATCATGAGTAGTGTAATTCTTCTCATGAACTTTTAACTATCTTGATGCATAGGCTATGACCTTGTCCCATTGCATTAAAACACAACCGAGTCCCTGATGGGATGCATCACAATACACAACAAAGTCTTCACATCCTTCTGGGAGAGATAAGATTGGAGCATCACACAGTTTCTGTTTCAATGTCTGAAAAGCATCTTCTTGTTTCTGCTCCCAGACAAACGGTTCACTTTTCTGAGTTAACTTAGTGAGAGGCAAAGCTATCTTAGAAAAGTTCGAGATGAACCTCCTGTAATAACCTGCCAATCCCAGAAAAGACCGTATCTCCGTTGGCGTTCTTGGAGTGTCCTAGTTCTTTATTGCTTCGATCTTGGCAGGATCTACGTGTATTCCTTCACTGTTGACTACGTGACCAAGAAACTGAACTTCCCTTAGCCAAAATTCACATTTAGAGAACTTGGCATAGAGTTTCTGTTCCATCAACAGTTCCAAGATCTTCCTGAGATGTTGCTCATGCTCTGCTTTGCTCTTGGAATAAATCAGTATGTCATCAATAAAGACAATGACAAACTGATCCAAGTACGGCTTGCACACTCGGTTCATGAGGTCCATGAATACCGCTGGTGCGTTCGTCAATCCGAAAGGCATCACTAGGAATTCGTAATGCCCGTATCTGGTTCGGAATGCTGTCTTCGGTATGTCTTCGTCTTGAACTCTAAGCTGATGATAACCAGACCGCAAGTCAATCTTAGAGAAGTACTGAGCTCCTTGCAGTTGGTCAAACAAATCATCAATTCTCGGCAATGGATACCGATTCTTGATGGTTAGTTTGTTCAGCTCTCTGTAATCTATGCACATTCTGAACGATCCGTCCTTCTTCTTCACGAACAAGACCGGAGCTCCACAAGGTGAGTAGCTCGGTCTAATGAACCCTTTATCCAGTAACTCCTGCAACTGGTTGGATAATTCCTGCATCTCCGAAGGTGCTAACCGGTAAGGAGATTTAGCAACAGGAGTCGCTCCAGGAACTAAGTCAATTCGGAACTCCACCGGTCGTACGGGAGGCAAACCTGGTAGGTCTTCAGGAAATACTTCTGGATATTCCTTCACTACTGGTACGTCTTGTATCTTCTTCTTGTCTTTCTCTTTTTCCACTACATGTGCCAAGAAAGCTACACACTTCTTCTGTAAACACTTACGTGCCTTTATGCAGGAAATGATTTTGACACTTCGTTTTGCTTGATCCCCTCTGACTTCCAATACACGATCATCGGGCAATGGAACTCGAAGCAGCTTCTCAGAACAGGCAACTTCCACTCGGTTAGAGGAAAGCCAATCCATTCCAACAATGATGTCGAAACTACCCAACTCCATCGGCATCAAATCGATAGAGAATGTATGACCGTTAAGTGTCAATGGGCAATTCCTGTGAACTGTACTAACTGTGATCTGTTTCCCGTTAGCTACTTCTATAATATAAGGGGAATCTAACTGTTCCTCTATAGAATCTAGTTGGCATGCAAAATCGGCAGAGATAAAACTCTGATCCGCACCAGTGTCAAATAGAACAGAAGCATAAAAGTCATGTAAGAGAAACGTACCAGTGACCACATTCGGGTCCTGGCGTGCAGCTGGTGCTCCAATAACAAAAGCTCTTCCACGAGGAGCTTGAACTGCTTGTTGTGCCTTCTTCGGGCAGTTCTTTGCAAAGTGGCCTTGTTCGCCACAGTTGAAGCATCCACCATTGTTCTGGTTGGCTGGTGGAGGAATAGCCAAAGCAGCATTGTTGACTGCTTGGTTAGGTGTCATCCGGCAGTGCTGGACCCAATGGCCCTTTCTTCCACATCCCGTACATTGCTTGCAAGGAGTGTTAGCAATGTGATGATACTGGCACTTGGTACACAAGGGATGTGGGCCAGTATACTGCCTCTTGGGCACATTTTGTTGTGCCACCGCTACTTGATTCAGAGGAGTAGCCACAGTGTAATTCTTTATGAACTTTTGCTTCTTCTTTGGGTGTTGCTGATGTTGTGGCTTCTTTGGAGTCTCTTCCTTTCTCTTGTCGGTGTCTGCCTCTTTCTTCAGAACTCCAGAGGCAACCATCAAATCAGTAAGTTTTCCAGACAGTCTCACTGCAGATTCAACAGTGGTAGGGTTGGCTGAAACAACCATTCCCTGAATGCAGGCGGGAAGTCCACCTACATAACGATCTATCCTCTTCTCTAAAGTTGGTACCATATCTGGCACCAAAGCAACCAACTCATGATAACGAGTTGTATACCCCATGTGATCAGCCCCCTTCATCACATGGTTGGATAATTCAACCTCCAGTTTCTGTAGCTCATTCTTGGGACAGAACTCTGTTCGCAGCAGTGTCTTGAAATCCTCCCATGGCATGGCCATGGCTTCTTCTCTTCCTCGGGCGTTGATCTGACCATTCCACCAGGTCAGAGCCCGCTTGTTGAATATTCCGGCAGAGTAGCGGACTTTATGGTGCTCTGGACAGCTGCAGAGATCCAGAGTAGCCTCAATCTTTTCAATCCATTGGATTAATCCAACGGCTCCTTCAGATCCGCTAAAGCTAGGCGGCTTACATCCTACGAATGACTTGTAGGAGTAGTGTGAGGTACCACCAGTATTCCCACTGGCTTCTCCAGATGAGTTGCCAGTGTTGTTCATCTCATTACGGAGAAGGTTGAACATCTCCGGTATCGCTTCCTTCATATGATTGGTCATCTGGCTGCTCAGTAGAGTCATCAAAGCGATGGTGGTAGGATCCAGTATGGGAGTCGTTCCTGAACCTGATGCCCCTGTGATCAGTGGAGGAGGAGGTGGAGGCGGTGGAGGAGGTGGCGGTGGTGAATCATTTGGCGATGGTGTCGAGGAATGTGGAGCTTGGTCTTGTGATGATTGCAACAGGGGAGGTTGTCTTCGTGGCGGCATTCTGATCATAACCAAATGAATATTGGTTAGTGCAATGATCGAATGCAGAAGACGAAATGCAATAAGCCTTAAATCCTAAGTTCTCTACATGCAGGGTCCCTAGGTTATAGTCTAGGCCAAACCGTTTAAATAAGTGACCTATATTTCTCTATAACCATGGCTCTGATACCAATCTGTCACACCCCGAGCCGGCGGGATAGGATCGGTTGTCCCGTCGGGCGGAAGGTTCCCGGGGCGCGATATCGTGGGTGATAATCGTGATGATCAGATTGTTTACTTTGCACATGATATAAATGAGAAATGCTAAATATAATAGAATTACAAAGTTAAATTACATCAGTATTGTTTATAATTTAACAATGTAAATCTACCATCAACATCATAGATTTCTATCTTGTATTTACACAAGATATACAAAATAAATTTGTATAATGATGTCTTCAAAAGTATGCAGGTCCAAGATGCTAAGCCTTCTATCTGAAGTCCTAGTCCAAAAGGAATAACTCCTTAGTTGACCTGTTCGTCACCTGAGAAGTCATGCAAAAATCAAGTCAACACATGGTTGGTGAGTTCATATAGTTTTATGATTTGAAAATGATTTGAAAACCTCTTTTGGTAAAGACCCTAACCTCATTAACTCCACATGTAATATCCACATCGGTATGCTTATATATAGGGAATCACGAAAGGGTCAAGCCCAGACGCTATCCCACCACATACTAATATGCATATGACACTGTTGTTAATGATAATTAAGCATTTTTACCTAACACTTCTGTATTTGATTATGATTTTGAAACCTGATTTGCCTTTGATCCTCTTGATTTTTGATCGTAGGTATAGGATTTCCCAAAAGTCAGTGATAATAGTAAAATGTCAAATATTTAATTAAATAATTAAATAAAACATTAAGTACAACTAAGACATGATGATTGGGCATTATTTGACCCAATCAATTAGACTTAGTTGTGGGTGGTTGTCCAAGTTGTAACCTCTCACACGTGACCCATGTCAGGCATAACTCACAAGGAGTACACCTGAACTGAGCGGGATTTTAATGTTTTGCCCGTTACAGCCTAACCCAATGGTCTTCTGCATCTGAGTGGGACTTTAATGTTTTGCCCGTTACAGCCTGACCCAATGGTCTTCTGCATCTGAGTGGGACTTTAAGGATATCCTTTGATTCTTGATCTCTTGAATTCCCATGATTTTGACTTTGATAATGATTCCATTTGATTGTTCATGTTATTGCCCGTTACAGCATGACCCGAAGGTCTTCTGCATCTGAGTGGGACTTTATATGTGTGTTACACGTGGTCTTGATTCCTTATACAACTGACATCCACCTTAGGTTGGAGATTAATGATTTCATTAGATCATAATGATTTCATTATTAACATGATTCACACACATTTATGATATCTGATTTCTTGAGTCTCTTGATCTTGATCTTTTGACTTTCCCATGATTCACAATGATAATTGATTTGATAATGATTCTTGGATCTCAGATCTCACACTGAGCTATGATTTCTTTGAATGTGATCTTTTGATTTTGTTCATTTGATTCCACTTTGAGTTTAGATTCTTGAATTTGGAGATTTATGGACTAAGGGTTGATTTAGAGTTTAAATTTAAGGTATTACTCATGAGAGTACTTAAATTTATTTGATAATTTGATCTGTTTAGTAATTTCCTAGACAGGAGTCTAGGAGTATCAACAACCATATATATGTAAAACATATAATAAATACAAGCATTTAAATAAACAGTTTAAATAAAACAGTTTACGCATGCTTCTCAGCCCCGCGTTTTAAAACAAAAATGTTAGAAAAGGGGCAATGAACTCACCTGTGTTGCTTTGTATAGATTTACCACAAAATGCGCACTCGTTGTTGTAGTCTAAGTATCTTCGGTTCCTGAATTTGTTTTAAGAGAATTTGCAGACGATGAGTATTTATGATAGGCGTTGTAACTAAGGCTTTGGTCTCGGTGTGCAACTACGTGTCTTAGATTACTAATGTGTTTCTATGGTTTTCTCTAACTAAGCTAACCTTATTACCCATTCCTAACCAGAATCCCACAAATCATTTAGAGACTTAAAGTAAACATTTTCAATTTAATTTATTTAAATTACACATTTATTTAGGAAAATCATTTAATTACTTTAAGACAATTTATAATTTAATTTCTTTTAAGACGAGCATAAATTTATTTAAGAAAAGTGAACTTATTCTTGATAATGGGCTTAGATTGAGCCCATTGAGCCCAATTTTGACCCACTTGATTTGAACTTTGTTTTTCACTTGATCCTTATCATGGTTTTGATGAACTAACACCCTTGATAGTTTTTAATAACTATCTAAGTTAGTTCTATTTTTATAGAACGTCCTAGAGTTTAAGTGTTAATATTTTAATAACACTTGAACCTTAGGTTATTGTTTTGATTCACATGACCCTATAGTAGGCCTCCAATGTTCTTAAATTAGAGTATTAGATATTATCAACTCATGTTGAGTTGTTAGTATGTTTTTGAGAAACCATTTTAATTAATGATTCTAATCCTTGTTGTTATTGCAATTGAAGTCTTTAAAATTCCTAAAACTATGCATGCCTCATGTAACACCCATGCACACATTGAGGTCCCATGCATACCTTAAGATCCCATGCATACATTAAGATCCCATGCATGCATACATGATTCCCACGTAACCCATTCATGCATACCATGTTATTTCCCCCCATTCACATTCTTGGTTCATAAATCCCCAACTTCGGGTTTTTCTTAACTAAGGGCTTGAACAAATGTGGCTTGGCCAAAGAAGAGTCTTGACCGTTTGAGACTTAGGCCGAACCAAGACCCAGGCGAAAGACTTGGATTACATGAGAGTGAACCGTCGAATGGGTCCCGGTCGAATGAGAGAAGGACGAATGACCCTTGGCCGAATAGATATGGTCGAATGAATAACCTATTGATCGAATGAAGACTTTGCCGAATAACCTTCTGGTCGAATGGGGGAGAGTATGGAGCTATTCGGCTTGTTGGTTCGGCGAA
Source organism: Mikania micrantha (assembly GCA_009363875.1). Lineage (NCBI taxonomy): Eukaryota > Viridiplantae > Streptophyta > Magnoliopsida > Asterales > Asteraceae > Mikania > Mikania micrantha. The sequence goes on from CM018693.1 coordinate 53,040,493, forward strand.
TGAGGGGCAGGGCGAATGAGCCACGATCGAAACAGCCTTGTCGAATGGAACCATGTCGAATGAGGCATTGGCCGGACGAATGAGATAGGACGGAGGGACCTGATTCGGCGAACGAGGAGGGGTCGAACGAGGACCTGGTCATTCGGCGAATAAGGTTGATAAGGCCATTCGGCCTGTCATCATTCGCAGGCCTGGTAGGGACATTCGGCCGTTCGAAGAGGACGGTTGCAGCAAGGATTTTCGAAGCAGAACGACATAGATCGAACTAGAGATTGTTCCTAAATCATCCTTGGTGTGTTTAGTGAAAACCCTAGGGGTCGAAGTGGTCTAAAACCGGGCTTGAGGTGGTTTGACCAAGAGGGTTTCCAAAACCCTAAAAACCGAACTGAAAATCGTTCTTTACCTCGAATTGGCTGGATAGAAGCTCAGATCAGTTGTACTTTCACGATCTACTAGTGATGGTGGTGATTTAGACACCAAAAACACCAAAAATGGTGGTGATTTGAGTGAGTTCTTGAAGAGAGAAGGTAGAGAGAGGTTTTAGAGAGAGAATGTAGAGGGAGAGTGACGATGGGGGTGATAATAGCTGGTGGTTGTGGGTTGTTGTGGCATTAAATGCCACAATAAATGTGGGGGAAATACCCGGTTTCGTTCGGGTTCGTTCGGTTTCGCGTGGTTTCGCGTAGAAACGTCGTTTTTGCGTCGTTTTCGTTACGAAACGACTCGGTTTTAAAATAGAAGTCATAAAATTATTTTAGGTTGTGATTCCTAATAAATTAACTAAATATCTTTTAATTATTTAATTTACAAAAATATTTATTTAACGTTTAAATCGAATCGCGCGGTCATCGCGCGTATTTGTTCGAATCAAATACGACGATAACTACACTTTTCAATATTGTTTTCTAATTATCGAATATCATTCAGAACGTTAAACTTTTAGATTTATTCGTACAGATCGTCACCTATACGAATAATCTGTCGGTTTAGCATTCACTTAACGATATTCGTGTTGTTTTGTCCTGTAAGGCCTCACATACGTTTATACATAATAAGATCCTAACAAATAAATCACATGATGGTTCTGTGTTGCCAGATAATTATCTGACTCAAGAACCATTGTTCTGAATTGATTTCTCTGAAATGACTGAAAATTCACTGTTTTGATAATATGAAATGATACTAAGACTTGATATGAACATGAAATACACTGAATTACATGAAAATTGTACCTGATTACTGTTCACGCACTGTTACTATCACTGTTCTGGTGACGGTTCCGTCACTGATGTTACACCCGAGGTAAAAACAAATATGTTTGAAAAGGGACAAATGAACTCACCTTGTGTTTGAAGTGGTTGACTTAGTTTAAACTAGACTGCACGCGCTCGTGGTAGTATTTGTTGTTATGTTCACGATCCTGTATTGATTTCATGGTGTTGTAACTTATAAGTATAAGTCGTAGTGAACTGGGTGCGCGTATGTGTCAGCCCTAAAGTTGGCTAACACATGTGAGTCTCGGTCTTTATTCGGCCCTTGTTTTATTGTCATACTTTATGTTAACCCTTAACCCGTTATGTTCATATTATCACACTTTATTATTGGATTTTGGGTTCACTCTTGAGTTGATGACATTACAAAAGTATTATAAGTATAAAACTTAGCTTTTTGATTCAATGCTATTAATCCTTATCACCTACTAAAAGAGTTTTGTGTGGTTATTGTCCCAGTGTTTTAACACTTTGAAACCAATTGCTTCTTTAATGTTTCCTAAATTTCCTATCACCTTTGTAGTTTTCCTTTACCCATCCATGCATCCTAACAATTCCTATTATCATCATTGTTTTGATTTAAGGTATTTGTTTCCACTTAATTGGATATGGGCCGAATAGCATATACATGGGCCTATATAATGATGGGCCGAATCAATGGGCCTGGGGCCTCATGAACTCTTGTGGCTTTCTAAGCCTAATGACCCAAAGGTGTGTATGTGGGTCGGATGGTTGGGCCGAAAGCTTTCTAGTCGAATGGAAGGTGGGCTAACCAAAAGTCGTGGACCGAATACCAACTGTTGGGCCATGTGAGCTGGGCCAAGCAATCGGCCTATGCAATTAGAAAGTTGCATGGTCATTTCATGTTTAGCACACTAGGGTTTAATCGAATTCACACTCAACAACAATGATTCAACGAACCTATCCTCAGCAACCCTAGGTTCGGCTTGTCACTAGGTTCGGTCGTGGTTACTATTGAGACCAGGTTCGCTGAAAGGGTTCGGCTTCACCTTCGACCAGAAGGTTCGTTCCAATGGAAGCCCCAGGTTCGCCTATTATGTGCAGGTTCGGGGCTTGCATGCAGGTTCGGCTGATTACAGGTTTGTGGCTCCTAGGGTTCGGGAACGTGGTGATGGTTCGGTGCTCCCGGTGGGTTCGACTGGACTCAAAGGTTCGGCCCGGGTGTTGAGGTTCGCTGCAACAAGGTGCTAGGTTCGCTACAGTAGAGTTCATCCAGCTCAGGTTCACCACAACTTTCAGGGTTCTTCGTTCAAGTATTGGTTCGGCTAGAAGGTTCATGCATGGGAGAAGGTTTGGCTATCATGGATTCGCGAATGTAGCATACCAGTTCGTGGATGCTAAATTGGCCACCTAGGATCTCCGGTGGTGATGGTTGGTTCGGCTGAGGCCTAGGGTTCGCCGGAGAATAGGTTCGACTACCAGGGAGTTCGGTGGACAGTAGGTTCAGGGGTGCAAGGGTTCGGCTCTGCCTCCAAAGGTTCGACCATTCGCTAGTTTACAGGTTCGGCTATCCCCTTTGTCCCGGCTTCCCTCACGAGCCTATTCACCATGCATCATCATCTCGAGCTTGTAGCTGTTGTAGGCTAGTTCCTTGGTTCTAGTTATGCAAAAAGGTTTTCTTGAAGGTGTAAAGTTTGTTGAAAATGGGTTTATGACCGGTTGAAGTGAGTGGGTCGACTAGTGTGACAAAAACCCTATTTTTTTCAAACATTCAAGCTCAATACCTCGAATTTGGCCGGGTAAAACTCCATATCAGTTGTACTTTCTTGTAGAGGGCGTTGAGAGCTTCGTTTGGACGCCAAGAACGTCCGATTTTGTCCACAAACGAGTGAGTTATGCTAGTTTGAAGATGGTTTTCTTCTAGGGAGAGAGGTTCGGGAATGGAGGGATGAGAGAGAGAGAGAGAAAGAGTGAAATAAATGCAAGGAAGACATCATTTAGTTTTTATATACCCCGGGGTGTTCGGGTTCGTTTCGGTTGCTCAGTTTTTCGTTTTCGTCGCGTTTCCGGCACATCACGCGCGTGTTTTGTAAATTATATAAAAAGAATTTATTTTCGAATGTTTAGAAGGTGGTTATTCCTAGTAAATGTTTTAAATCCATTTTTCTTGAATTATTTATCGTGGTTGATTATTTTAAACGTTTCGTTAACTCGCGTCCATTGCGCGTATTCTATGTAATTAAAATGAGCTTATTTGTAATATTTCTAGGAGATTGTGATTCCTAATAAATGTTTAATATTAAATTTTCTTAATTTATTTCCGTTCGTTTCGTACTTCATTTTCGTTTCGTCAGAACGTGTCACCTACGTGCGTATTAGTTCGAATCGTCACCCAAACGAACATTGCGTTGGTTTCACTTCATGATTTTTGTTTTCTACTTTGCAGTCATCGTCTCAGAACATTAAACTTTCAGATTTACTCGTACAGATCGTCATCTATACGAATAATTCGTCAGTTTAGCATTCTACAACAACGTCTGTTATTGTTTCGGTCTATTTAGCCTCACATACGTATATACATAATTAGCATTACATCAAGCATCTGTGTGTTAGTTATGTGTTGTCTGTTGTGATTCTGACTGTTAAACCGTGAGGGTTAATTCAGATTTCAGAAACGATAGCATAATAGTTTGTTGTCAAGCGTCAAGTGTCAATAGCATATAGATAGTTCACGTAGTTTGTACCTGAGTTACTGTGCAAGTTACTGTAGAGATCACTGTTCCGGCAACGCGTCCGGCATTGATGTTACACCTATAATATTCGTAAACTTAATAATGCCATGTTGTTCTTTCAATTTCTTGATCAAAAGCTAATAGTAATGTCCTTCTTAAAGAGCATGTATACATCCAATGATCTTGTTACCTCCGCATGTAACACACCTTTGTAGCATGTGTTACAAGGAAACATACAATAAATCACAAAACTTTATACATAGACTCATGAAATTAAATTAAACAAAACAATGAGTGCATAAACTCCTCTGAAACTTGGCCAAAATTTGACCGACATAGATGCATCGTTCAGAAAAAAGGAAGTGTGTATCTTAATCCACCTAACTAGGATGATTATATCATCTCTTAGATTATTTACCTAAATTATCAAAAGCTGAAACATTAGGATAAGGACAAGGTTTGTTTTCATCTCAAACCCCTCCCCCTAATTCTTATCAATGTTACTAGGTATGTAGCATATATGAGGTGGGGTCTTTTCAAAAACAACCTCCTTATCCCATTAGAATAAGGGTAAAGTTTGATTTCATCTTACCCTCTTCTAGACCCTACTGATTAACAAGGCTTTATTGATATGTTTGCTTGTTTTCTTGTCAAAAATAAAAAAGTAAACTTTAATTGTATTTTGACTATATTACATGAGCACTTGAAAGCTTTGATTGATAAGATAAAAATACGAATACAAATTTATAATTGATTAAATTATAACAATTATGCAAAAAGATATCAAACTTGGGTTTTGAGTTTATGAAATGAATTATCTAATTTAGCTCAATTAAAAATTTCATAGACATAACTTGCTTGGTCCTTTTGTTTTGAAGGATCATATTCAATTATGCTAAGTAAACAATGTAAATAGTAATGACACAATTAAGATTCTTGCTACATGCAATCACCAATTTAAGTTAATAACTCAATCAACAATCAAACATCACAATGGTTAAAGCTTCAAAGACAAGTAATGAGATGAATGATTAATATGATTGATTAGCGAAAACAAATCAACAAAACATGAAACTAAACACATAACATTAATTAATGTATTCATTGAACAACCAAGTTATGTATAAGTAGGGATGTTCATCGGTTCGGTTAACGGTTTGTTCAGTTTATCCGGTTCGGTTTGTTCAGTTTTAAAAAAAATTTCCGCCTAACCGTTAACCGAACCGAATTCAGGATATGGTTATCCAAACCAAATTCAATTCGGTTCGGTTTCAGTTATAACCGAACAAACCGATTAAAAACCAAATAAACAGGTTAAAAACCGAATAAACCGAATTCAACCATATACTATTAATAAAAATAATAAATTTAATTATGAATTCGGTTTAATCGGTTAACCGAATAAACCGAATTCAAAAAATATCTAAAATCGTTAACCGAACCGAAAACCGAATTCGGAATTCGGATACGGTTAGGGACCAAACCGAAAACAGAATCCGGAATTCAGTTTGGTTTTTTCGGTTATGGATACGGTTCGGTTATTGGTTTTAAACGGTTTTCGGTTTTTCGGAACACCCCTATGTATAAGAATGGGTAAAAACTACAACACAATTGCTACCATTAACGTTCACCCATGAATGAGCTAAAGCAATTTAGCATTACATCTTCATGAGAAAACTTCAGTATTATATTTCATGTTTATTATGGTGACGAATCTCGAGTTTTGAAGCGGATCCTCCAAAATTCATCAAAAATCGTTCAAAAACCTAATAATCTAAACCTTAGGATTTTGGGCTTAAATTAATGCTCAAATTCGGCAAAAACTAATTTTCTGCACCTCCAACATATCATATGTTTGATTTGTGATGAAAATCATCTTAATTATGTCTTACACCATCCTTTATGCCAAATCCTTACTCCACATAAAGAAAACCCCTCATTTTCTTCCGTTTTGCATTTCAAGACCTTCCTTTTTCCATATCGTTTCATCTTTGGCATCCTAATCCATGTAATCTATCACACCCCTTCCAGTGGCAAAAACATGAGGGTTGAATTGAAAATTGAAAATATCGAGCATTCTGGGTTCAAAATGTCCACCATATAAATGAACCCATAACAAGTCCAATCACTACAAATACTAAAACTAACAGGTCTAAACATTTTTCCAACTTAAAGAAAAGTTCCTTCATGAATTCTATTAATATGATGCTTCAACGTTCTACCTTAATCTTGATTTCATAAAAAAAATGTTTAAAAATAGTCAACTAAAAAGTTGGTGAATACATAATGGTTTGTATAAGCTTTATTTTAAATAGTATAAGTTATCGATCGATCAATATGATATATTGTTGTACGTCACACCATCAAATTACCACTTGCGGTGTCAGGCCGCTGGGTGTGACGTGACATGATCAGATACTTTGGTCATATAGAACGACTCTATATGCTTTTGAAAATCACATGATTATCACAAGTACACACATAAAGTTAAAGAGTATTACAGCGGAAAAATAAATTATGTTTTAATTCACAAAATCATAATAAAAACATAGCATAATATGGTTTTTCAAAAACATGCATGACAACTTCAAGGACTCCATGTTGTGCCTTCTGATGTGTTGCAAAACACATATGTTTTTCTAGTTGTTTCTAATTAGTTTTCGTACAGTTTTATTCAATTTTAGAGTCGATTTATGCTGGTTCTTCACATTTCCACAAATTGTTGCGTACAGGTAATAAACATGTTATTTTAGCATAAAAGATCAAGAAAACGAGCTCCCGGGTGGACGAGAACAAACTGAAGATCAAAGGAAGAAGATTTCTGGAATTTCTCCTTGTCGCGTATCGCGACAACCACAGGAAACCTTGTCGCGTAGCGCGACAGGTGGAATTTACAGTTGTGCCCTTTTTAATGGTTGCGGGTTTGACCCGACTATTTTGTCGGGTAGCGGGTACCGTCGCGTAGCGCGAAGGGTTGTGGGATGCCTGTCGTATAGCGCTACAGGGTTAAATTTTCAGAAAATCGAGTTTTATGCTATCGAAACGGCTGAAGGTGGATTGATTCGATTTTGGACGATCAGAGACGACTTGGGGGGCGACTAGAAGCAGGGAGACGAGATTGGAGTCGAGTTGGACCATCGGGAAGCCTAGACGAGTGATCCGAAGAGTGTAACGTGATCGGTTCTTCTTTCTTTCTTGTTATTCTCGTTTAACTGATGTTTGGGATGTGTTTTGACATTACTTATTACTGTTTATCAAGTATGATTTGTGGCTAAACATTCTAGACCACCAAGGGTTTTACGAATATGCATGTTTGATGTTTATTACGATTGATTGTGGAACAAGTTTTGATTTTTCAATGGTTTAATGAATTGGTTTGGATTCTTGGATGTGTATGAATGTTTATGAGGTTTGTGATCTGAATTATTATTTCCTCGTGTGCTTTGGCGAATGTTTTTCGTGTAATAGGCATGTGCCAGGTCATTTACTTAGTGTTTATGATTTGGGAATGCATTACTAGACGTAGTAATTCATAGGAACAATAATTAGGTTACAAATGAATTAAATGTTTAACCAAATTCAATAGCCGTGAGGTGAGGGTTTGTTAGTGTATCTTGCATGTTTAAGAACTAGTTAAAGTCTTTGTGAAAAGACCAAGATTAGGTAAATTGAACATAGTCTTGTATGCTAAATCCAAGATGAATTTCCTATTTATCCCTTGCATTTCATGCATTGAGACTTTCATTTCCGTAAGGTAGAGAGTCTTTAGGATATACCATTGATGGGTTGGTTAACTTGTGAGAGTAATTAACCTAAACCGGTGTTTAAAATACTTATAGACATTTTAGTTGAAATCTTTGAAAATGGTTAAAGAATCTCTAATTTGTTGAGAAGCTAAAATTCAAAGATCCCGGTTCCGAACATAAGTTCCATAATCAATCTTAAACACATTAGACATGTATAAAGTAAACCCTAGGTAGTCATTTCATCATTAGTGAGTTTTAGTTGCATTTTCCCATTTGAGTCTTAATTCGGTTTTCAGTTTATTTATTTTTAATTCCAGTCTAATTAATTATTTATAAAGCCCCCCTTTCAAACAATCAATTTAATTCAAGTCATTTGTATAGATAAGTTATTGAGTCTATTTTGCATTTTCTATAGGAGTCTGTGGGTTCGATATCCGGACTTGCTTTTCTGTACTACTTTTCGATTGGTTCACTTGCCTGTTAGTGGTTTAGTTTAGAGAGTCTAGAGTATTACTTAGTGTCTAGGTTAGTTTTGATTTTTATTAGTTTTAATTAAACTACTTTGCACACATCAAGTTTTTGGCGCCGTTGCCGGGGACTTCTTAGTCGATTGTGCAGTTTAGTTCTTGTGTCTTATCTATGCATATTTGTTTTTAGTTTTAGTTTTAATTTTTTTTGTTTTATTTCTTTTTGATTCATTTTTATTTCGTTTGCAGGTTTGGTAGTGTATGCCACACCTACGTTCACACGGACCGCCACCTGAGTTTTCTTTGCCTTCAAGGAGTGATTCACGGGACTTTTCTGAGGGTTCTACGAGCGAGGTAAGTGCTTCTACACCCATCTCTGCTGATTTTTCTGAGCACACACCACCTTCTTCTTCTTCTTCTTCCTCTTATTCTAGTCCTCATTTGCGCTTTATTCCACCCATGGCTGAGCGTCGCACGGTTCACCAGCAGGCCACTGCAGGTTTCACGGGACTTAATAATCCCATCACTGTGCCAAATATCACGAATGAAAGTTCATGGCAGATTCCCTCGTATATCATGACAGCCATTAATAACTCTCAGTTTAATGGCTGGGATGATGAGGATGCTCCAGCACACATAGCTCGCCTCACTCGCATCTGTGGTACCTTCAATCTTCAAGGTGCCACTGAAGATGCCATTTTCTTGCAGCTATTTCCATTTTCTCTTGCGGGTAGGGCTGCCACTTGGCTCGATTCACATGCACCTGGATCTTTCACTACTTGGGGCAGTCTTAGGGATGCATTCCTTAAGAAGTACTTTCCACCTGCCAAGGCAGCTTGCCTTCGTGATGAGATCCACTCTTTTCGTATGGCACCAGATGAGCCATACTACCTTGCTTGGGAGAGATTCCAGCATTTGCTTAGCAGATGCTCCCAGCATGGTCTCTCTGACTGGCCCTTGTAGAGAAATTCTACAATGGTCTAACTTATGAGATCCGGGCTCGTTTTGACACTTCTGCGGGTGGTCATCTTATGGGAAAGAGGGATGTTGCTGAGTGTACTGATATGTTTGAGAGCTTTGCTCACGCTGAGTATGAGCAGAGGTCTGCTAATAGGAATTCAAATCCTATTTCTAGTTCCTCCTCTTCCACGGGAGGAGTTCACCATGTTAATGTGGATACTAGTGTGGCAGCTGCTCTTGAGGCCTTGTCGAGGGATGTGAAGGAGTTGAAGATGAAGGTGGATATGTGTGAGATTTGTAGGGGTGTCCATGCCACATCTGAGTGTTTGGCGGTCAACCAGGAGCAGGTTGACTATTTGGGGGGTCAAGGTAGGGGTAGCACGAACCCTTTCAATAACTCCTACAATCAAAATTGGAGAAACCACCCTAATTTTAACTGGCGCTCTTCCGGTAGTCCCCCTGGTTTCCAATCTGGGTCATCTCATAACCAGGGGCAGGGTCATTCTTCGGTTAGTCATCCGAAGTCATACACCGGGGGCGGGTAGTAGTAGTGGTGGTAGTTCTGGGCGTAGCATGAGTAAGATTGAGGAGTTACTGACCCAGTTGGTTGCTAAGGATGCCAATACTCAGAAAACCCTTGCTGAGCATGACATTCTTCTGAAAAACCAACAATCTGGTTTTCTAGATCTTCAAAGATCTGTTGGCGATATTGCTAAGCGTTTGGATGAGAGGCCCCAAGGCCAGTTTTCGGGCAGCACTTAGCCTAATCCAAACGCTCATGTGAAAGCAGTGACTACTAGGAGTGGTCGAGAGGGTGTGAATGTAGAGCCACCGGTTGAGGTAGTGATGAGGAACCGGTGGATGAGGAGATTGAGATTGAGACTCCTGGGGGGGTGCACATGAGGCCAGTCCCAGCAAGTACAGTACCGACCAGTAAGTCTCACGTAGTGGTCCCGGTTGAGAAGAAACCGGTTGAGGTTAGGCCGAGTCCTAAGATTGATCATGCACGATTTCCTTACCATGCTCGCTTAGCTCACCAAATGCATGCTAAGGAGTATGGTCATTTTCTTGACATGTTCAAACAGTTGAAGATCAATCTCCCGTTTATTGAGGCTCTTCAGCATATGCCTAAGTATGCCAAATTGCTTAAGGATTTGTTGAAGAGCAAGGATCGGCTAGGGGAACTTTCTAATGTTCCATTGAGTGGGGGTGTTCTGCGGTGATTCTGAACAAGCTACCGGAGAAGTTGACAAATCCTAGGATCTTTACAATCCCATGTTTGTTTGGTAGTGACACTCAGAGGCACGCGTTGGCAGATTCAGGTGCTAGCACCAATTTGATGCCCTATTCTTTGTATGAGAAACTAGCACTTGGTGAACTTATGCCTACGCGCATGACATTGTCCCTTGCTGACCAGACGGTCAAGTGTCCACGGGGTATTGTTGAGAACTTGTTGGTGAAGGTGGACAAATTTGTGTTCCCCGTGGACTTTGTGATTCTTGACATGGAGGCTGATGAGAGTGTGCCTATCATTCTAGGCCGTCCATTCTTGAGGATTGCTAAGGCCATCATTGATGTGTTTGATGGGAAGCTCACTCTTAGAGTGGGTGATGAGACTGTCACATTCGAGGTTGTGAAGTCTATGAGGCATCCCAGTGATCATGATGACTTTAGTGGCCCATGTCATTATGTTTACTTCATAAACTCTTTCATGTCACACGTAGATAGGTGTCTTGAGGACGTGTGCGGTGCTGATTTGGTAGTTAAGAGGAGTGAGGAGGAGTGTGAGATTGTTGATGAGGGTGTTGATGTTATTTCTGAGGCATTAGAGATTGATGAGTTGAGGGAGGAGAGTAAGAAACCCTCTGTTGAGTCACCATCCGCCCTAGAGCTTAAGGTTTTACCCTCCCACTTAGAGTATGCATTTCTAGGAGAGAATTCCACTCTACCTGTGGTCATTTCATCCAGGTTGAGTGAGGAGTAGAAGAAGATATTTCTAGGTGTGTTGAGGTTGTATAAGGGGGCTATTGCTTGGAGACTCTCCTATATCCAAGGCATTAGTCCTGCCTATTGCACACATAGGATACTCATGAAGGATGAGTATAAGCCGGTAGTCCAACCTCAGAGGCGTTTAAATCCCAATATGCAAGAGGTTGTGAAGAAGGTGTTGAAGTTGATGGATGTGGGCTTGATTTATCCTATCTCGGATTCATCATGGTGAGCCCTACTCAGGTTGTCCGTAAAAAGGGAGGGATGACAGTTTTCACGAATGAGAAAAATGAGCTCATTCCTTCTCGCACGGTCACGGGGTGGCGAGTTTGCATCGACTATAGGAAACCCGGAAGGATCACTTTCCCCTTCCTTTCATTGACCAGATGTTGGAGAGATTGGCGGGGCAGCAGTTCTATTGCTTCCTAGATGGTTTTTCTGGGTATTTCCAAATCCCCATTGCACCGGAGGATCAGGAAAAGACCACATTCACGTGCCCCTATGGCACCTATGCTTACCGTCGCATGCCATTTGGGCTATGCAATGCGCCTGCTACATTTCAAAGGTGCATGGTAGCCATTTTCCAAGATATGATTGAATCATCCATAGAGGTGTTTATGGATGACTTTTCGGTTTATGGCGACTCATTTGATCAATGCTTGGTGAATCTTGAGAGGATGTTGAAGAGGTGTGTAGAGACGAAGTTGATGCTTAATTGGGAGAAGTGTCACCTCATGGTGACCGAGGGGATAGTGTTAGGTCATAAGATTTCGAGAGCAGGTATTGAGGTAGATCAAGCTAAGATAGAGACTATAAGTAAACTCCCACCACCTTCAAGTGTTAAAGCCATTAGGAGTTTCCTTGGTCATGCGGGTTTTTATAGGCGGTTCATTAAGAATTTTTCCAAAATCACTAGGCCTATGACCCATCTTTTAGAGAATGATACCCCTTTTGTGTTTGATGAGGAATGCATGAAGGCATTCAAATTTTTGAAGGAGAGGCTTGTGAGTGCTCCTATTTTGGTTGCCCCTGATTGGAGCTTGCCCTTTGAGCTCATGTGTGATGCTAGTGACCAAGCCGTTGGGGCGGTCTTGGGGCAAAGAAGAGAGAAGCTTTTTCATCCAATATACTATGCTAGCAAAACTCTCAATGATGCTCAAGAGAACTACACTACCACCGAGAAGGAGCTTCTTGCCGTAGTGTTTGCTTTTGACAAATTCCGGTCTTACCTTGTGCTTTCAAAGACCACCGTTTTCACCGATCACTCGGCTTTGATGTTTCTTTTTGTAAAGAAAGATGCAAAACCTCGTCTCATTAGGTGGATTCTTTTGTTGTCGGAATTTGACATTGAGATCAAAGATAAGAAAGAGGCTGAAAATGTGGCAGCCGATCATCTATCCCGGTTGGAGGACCCGGAGAGGAGTGAGATTCGTGAGGAGGAGATTGGTGATAGGTTCCCTCACGAGATGATCGACTTTGTAGAGGCGGAGAAGCAAAGAATGCCATGGTTCACCGACTTGGCAAATTTCCTTGCCCATGGAGTAGTGATTGAAGGGATGACCTCTCCACAAAAGAGGAAGTTCTTTAGAGATGCAAGCAAGTACGTTTGGGATGACCCGTATCTTTATCGTGTGGGGGGAGATAGGATTCTTAGGAGGTGTGTGAGTAGAAAGGAGGGCCTAGACATTCTAAGACATTGCCATGAAGGCTTGACGGGTGGACATCATGGACATCATTCCACCACCCAAAAGGTCTTCGATTGTGGATTTTATTGGCCTTCGGTGGTGAAGGATGCACATGAGTTTGTGAAGAAGTGTGATTCTTGCCAACGCATCGGGAACATTTCTTCTAAGGATGAGATGCCTCAAAACCCGATTCAAGTGTTGGAGGTTTTTGATGTTTGAGGCATCGATTTTGTTGGACCTTTCCCTTTGTCCAAAGGGAATAGGTATATACTCGTGGCCATAGATTATGTCTCAAAGTGGGTGGAGGCTCAAGCTTTGCCTACAAATGATGCCCGAGCAGTTCTCAAGTTCCTCAAGAAGTTGTTTAGTAGGTTTGGGACCCCTAGAGCTTTAATAAGTGACCGTGGCACGCACTTTTGTAACACAATGTTAGAAAAGGCACTACAACGCTACGGTGTCACTCATCGTTTAGCAACCGCTTACCATCCTCAAACAAGCGGTCAAGTAGAGAATGCAAACCGAGGGGTGAAAAGGATACTCGAGAAGACTGTAGGAAAGAGTCGGAAGGATTGGTCCGACAAGTTAGACGATGCGTTGTGGGCGTTTAGAACGGCCTACAAGACACCTTTAGGAACCACACCATACATGGTCGTCTACGGCAAAGCGTGCCATCTTCCCGTTGAATTGAAACATAGAGCTCTTTGGGCTCTCAAGACGGTCAACCTTGATCTTACCGAGGCGGGTAGGAAGAGGTATTTCCAAATTCATGAGTTAGAAGCCCTTCGTGATGCGGTTTATGCACATTGAGCATTAAAGAGAAAACCAAATCATTGCATGATAGGAGATTGAAGGGTTTAAAGGAGTTTAAGAAAGGAGATCGGGTTTTGCTCTATAATTCCTGATTGAAATTGTTTGGAGGGAAGTTGAAGTCCAAGTGGACGGGTCCATACGTGGTTGAAGAGGTTTTTCCATATGGAACTTGTTTGGTGTGATTTTCGTATTTATTTTCCATTTTCCATTTTTCGTTTTTCGTTTTTGTGTGTTTTCTTGAGTTTTGCAGGTGTTTAATCATTTTGAAGCATGAAAGATGGATTTGAGATACCAGGTATGTATCCTTTGCCTTAGAATAGATTTTAGGTGTGTAGGAAGAAAAAAAAGAGTTGGAAATTTGGCTAAGGCATGAAAATCCCGGAAACTCTCTGGAAATTTGACCTCGTCGCGTCACACGACACCCAGAGGCTAAACTGTCGCGCTACACTACAGATTTGGTCAAACGAGCGGGTCAACAAGTTGTCGCGCTACGCGACAACCTTCTGGTTATCTGTCACGATACGCGACGCGTGCCCATACGGGTTTTATTTGATTTCAAGCCCTAGATTTCATTTTTCATCCCCATTTCTTCTTCTCCAAACCGTCGCCATCACCATCTTCACCACCATTTCTGTTTCTTACCACCATCTAACCACCAATTTCGTCAACCAAAACCATAAACTATCACCCCAACCTTCGATTTCACCTATTTCTTCCACCATTTCTTCCCCATTTCACCATCTCCATCCTCCGTTTACGGGTCCAAGGAAGAAGAAGAGGGATTTTTGTCAAAGCTTCAATTTTTCTTCTTAATCTCATCTTACAAGTCGTTTCTAAGGTAATGTGACTAACTATTTTAAATTTTTCTTGCATCTTGATTAATTTTTGTCAATCTCTAGTTTAGCCTAAGTTTAGATTTTTAGTTGTGAATTTTTTGTGTTGATTTTAGTGTAGTTTTAGTTTGTTTAGTCTTGTTGAATGCTTCTAAGCTTTCCATTGTGGTTGAATGTGTTGTTTGATGTCCAAGAACCATACATTGTAGTTTGGGTAAAGGCTTTAAATTTGAAATTGGTTCTTTTGATCTTGACAAGTTAAACAAACTGATTTGTGGAATGAAATTTGAGAAAATGATGTTCATTTAAGCTTTAAAATCAGTTTTTGGGATAGTTTGTTCATGGGTTTGTTCTTGGAACTTAAAGTGTATTATTGGGTAACCGCGAATGAAATGCTATACGGTTACAATTCTTAATTTCCTTACTAACTTGGCAGCTTGTGCTTGATTTTGATGTTGTTTCAGGATGTCTGGAGCAAGCTCATCAGGTACAGGGGGAAAAAGAAGAAAGGGACCAGTTCCAAGGCCCCGGGGAGAACCCAGTTCCCTAGTCCAGCCACAAAGAGATGAAAGGACAATCCAATATCTTGAAGCTGAGCGGATACCTGTTATCAAAACTAGAAGACTGAAGGACCACACCCTCTTGATGTTTGACATGGGCACCTTCGAAAGTGATAGGCTGGATAGGTTTGTATCTTTGGAACTCCTACACCATAGGAATATCAATTGGGAGTTAGTTGACCAACTAGGTCAGAGAGATACGTTGGAGAGGCTATTAGGGCCTAAGTGGAGGAGGGTATTAGCTTGTGATTGGCCTCAATATAAGGAGTTGACCATGGAGTTTCACTCCACTTTTATGTATGATGATTCTGAGTTCGACTCCTTGGATGCTATTTCTTTCTCGTTAGGTAGGCGAGTTTATGAGATGTCTATCCCACAGTTTGCTATTGTTTGTGGGTTCTATACTGAGGACGAGGTCTTATCACCTGATTTTGTGCAGGCTTTGAGGGGAGCCACCGAGAAGAACAGAGATTTCTGTCTTTCTGAGGTGGATCTGAGTGAGTTTTGGGCTACAATTGCTGATGCCCCGTTTTCCACTAGTATGCTAAATTCGAACATCAGGGATCCCTTATTGAGATACATTCATAGGGTATTAGAATGCACTGTTGTAGGAAGGAGTTCGGGGGAAGAAAAGGTCAACTGGATTGATCTTCTCTGTTTGTACTGTATGGTGACAGGGAGAGAGGCCAATGTGGCTTGTGTGTTGGCTACTTCTTTGGCTAGAGCTAGGCGGGGGGGGGGGGGCGGACGAGCTAGGTTAGACATGGGCCCTTATATCTATCGTATGGCAGAATATTTTGGAGTTTTTGATAGATATCGTCCTGATTTGATGATCTTAGGACCGTTGACCACACCTATAGACTTAAGGGACTTGCAGAGAGCAGGGATTGTAGAGAGAGGTGACCCACCAAGGTGGGCAGGTTTTATGGTTGGGCCCCAAGTGATGCCTCCACATGGGACACCTGCAGCAGATGTGGTCATGGGCTCGGTCCCAACTCATAGGCAGAGGCCTGTTTTTAGGATAGATTTCCCCCCAGGCAGTACCCACTCCGGGAACCTATACCTGACCCACTTACCTTAGAATCCTTATGCTATAGGATGGATGGATACCACGATCAGTACAGAGATTGGAGGGAGCACGATCAGAGGAGGCAAGAGGATGCCATGAGGTATTTGATGACCTCGCTTCACATCGACATACCAGAGTTTTACAGGGCTCCGGAGGAGCATGATGTGGGAGATGATGAAGAGTAAGTGTGGGGAGGTGTTAGCATGATGGTTTGATGCAGTGGTGTAAGATTATTGAACATTTGTACTCTTTAACATTTGTGGTTGGGTTGGTTATGGGTTGGTGGATTTTGAACTTATTTTGGTTGTGGCTTATTATTGTCTTTGAACTTATGGTTGTTTATCTTGATCTTTGTGGTGCTTGTTTCATATGTTTGTTTATGGCTTGTGGAGCAATTTGTAGAGTGAAGAGCTTACGTGGAAAGACTGCCAAACGACAGTCTTCTCTTTAACCAGCTAAGTCATTTTCATTTTTCACTTTCTTTTTATTCTTAGTTTTCTTTTGGGTTTTCCTTTTTCTCTACATTGGGGACAATGTATAGTTTAAGTGTGGGGATGGGAAACTTAGTTTAGTTAATTTTGTTTTTAGTTTAATTTTGATTTATTAGTAGTTTTTGAGTAAAAATTTTTGTTTTACATCTCTAGCTTAGTTCTTTTTGTTCCTTGTTAAAGTTGGTTGCAAAAAGCATGATGGGAAATGATAGGAAAGTTGGGTTTTGTGGTTTCATGCAGGGTTAACTAGTTGGTTTGGGTTTATGCTTTGGTTATGGGATGTGTAGGTAGGCTCAACTAATTGTATTTGTCCCGTAGGATAGGTAAAATTTTACTTAAATGCATGAATTTCATGGGAAACATCTTGGGAATTTAGAATTAATGAAACTGTTTTCCAGTCAGATAGAAGTCTTTGTATAATAACATATTAGAGTTTTGAAAATCTGATTTTTGTTTGGCACATAAGTACTCTTTTTATGAGAATAAATCCGAGTCTTATAGGGCCTCCATTTCACCAAATAAGCTGAGTAAAAAGAAAAATAAAAAGAAAAGAAGTTGGATTAAAAACTTATGTGTCACACGCCGGGTTGCAGCCTGCTTGAAACACCACTAAGTTAAATTCAATGGATTGAAAAATAAAAGAAAAATGCTCACGCTTCCATCTGTTTCATTTGTAAAAATCCGATTTGAGAAATTCATAGTTTGTTTATATGTAAGGATGACTTGAAGGCTAGAACCCATGTTTGATTTAATTTTAGGTTTCCTAAGTGTGGGTTTAATGAAATGAAATGTAGAACATGAATTTAATGGACAATTAGTAAGGGATATGAATAATCAGTATGGGGTTAAAAGGACAAAAATACCTGCAATCTATTCCAAAGCATTGAATTTTAAATTGACTCTGTTAATTGTGTAGAAACCATTTTATCCAGCTACGATCCCAGATTTTTGCATAAACCTTTTTCAGGGACGAAAAAGAAATAAGTGTGGGGATGTGATGTGTTGCAAAACACATATGTTTTTCTAGTTGTTTTTAATTAGTTTTCGTACAACTTTATTCAATTTTGGAGTCGATTTATGCTGGTTCTTCACATTTCCACAAATTTTTGCGTACAGGTAATAAACATGTTATTTTGGCATAAAAGATCAAGAAAACGAGCTCCCGGGTGGACGAGAACAAACTGAAGATCAAAGGAAGAAGATTTCTGTAATTTCACCTTGTCGCGTATCACGACAACCACAGGAAACCCTGTCGCGTAGCGCGACAGGTGGAAATTACAGTTGTGCCCTTTTTAATGATTGTGGGTTTGACCCGACTATTTTGTCGGGTAGCGGGTACCGTCGCGTAGCGCGAAGGGTTGTGGGATGCCTGTCGTGTAGCGCGACAGGGTTAAATTTTCAGAAAATCGAGTTTTATGCTATCGAAACGGCTGAAGGTGGATTGATTCGATTTTGGACGATCAGAGACGACTTGGGGGGCGACTAGAAGCAGGGAGACGAGATTGGAGTCGAGTTGGACCATCGGGAAGCCCTAGACGAGTGATCCGAAGGGCGTAACGTGATCGGTTCTTCTTTCTTTCTTGTTATTCTCGTTTAACTGATGTTTGGGATGTGTTTTGACATTACTTATTACTGTTTATCTAGTATGATTTGTGGCTAAACATTCTAGACCACATAGGGTTTTACGAATATGCATGTTTGATGTTTATTACGATTGATTGTGGAACAAGTTTGGATTTTTCAATGGTTTAATGAATTGGTTTGAATTCTTGGATGTGTATGAATGTTTATGAGGTTTGTGATCTGAATTATTATTTCCTCGTGTGCTTTGGCGAATGTCTTTCGTGTAATAGGCATGTGCTAGGTCATTTACTTGGTGTTTATGATTTGTGGATGTATTACTAGACGTAGTAATTCATAGGACCAATAATTAGGTTACAAATGAATTAAGTGTTTAACCAAATTCAATAGCCGTGAGGTGAGGGTTTGTTAGTGTATCTTGCATGTTTAAGAACTAGTTAAAGTCTTTGTGAAAAGACCAAGATTATGTAAATTGAACATAGTCTTGTATGCTAAATCCAAGATGAATTTCCTATTTATCCCTTGCATTTCATGCATTGAGACTTTCATTTCCGTGAGGTAGACAGTCTTTAGGATATACCATTGATGGGTTGGTTAACTTGTGAGAGTAATTAACCTAAACCGGTGTTTAAAATACTTATAGACATTTTAGTTGAAATCTTTGAAAATGGTTAAAGAATCTCTAATTTGTTGAGAAGCTAAAATTCAAAGATCCCGGTTCCGAACATAAGTTCAATAATCAATCTTAAACACATTAGACATGTATAAAGTAAACCCTAGGTAGTCATTTCATCATTAGTGAGTTTTAGTTGCATTTTCCCATTTGAGTCTTAATTCGGTTTTCAGTATTTTTATTTTTAGTTCCAGTCTAATTAGTTATTTATAAAAACCCCCCTTTCAAACAATCAATTTAATTCAAGTCATTTGTATAGATAAGTTATTGAGTCTATTTTGCATCTTCTATAGGAGTCTGTGGGTTCGATATCCGGACTTGCTTTTCTGTACTACTTTTCGATAGGTTCACTTGCCTGTTAGTGGTTTAGTTTAGAGAATCTAGAGTATTACTTAGTGTCTAGGTTAGTTTTGATTTTATTTAGTTTTAATTAAACTACCTTGCACACATCACCTTCCTAGTCCTTAAGTGTGTTAGTTACCTGAGAAATACATGCTAAAATGTGTCAACATAAATTTGGTGAGTTCATGGGCTTAATAAGCAGTAGAACAATTTGTACGGTATATACTGGGCATGTTAAAGTTGTAGACCAATGGTCCTAAGTGTATGTGTTGCACCACTACCAAAACTAGACTATTAGATGCATCTGCCATGTCTATAGTAAAAACAATGACAATATGTCAATATTACGCTTGTCCTGAGTACCAGTCATAGTTGTCGTCAAGCGGGGTTTGCCAGACCCAATAGTACTATCTTATAACGCCTCGTTTTCTTTTAACTAACGGTATGGTTTGTGAGTACTTGGTTACGATATAAGCACACTCAAAAATGTTTGCATAACATACCAGTCATATATCAAAATATGTTTGCAATGTATTCTCCCCTGGTTTAACATAAACAGTTTAAAATAAGAAAACGAGGCCGTAAACTCACGTGTTTGAGTTTGGTTGCGTGTGTGAACTGTTTGTCTTTAACTGTCACCTATATCACATAGGTAATATGACTTCATGGTCGTGTTCGTATTCGTGTTGGTTTGTCTAGACAGTGTTCGTGTCCAAACAACTCAAGTTGTTGTGTGTGACCATGTTTGACCAAGTTCAATTGTGTTTGACGAAGTTTGACCGTGTTGACTTTTCGACCGATTGGTGACACGTTTGTAGTTTGTTAATTTGTTTAGTGTTCGTCAAGTTTCCTTAATTATCAAGTAGTGCACTTAACCTATCAAGAATGTTATCAAGCAACTTACTATTTATAGTAAGTTTCCATAATTAGCATGTTTCCCTATTTAGCAGGTTCCTATATTTAGCATGTTTCTATTTTTAGTAAGTTTCTATATTTGGCAAGCTTGCATCAATGATCGTCTTTTATTATTTTAAGCATGGCAGCTTCCTTATATGTTCATGTTAGTACGTAGCACATTGTCACATATCATCAATTAAACTCACATTCCATTCTTGGATACCCAAAGTTACTATATTTAGCATGCATGCTATTTTATCACATTTTTATACAAATAATTATGCAAATACTCTCATAACATCATAATATATCACTTCTATCATTCATCATCCCTAAACATGCTCCTACACCCTTATGTCATGAAATGACCAATTAAAGTTTCCATAAATGGAAAGTTTAGCTTGAGACTCATTTTTTACATTAACCAAACCATTCTTGGTTACGATATAAGCACACTCAAAAATGTTTGCACAATATACCAGTCATATATCAAAATATGTTTGCAATGTTTTCTCCCCCAGTTTAAAATAAACAGTTTAAGATAAGAAAACGGGGCTGTAAACTCACCTGTTTGAGTTTGGTTGCGTGTGTGAAATGTTTGTCTGTAACTGTCACCTATATCACATAGGTAATACGAGTTCGTGTTCTTGTTCGTATTCGTGTTAGTCTGCCTAGACCGTGTTTGTGCCCGAACAACTCAAGTTGTTGTGTGTGACCATGGTTGACCAAGTTCAACTGTGTTTGACCAAGTTTGACCGTGTTGACTATTCGACCCATTGGTGACACATTTGTAGTTTGTTTATGTTTGTTTAGTGTTCGTCAAGTTTCCTTAATTAGCAAGTAGTGCAGTTAACCTATCAAGCAAGTTACTATTTATAGTAAGTTTCCATAATTAGTATGTTTCCCTATTTAGCAGGTTCCTATATTTAGCATGTTTCTATTTTTAGTATGTTTCTATATTTGGCAAGTTTGCATCAAAGATCATATTTTATTATTTTACATGCCAACTTCCTTATATGTTCATGTTAGGGGTGTCATTTTTAACTGAACCCGAATACCGAACTCGATTAAAATCAACCCGAACCCGAATAAGTGTTAACCCGATCTACCGAACCCGATCTAGTAATAAACCCGAGCCAAAAGTTTTTAAATTTTTTGGTAAATGGTTAATTTTCTCAAAGATTTGGTAACCCGAATAACCCGATTATATATATTATCGACTTATTAATATGTTATATGCATGTATATATGCATTCATTATTTTGAATATCACTCATAATAACGTTTGTTAAGTTAAAACTTTATATGTTATGTGTATGTATACATGCATTCTTCCATATCAATATATTTGCACTATCCGTAAGCTATTCCGGTTTTCATCTTTCAACTTATATATAATGTTATGTGTAAGTATATATGCATTCATTATGTATATGTTATATGCGTATACGTGAGATAAGTATTTATTTTATGTTATGTATATGTGTATATTGTATAACATTTCAAGTGTTTTAGTGTTAATTTTAGGTTGACCGTTAAGTAAATTTAGTATAACCCAAATGCCGATTAATACAAACTCGAAGAACCCGATTACGAAAACCCGAAAACCGAATACAAATAACTTAAATGGTTTGGTAAGCGAGTATATTTTCAATGTCAAAAAACCCGAACAACACAACCAAAGAACCCGAAACCCGATTAACAAACCCGAACGACACCCCTAGTTCATGTTAGGGCGTAGCACATTGTCACATATTATCAATTAAACACACATTCCATTTTTGGATAACCAAAGTTAATATATTTAGTAAGCATGCTACTTTATCTCGTTTTCATACAAATAATTATGCAAATACTCTCATAACATCATAATATTAGTGTATTCCATCATTCATCATCCCTAAACATGCTTCTACACCCTTATTTCATGAAATGCCCAATTAAAGTTTCCATAAATGGAAAGTTTAGCATAAGACTCATTTTTGACATTAACCAAACCATTCTAACATCTTACCATGACTCTAAAATCATCAAAATGCCCTAACATTGTAGAAATCAACATGCAATGTATGTTCTTCAAATCTAAAGTTTCCATATCTGGAAAGGTGTGAACATACTCTTCATTTTATCAAATCCAACCTATCTAACATGTTAATAATATCATTAATATGAGTGAATCATCATTTGAGACTATGTATGGATGCTCGGGAGTTCGATTAACCATGGGGTTAATGTTCCCAACATCTAAACGACAAGAATGCACATGAATCTTACTTTGTTTGGTTACGAATTGTGTGAGTATGAGTGGTGCGGTTTGACTTCGATGTTCTTGAGCCAAAATCAATGCTCCGATTTATCATAGAGATATTTGTACATATGTTTTCGTTCAAAATGGAAAAGTGAGTAAAAGCCCTATGATAATGAGGCTTACTAAGACCGAAGCGTTCGAATTTGATTATAGGGCTAATGTTACGGTTTGGATTAATCAAACGACGAATTAAACTTTGTTTTTATTGCGTATTAATGAGCTAGGAATGTTAGAATTGTATTTGGGTCATGGGGCATCACAAACCTAATCATGTGGAGCATTAATGAAGTAGTTTAGGTGTCATCGACGCTTGACCGGACTTTGCCGGAATCCGGCAGCCTGAAATACTGGGAAGGGGGCTGGGAAAGATTTCAACCTTTTAAAATTTTTCCTTTTAGCCCCTCCAAGTTATAACCTTATCATCCTATGGTATTACTTTGACATAAAAAGGTTTTTATTCATAAACAAAACTAATTCACCTTAATTTTTTTTATAAAATTAATTTATATAATAATTATAGAGATTTTAAATCTTTATATATATATATATATATCTCACTTTGTTTTGCTTGACTAAACCTTTAATTATTTATGTTTTAAGATACATGTATATATATGCATAATAAGAATTAATTAAATAATACGCGAAGAGCTTTTGTTTATCACAAACCAATACAATTGCTTTAAAAAAAATCCTAAAAGTTACACTCCAGATGGCACGAAGACTATTGTCATTAATCTTGACTAGTAATGGTACTAATTTTAACTTGATCATGTACTTGATCTTTATTCATATCTATATGATAATTATGTTCATAAACAAATTTAAATATTACTTTTTCGTTTCTTGGTTTATATATTGTAAATAATGTCAACAAAAATAAGGTTTCAAGTTGGGTTCTTTTATGTATGGCCAAATAGTTTGTGGTAGAATAAGTTTCTTTTTTTTTTTAAAAAAAAAAAAAAGAAAACTCAAACATATTTTTTTACTTAATATATTTACCTTCACATGATGTCTTTTTAATCTTTTTCTTTAGTTTTAATATCAAAATACAGAAACAAAGAATCCATGACATTTTTTTTATTTCCTCCAACTATTGAAATTTTCATTTATTTTGTTAATTTATGCATGCATGTGTTCTTGAATAAATTTGAAGTCACATTGATAATGTTATGTATATGTAAACATTTGTTGTCAAAGTATGGAACATATGCATAACATGTATTTAACATGATTTCATTTTATTGATTTTATATAGAAGACAACTTTTTGAAATTTTTATTCTGCTAATTTATGTATTCACGTGTTCTTGAATATTTAAAGTCACTTTGATTTTGTTACGTATATGTAACATTAATTGTAAATGTATGTAACATATATGTAACACACTCTATTTTATTGATTTATATATATGTATCATGATTCCATATATGTAACATATAGATAAAAGTACATGTAACATTTGTTACCTATGTAATAGACAAGACAACTTTAAAGAGCGAACCATCAAACATAAAAAAGGCTATGATGAAAGAAATAAAATTAACAAGCCAGCTTAAAAAATGTTACATACATGTAGCAATGTGCACCATAGCATGTAACATATGATGCAATAATGCTATATATATTTACTAATGTAATATTGTGTGTATGTAATAAATATGTGTCATACACCCGCCTTGGCAGAATCGCAGAGGCATGACCGATCGCATATCACAACATACCAATACAAGAGAAACACTAAGTAGATGCATTTCTAGTTAATGTATCGCGAGAACACATCTCTAGTTTGCTTGCTCAGAATGCATGCATCACATATATTTCTTTCAATGTTCAACTTTGGTAATCCAACTACTAATTCTTTCGAGGGAATTTCTTTTAAAGAGTCGTAGTATATGTGGCCTATCCTTGCATGCCAATATTGGCTTACATCCAATTTTACATGCAAACTAATGGTCTTGACAACTTGGAATTTTACCTTGTAAAGATGATGTGTACGTTTTTGCCACGCTCATGATTACCTTCCTTTTGAATCATACATTCAAAGTTTGCTGCATTTCCTTTGATCTAGACTTGAGACCCTGTCTCCAAATCGTACTCGACCCATGACTTTATCATCAAGTTTGCAGAACAGCGGCCGCTCTGTAACGACCGGTTTTAACGGTCACTTGTGTTTTAATCAATTATGTTGAGATAATAATAAAATAACATTTGGGGTATTATAGTTAACTACTAACTAACTTAATTTGGTTGGTTGAATGAGTTAACTAGTTTAAAAGATTGAGGGACTAAAATTGTCAAATGGACAAACTTGAGATTTGAATGAAATAAAAGACTTGACTTGGTCAAAGTCTCATTTCATTCTTGGGTGTGGGTGCTCGTATGTGATAAGAGAAGAGAAGAGCAGAAATGGCTTCAAGCCCTAGCTTCAAGAATTCGTTGAGTTCATGGTCTAAATTCAAGATTTAAGCTTCTAATCACTATCCTAAGTGTTTACTAACATCTTGTAAGTCATTTGTGATGTTTATTTTGATGTTATTCATGAGTTCTTGTGATGAACAAGAAGTGGGTTTATCTCAAATCTTGAAATTGGTTGTTAAAATGAGTTAGAAACCATGAATCTATGCTTCTAATGTGTTTAGAACAACCAAACTACTAGTTACTAAGTTATTTGTTGAATTTGAAATGAATGGAAGTTGGGTAACTTGAGAAGTTATGAATAAATCCATATGAGTGGGTTTAATAGCTAGTAGGATGGTTAATAACATGGTTTTGACTTGTGTGATGCATCAATTGTAAATAATCTTTTGTAAAGATTAAGAAATTGATGATTTTTGGGACTTTGAATGGGATTGGTTAATGTTTAAACATTAACAAAATTCCTGAAACTTAATGATGCACACCAAGTGTTTGTTGAAATGCCAATAGTTTGATTTTTAGTCAAAGTTGGTGAAGTGAATCATGAAACTTGTTTGAAGTGATTATCATTGTAAAATAGAGAATTTAAAAGTCAATGTAAATCTTAATTAGATGATAGTTAAGAGAATTGCAAATTGTTGTTAAATAGGTGTTGAAAGTGAAGTCCAAAGGAAAAAGACAAAGAGAAGGCAAAACAAAATTTGCTAATCTCTAATCATGTGCTAAGGTAAGTTATCCAACTTGCTAAACACCATATATGTGAAGTAGTAGTAGTCTACTAATTGAATTGGATTGAATATGAATGGTTTGATTCATAGGTGTTGTTTGTTAATTGTGCAGTTTGACTTATTTAGTCAAACTGTGCATATCTAATTTGATGTTTGATATGTGATTAATTGCAATCACATAAAGTATTAATTGATGTGATAGTCTAAACAATTGAATTGAATTGGTATGAATTGTTGAATTCATCCGTGAATTGAACAGACTATGAATTGATAACGGATGCGTTGTCTTGATAACCACGACTTTGGTTACTTTCTCTCCCGCGATCTCGGCCACGATAACTATCGTCGCCTCGTCCTCCTCCTCCTCCATGGCCTGTCTCTCGACTCATAGAAAGATTATGAGAGGAGGCTTCTTCTTTGTGAAATAGCAGTTTTCATTGTGCTCCAATCTCGGTTTCCTCATCTTTTATACGTTCCTCGTAAGCCTTAAGATGTCCAACTACATCATCAAAGCTGATCGTCTTTAGATCCACTACTTGTTCTATTGAGGCAACCATATGGATAAAGCGTTTTGGGAGTCCATTAAGAAGCTTCTTAACTAACTTTGGTTCTTCAATTATCGTCCCAAGGGTAGAGGCCATAGAAGCCGCACCAGAAATCCGACTTGTATACCCGCCCATGATGCCAGGTTCTTTCATCTTCAAGCTCTCAAAATCAGCCATGAGAGTTTGAAGTCTTGATTCCCTAACACGATTAACTCCCAAATGTCGGGGTTTTATCGCAACCTATATCTCTTTAGCTCTTGACAGATTTCCTACCATTGTAACACCGTGTCTTCTGGAATGGCTTGAAATAATAGGGCTATGGCTACATGATTTTTCTTTGCATCAAACGACGCTCCGGGATCAATTACTTCCCAAAACCGGTGCACATTAAAGATTGCCCTCAACGGCATCGTCCATGTTGTAGAGATCAACACAGGGCATTGCAATGACACCATGTTGTTTTCTTTCATAGCAACAGATCGTGTGTTTGTACCTTCGTCCCCCGTAAGTTTTGATCGATTAGTAGTGTTGAGACTACGTGAGTTTCTCTATCCAGTCCTACATATTTGCCTTCTTAGTTTCACTTTTGAATTTGAAACTTTCTTGATCTGCTCGTAGCT
Organism: Mikania micrantha; assembly: GCA_009363875.1. Lineage (NCBI taxonomy): Eukaryota > Viridiplantae > Streptophyta > Magnoliopsida > Asterales > Asteraceae > Mikania > Mikania micrantha. The sequence goes on from CM018693.1 coordinate 53,067,179, forward strand.
TTTGGATGATCGTTTCTCCTATCTTCGCACAGCCGTTTCTTCTGATCACGCTCCTGTACGTCTTTCCTCCTTATTAACACCGCTTGCGTTATTGAATCTTGACTCCTGAACTTGACTCTGATACCAATTCAAGTAGAAATTGGTATGAAACACAAGAACACAAGCTTATGAGTAACTCTCACAATTGATTAATCAGAAAATATAAATCAAAAAACTGATTGAAATGATGCCACATCTTTGGTATTTATAAACTAGCCTAACTTGCTAGACAAGTAAAATAATCCAATGTTAATTCTAATACGAAACATTTTGGTATTGCTGGCTTGCAATCATTTTTTTGCAGCCACAATTCTTGCAGCCAAAAACTCCACCGATTTGTGGAGGATAGTTTAGGAATTAACCAACAATTACAACTCAAGACAAAAGATCCAAATGAGGTCTCCAATTCAAGTCTGTAATCAAGTCCTCACTTTCTAATGCTTTAGTAATCACCTGAAAAATATGCTAGAAAACGGGTCAGCGAATAAAATAGTTGGTGAGTTACATGGATTTAAAATAGCAAGTGTGTGTTTTTATCATGGATATAATTATGACATATGATGAAATACAGTTACACAAGTGACGATACTATTGCCATGAGTCTCGCAATCAAACCTAGTTGACAAGCTAAGTACCAAATAAGGCTACAATTGGTGTTAAAAGGGCTATAAAGATAATGGGATATATCCAATCTAGTGCCGCTTCGTGTCTTGTGTGTTCTTTAGCTAGCAAGACTACACACAAGAGTGAGGTTATCAACCCTAAATAGTACTATCCAATACATATCCATCGGCTCAAACCCCTAGATGGCTAGGTAACAATAGCAATTATAATCTCATAAATCTTAAGACAATTTTAGCATAAAAACAGTTTAATAAGTAAAAATAGGGGCCACAAAAGTAGGGGTGTTCACGAGCCGAAGCGATCCAGGGTCAGCTCTGATTGTAAACCGAGCCTGAAATTTTGGCTCAGACTCAGCTCATTTTTAACCAAGCTGGCTTGGCTTGGCTCGCTTTTGGCTCAGTTTTTACAAAAAAAAAATATTTGAATTGCATTCACCTCAACTAGCTCGATTCGTTTTTGGCTCGGTTTTTACATAAGAGAAGAGGTGTGAATATGTGGAACTGAGAATTAAGAATATGATTTAGAATTAGTAGAGCACGTAAGAATTGAGATCCATTTCGTATTTCCGTCCTCTTTTATTTTTTTATTTATTTAACATAATTAGATAATAACACTAAAGTATATTTATTATCGAAAGCATGGGAGGCCTGGGGGAGGGGCAAACCCGACCCCCATCCCGGGCCCATTTTTCAGGGGCGGCACAACAATTTTTATGAGGGAAAATGTCATACAAATGTAACCAACTTTCAGCTTTTTTCCACTTAGGTCACTCATACTTTATTTTTGTTCCGATTAAGTTAGAGGGTGTTTGTTTGGGTCTGAATACATCTGAATGGGTCTGAATCTGAATGGTTCAGATTCAGACCGTTTGTTTCACTAAAAAATAACATGTCTGAATGGCCCCTAACATCTGAATGGAGGTCTGAATGGTTCAGACCTTAACACAAGTCTGAATGAGAAAATTTACAAGGTGGTCGTTTGTACCCTTATAACTTTTACCCTAGAATTCTCCTCTCCCGTCCACAGCCTTTCACAGCCACCGCCTAATCCCATCGACCTTCGCCTCCCATCCACAGCCACCGTCTAATCCCGTCGACCTGCAACCTGTCGTCGGTCGCCAGCCAGCCCGCCGCCTCCACACAACCGGCGCCTCTGTCACAGGTTGTGCGCCACGTCGACGGAACCCACCTGCGCCGCACCATCGACCACCTGCGCCGCACCGGAACCCGCACCTGCACCGCACCACCCTTGATTTGGTACTCTCTCTCTCTCTGATGGGTTTCACGGGCTCTCTGTCTCTATCTTTGATGGGTTTTGAACCAGTCATTACAATTTTTGTGGCTTTGAAGTTTTGGGTCTGAATACTTGATTATTTGTGAGATTTGCAAGTGTCTATGTGGGTTTTTTTTATTCCAATTAAGTCACTCATACTTTTTTTTTGTTCCAATTAGGTCACTTTAAAATAGTGTTCTAATCACAAACATTTTACTTACAATATGAGTGGCCTAATTGAAACACAATTAAAAGTAAAGTGACTTAATCGGAACAAAAAAAAAGTATGAATGACTTAATCGGAACAAAAAAAAATATGAGTGACTTAATTGCAAGAAAAAAAAAAGTATGAGTGACTTAATTGGAACAAAGTTGAAAGTTTGTTACATTTTTATAAAGTTACCCCTTTTTATAAAAACGTATATATAGGGATTCATTCAAATGAGAATTAATAAGACGAATTGAACTAAAAATAAGTATTTATAAAAACATTATTTAAAAGATGCAAAAAATCATTTTTTTAAGTATAGAAAGTTACTTTCATGCCCTTTAAACTAATATGTCAATTGGTTCGGTTAACGGTTTATTTGGTCTAGTTTAATCGGTTTTCTATTTTTTTCCCTTATCAAAAAACCGAACCGAATTCAAGAGTGGTTCTGTTATAATTTCGATTAAAACCAAATAAACAGATTGAAAGCCAAATAAACCGCTTAAAAGTAATCGAATAAATCGATTAAAACCAAATACACCGATTAAACCCAATAAACTGATATGAATAAACCAAATTCAATCTTATATATTATTAATAAAATAATAAATTTGAATTTGAATTTGGTTTAATCGGTTAACCAAACAAACCAAATCTATAAAAAATTTGGAATTAAAAACCGAAATTCAGGTATGGTTAGGTACCGAACCAAAAACCGAATTCGGAATTTGGATACAACTATAACTAAAACGAAAACCGAATTCAGAATTCGGTTCGATTTTTCAGTTACAAATACGTTGTGGTTTTCGGTATTAAACGGTTTTTTGGTGTTTTGAACACCTTCACTTTAATATTTGAATCCCCTAGAGGCCTTTTTTACATACTCGTCCTGGGTACGCCAATTCTCAGGGTCGCCCCTCATCGAAAGTATCCCTATAGTATAGAATGTTGTACAAACGAGCCGAGCCGCGAGCCGACCATACGATCCGAGCCAGCCTTGGCTCGGACTCGGCATGGTTACAAGCGAACTTTATTCGAGCCAAGCTTTATCCGAACATGCTACGAACTGAAACCCGAGCTTTGAGCTTTTTGAACAACCCTACATAGGAACTCACTTTGATTGACGAATAACCAACCTTCCTTTATAAGTTGTTGGTTCAGTGTAACCCAAATTCGAATCCCACAATTTTGATATGATGTGGCATAGTCAAGGAAGTGTTCCTGTACATATTAATTTGTTATGATTTGTGTTCTGTCATGATACGATTTATTTAAGTTATATGATTTAACGATGTGTTTTGAACTAGTTTTATTTTTGTTGGTTATGTTTTGTATTGTCGTTGGTTATACCCGCTAAATAAATTTCTTACCACCAGATTCTATTACTAACCCGTGTCTAGGTACATTAGGATGTACAAGAAAACCTAACCCAAGGCAAGTTTGATGACACCATATGAATTGTCAGCTTGGGGTTTATCCCAGGTTTGATTCCGATAGGTGGTGAAGGTTTACCCATTCAACGGGGTTTCTGCGCATCAGAAGGTATGCGTTCTCACGACGGTTGGAGGAGTTTGACCTTGGACGATCGCTCCCAAAGGGTATGGAACACGTGAGAATACCGCCGTTCAAAAAAAAGTTGCATTAGGATACCTTATTCCGTACACGCTTACACACCGACACTAATTTATCATTTAATTACATATTCGATATATACACTCTAACTCTCAATTACTAATTTATCAACTAAACTTAACTGACACACGTATGTTTATCCTTTAAATTTTATCTATACATATATTCTTAAATCTAATGATTACACGCTTACCTGACAGTTTATTGTAATATTTCATTTTTACTTTATTATAATTTCAAAAAATATATATATATATATATGAAGGTTCATAAGAAAACTACCAAATTTCAAGAAAACTAAGAAAACTGTTTTTGACCAATGAGATAATTTCTTTAATATTTTATTAATTTAAATAAAAAGGTTATTTTAGTAAATTATGTATAATTATTTTTAGAATGTATATTTGATTAATTATCCATACCATATTTTCTCAAAATACTTTAACTCATTTTGATTTTATCAAAATCAAATCCATATGAACTATTCTAATCAACATCACGATTAAACAGAACATCGTGACCAGAGATTGAATCAATTCGTATCATGGTTCTAAAACTGAAATTTTGCTTTGTATTTTGCCGTTAACAATTGACGATTTTGATGAATCGTATGAATTAAACTAGTAGATTCAATTGACGATTTTGATGAATCCTATCAATTGAAATCAGTCGATTCAATTGACAATTTTGATTAATCGTATCAGTCGAAACTTTTCGATTCAATATGTTAAAGCATCATAACGGATTTTGAATTTTTTCAGGAATGTTTTAGCAATTTTTACTGATTTTGAAGAGCCGATATCATGGAATGCGACATCAAAGACAACCAGTAACTAGGACTTTCTTCTTCCACGATTCTTCTTTGATTTTTGTTCAAAGCTCCATCTTGATAGTATAATGGTCATAAATCTCTCATTTTTTTCTCTTATTAACGATGGAAGCAGAATCCCTAGAAGGAGGAAGATGACTGAAGATGGTGGTTGAAGGAGAAGGAAGATCGGAGATGGACGACTTCTACCACAAATCGTCACCATCCACCACAAATCGTCACCTTGTAACCCATCCCTACACGTCTCTTTATTTCTTCCCCTTTCCTTCTTCAACCCCTTTTCTTCCTAGATCCGGTGATACCCCACCTTCTGGTAACATGGTTCTACCTCTTTAGTATGATTAAATTTATGTAACTCAATAATGATCATGAAGGGAAATTTTAGAATATTGGTTTATGTGATCAAATTTTACATCTCGTTTCACTTGGATTTTTGTGGAGGATTTCCCACACAATGCTCACCATAGGCCAGATGATTACCTCTATTTACAAGACCTCATTTTAGAAATTTACTATGCAATTTTATTTCTCTGGCTTCACGGGTGGCCTTCATGCTGATATTGATGGAGATGATGATTTCGATCATGTCCAAGTCTTCCATCTTTGAGATTTTCTTTTTGTGGCTTATTAATTTATTATATAATTATATAAATTGTATATATGCAAGTTGTTGGCTAAATGGTGTTGAACAAACAAGTGTTAGTGGATCAATGAAAGTGTTAAAACCTTGTTCAGTTATCTTAATACAAGATGTACTTGTACGAAAAAAAATTTTTAACATTTTAATATGTCATCGCTATAATTTGGTATATAAATGTAACAAGGTATATGTTTACATGTATTTATGAAACAGGTATATGATTACATATATGTAATCAGGTTTATGTAAAATAGGTACATGATTACATAAATGTAATCAAGTATATAAATGTAACCAAGCATATGATTACATATATGTAATCATACAATATCATACAATTTAGATTTGATTGATAAAATTCAGACTTTTGAAAGAATGAGGTTATTGAAATTTATGTCAACATTTTATTTGAACATTGGTTTATAGCATACTATTGAAAAAATGTGATCCACATGTGTTTGACAATACATTGTATACTAGTATTTATATATTAACATTGACATGTATTATTTTGACATTGGTTTCTTTTAAATTTTCAACCTTTTTTTTGTTCCCTAAAATTTACATGACAAGTTTCATCGCAATCAGGATATGCGGGAAGATACAATGTTAAAGTTGGCCCATTTTAGTTGTCAAAAAAGAAATATAATTTAGAGAACACATGGTAAAACTACAAATTACACTTTAGGCATCATCAAAACCATCAGTGGCATGTGGTTTGATGAATCTCAGTCCTCAAATCTCCTCCATAATGGTTGCTTTTGTTAATCTTTAATCTCTGCTTACATGCAGTGTTACATATACGTAACTCTTGATGCAACATATAAGCAACTTATCAAGTTATATATAAACTCGATTTATGTATGGTGTGTAAGCTATATATTTGTTTTTTTTATTTACATATGTATAATCTTCATCATTGATTTCAATTCTAATATGAGTGTTGTTTATCACGTTCTTTCAATTAATGTAGATATGTGATTAAATATACGTAAGCAAGTGCTTACATTTATGTTAGAAAATTTACATACGTGCTTATACAATGTGATCATATTTGCATGTGTCATTACATATAACTTAAATACATATAACTTATCATTCTGATAAGTTACTTGTTTCATGCCAATGCCCAACTTTAGATAATAATGATCAAAATACAGATCAATGGTTACGTACATGTAAACTTACCAATAGTATTCTTGTTAAAAGCTGCATTAAAAGAGTCAAAAGTAAACTAATGAAGTTATAAACTTACCAAATACATTCAATAATAATCAATTGTTTAAACAAAACTAAACATATGTAATCAAACATTACACTGTTACATATATGTAACAGTTACATATACGTAACCAACACATATACGAGGGTCACAACTATAAAAAACATATACATTAATTATAACAGAAAATAAAATAAGTGTAACCAAGATTAGAAAGGAAAACATGTAATCAAATACGATCATCTATCTAACAATTCTTCAACTACAAATTCAAAAGAACAACGATTCAAGTATTAAACGAACATCATCATAATTATTCAAAGGGTTTTGTTTCAATTTTTTAAGAATGATGAAGATTAATTAAAATTTTAATAAAGATGAATATAAAGTCAATTTATATATTATGATCTTAAGGAGAGTTATGCTTACATCGCAATATGTTGGGTGGTATAAATATACGCTTACGTATATGTAAGCCAATGCTTACATATATGAAAGAATGTTTCCACTCGTGCTTACATAATATAATCAAGTTTACATACGTAATCAACTTGTATATAAGCTTACATATACGTAAGCAAGTTTAAATATGACTACGACTAATCATTTTTGTTGGATTTTTTTAATAATGATGAAGATGAATTAAAATTATAACGGAAATGAATATAAAAATCAATTGTCATATAATGATCATCATATCATAATCAAATAAACATTAATCTAATTTTGGTTCTTTAAAAAACAAAGAGTTTGCTGCACCATCAAGAAAAAATAAAGGGGTTGATGAACCATTGGAAAATGAACTTGAATTAATGACCATTATACTAATCTAAAATCATCTTCGTCGTAAATTAACATATATAATCACTAATTTTTATAAAGGTATGACCATTTAAATATTACATGATCATCACAGATTAAATTTCAGGGTTTGTAATCAAAATCCCTAAATCAATCATCGTTTAAGTTTTTTTTTTTTGAAAAAAAAGGAAATAAGAATATGAATGATTGATACTCGTATGTTATATAACAAACCACTCGTAATAGCTTTTAAATAAAAAAACATAGTCGTCTCCAACTTTCATCTTCATTGTCTGCTCCTGCCGTCTTCAACTTAAAGTTAAACACAAGCAAAGAAAATTAAATCATAGAGGAGATTTTGTATTGCCTATTTCAATTACCGAGAATAATGGTTTCCAAATTTATTTTTTTTGTGTTCGGCCAAAAATGCCCTTTTGTGTTATATTTAAGGTATTTCTTAAATCATTATTTACCAAACTGCCACTAACAAGTTTTAACCATTGATCATTTAAATGAACGGTTAGATTAAGGTTTTCTTGGTTTTCTCTAAAAGGAGAGTTTTTTTAGGAACCCTCCCATATATAAATATATATATATATATATATATATATATCTCAAATGGTTATTAGTCAATTTAAACAACCCGCACCCATATAAATCAACCCCCTGCTAACCATAGTGATGTTTACCTTCGTTATTCTTGGACACATGGGCTTCTTACACGTATACGTACGTTCGTACAATATACATAAAGTATACAGGGCCGTCTCAAGCCTTCTAGTGGCCCAAAACGATGAAAAAATTTGGGGCCCTCTTTTAACTAAAATAAAAGCTCTTTTCAAGTTTTAGACACAAAAAATAAAAATTCTCATGAAGTAGAAAACTACAAAAAATATAAATCACAGATAAAATGGGTATATTAATTATTAGACCTGACAATTTTGACGTAAAGTAAGATAAATTGGTTGATTTGAGTGAACATTTATTGTATTTTGTGTTAAATCGGTAACACCAAAACATATAATGGGTTGAGATGAGTGACACCTTATCATGATGCGGGTCACGATGGATAACTTAAAAACTATGTTAATAAAATGAATTTAAAACGGGTAAGAATTATCAATAATATGTTTGATGAGAAAACCACTAAAATTATTAAAATAGACTATTTGTTTAGTTACAACTTATTTTAAGTTGAAATATGTTGAAACTTTTTAAAAGAATTCATTAAGACTCAAACCGATTTTGCTTAAAACTCGTCTTAATACACACTCGTCCTGACCCGAACCTATTATGACATGTTAGTTGTTACCCACCCTGTCTCAAACCGTCTATTTTGTCAAACTTATTGATTACAAATATAAAAACAACTAGAAATTTACTACAATCAGAATTTGGTACAAATAAAAAGTCGTTTATCCCAAAAATTTGGAGCCGCTAGATTTTGGAGGCCCTAAGATAGGGCCTTTGTTTTTACATTATAAGCTGGCCTTGAAAGTATATCACATACAATACATATGATCGCACAGATAGGTCAAGTTGGTTAAATCATGTTTGACTAGGGGCATACCCACACTTTGAATTGGGGTAATCGTCCTTCTTAATTTTTTTAGTAGTACGTGTGTATTAAATACCTTACCGACCTTCTTAATATTTTGCAACCTCTTCTCTTAAATTTGCATAATCAGATTTATGATAAAAATTCAATTAGGGTTGTAATTGAACCGAACGTTCAACGAACAGTTCATTTACGTCAATAGTTCGTATATGTTCATTTATTATATTTATTTATTAAATGTGTTGTGTATTCTTAAATTTTTTATTTTTATTTTAATACCGTAATATTTAAGCTAGAAACCTAGTCACTTGTAATTTGTATCTTGCTAAAAACATATAAATTTGAAACTACCGTCTTTGAAAAATTAATTTAGGATAATTTCAATTTTGTTTTATGATAATTATTTTTTAATTCTATATCACATGTTTAACTTTATATTTATATAAATGATTATCTTTATTGCTTGATAATAATAATGTTGATTTAATTTTTTAAATAATATATGTTCGTTTGCGTTTGTGAACAAGTTCAGTTCTTTGATGAATGAATACGAACACGAATTTTCATTCGGTTAATGTTTATGAACCATTTGTGAACAATTTAAAAGTTAAAAAAAGAACACAAACAAAGCTCGTTCGTTTTCATTCGTTTCATTTACATCCCTAAATTTGAATAACTCTTGTACTTGTTTTTTTAGAAAATATTACTTAAATAAGTTTACATATATGTTGTTAAGCATATATTTTTAAAAAATGAAACTATATAGAAAAGAACATATAATATATTGTATTTTATTATGTATTTTTATATGAAATTTAATTTGATTGTATTTTTATAACATGACCCGACCTCAGTTCTTAAATAGAGACTCTCATCAACGAAAATCACGAATCTCACATCGCGTCTCTTTCCCTGTTTTGTTTCAGTTTACCGGAGAAGAAACCTAACTCCAGCGAAGAGCAAAAACAAGCGATAGTCATTTCATACTCTACGACTCACTCATCAATCTCCGCCACATTACCACCCTCGGTTGACAAACAGTAGAACAAAAACAACTGATTCGTATTGTTTGTATTCTTCCAGTGCCACTCGAGACGTTAGATGTTGCCACCGACTCTTATTCGTAAAGATACGCACAGAATGAACACCATGAGTAACAATACTCAAAACGGTTAGCCTCGTTCTGGACACCAGAAGCTTCCGACACCACTGACGACCGCCGGAAACCGTTTGCTTCTCACCTCTTTTCCAAACCGACGAGTTTTAAGACAAAGGTAATCAAAATCAAAAACATTAATTGTTGTTTACGGTTCATATGTATGTTGGGTGTAAAAACTTGTAAGATATATGTATGTAAATATAATGGGACTTATTCCATTGAGAACCACTAAATATAAAAGAACCAAAGGAACTAATTTTGAACCATATGTTATTAAGGATATAAAAATAATTTAACTTTAAAGTATGAGAAGTTACTATTTTACCCTTTTAAATAACCACTCTATGTACAAAACTTAAAGCATAATGTACAAGTGTGCTATGCAGTTCTCAAGTTCCTAACATAAAAGTGGTATATATATATATATATATATATATATATATATATATATAGGGAATGGATCTAATGGTAACCCATACTAATTGAGAAAACCCAATAACTCAATCTTAAGGGCACTAAAATTAGAATAGATGCTGATCTAAGGGACCACAATTATTTTGAATTTTTAATTAAGGGGAATCAAGTCTTATGATCACAAAAGGGCAAATGAGTCATTTAATTACCCCTGCATCTATCTTGTCTGTCAATTGATTTTTACAGGGAAACATCGAAGAAATAACTAAGGATTCAAAAAGCTTCAAACAAAAATTCAAACCTTCAAATGCTTATCAGTAAATCATCATCAAAGGCGATTGACCATCTGAAATCAAAAGTATGATTGAAGCCTGTTGCCATCTGATGAAACGTTCCATGGATTATGTAAACAACAACGACGAAAAGGTAATCATCCATGTAATTTCTTACCATCTATGACTAGCGTAGCTTTGTAAGCAATCAATGAACGTAGCTAGCATGAGATTCACATCGAGACGGTATTTTGATCGAGAAGTTGTTTTTGCTTTGCTTTTCTATTCTAGGGTTTGATGATTTTAAAATTTGGGGATATTAATGTTTTTCTTATTTCCAGTATTGGTAATGATATTAGACCCTAAAAATCTAAGATAGCCATCATTTTTGATCCAATTTCAGTGGAATTGATCAATTTAAGAAGCAAATAGACCCGCAGGAGTAGGAAGAGAAGCATTATACTTGTACCAGGAAGCATTACACTTGTACCTTCATAAGGTAATTTAATTTTATTTTTAAAGCATGATGATGCATTTCTTTTCATTTGCAGCAATATATAATTTTATTTGCTACAATGTAAACATTTCTGTAAAGAAACTAAGATGGCTCATCATCACAATCATTATCAATTTACAGGTCTGAATGTTGATAAGTGGTGAGGTTTATGGTGCTTGTGTCGAGTATGGCATAATTTGATCTGGTAATGAGCCTCGATAACCTGATTTGTTTATTGAGTCTGCATAGAAATTTAAATGATGTGTTTGGACATATGGGTGTGGTTAATGGTGCTTGATTTGTTTCTATGTAAGATATACATAGAAACCTAAATTATATGTGGGCTGGTAGTACAAAAGATTGGGGTCAATTATCCATGTAACTAATTCTCAAAGTTTCATTTTTATTGAAATGAGGTGCAGTGATGAGTGCTAGAGATTTGTTTTGTTACATCAATGTAATTTTTGTTTTGTTATACCAACGTAATTTTTGGTTAGAAATTTTTTATTTGTTGCAGCATTGTAATATACAAATGATGTTTAGATTGCCCGTTGCTTATATGATTATCACCAATCTAGTTATTGTGTTTGGTTACATAACACGTTAAACATTGTTTTGACTTGGTCACTCATGTTTGTAATGTATTTTGATTTATGTTTAGAAGCCCAAATGATTGACTTCAAATATTCAACCATTTATCACTCAACAAAGGTATACATGAGTACCAGATATCTGTCAATAATGTAAAGAACAATTACATCAAAGTAGCATGTTTTTTGGGTATAATGTTAAGTTTATTTCATCATTTTGATTCATAATATTTTTTTTTTACTATTTTTTGTAGGTAGTCACAATAGTATACTATATCAAACCCCAATGGTACAAGGTATTGGTGCCTAATGGTACTGAAAAAGAGGAACACGTACAAGAAAATATGATTTCTTTGATAATCACATTTGGATGGAGGATTCGTCGAAGCCAGTATTTTTCCCTATTCCGATGTTATACATCATTTCGATAGTGTGGGTTTTTTTAGTTTTTCCATTGATTTAGTTTCAAGATGTAACTGGTAGTGATGAGTATGGGCACATTTGTTCAATGTCAAGTTTTATTTCATCATTTTGATTCAAAATAATTTTTTTGTTATTATTTTTGTAGGTAGTCACAACAATTTACTATATCAAACCCATAATATAATGAAGATGATCTATGTGTCAATCTAACAATAAAAATATAATAAATAAAGAGATTCACCAATAACATATTATTATTTTGTAGTTTTCAATGATCAAAGCTCCATAATCTTTGTTTGTGTCCATGTTGTAAGTATATTATGCACATTACATCGATGTAATGAAATATTGCATACATATTATAGTAATGTAATTACCAGGCATTGTTGCCTTGTAAGATTGTTTCCACATATGTACACTAAGGTCAATAATATGCTTACACTATTGTAAGTGGCATGTATACAATCATGTAAGTAATATGCTTACACTAATGTAAGTGGCATGATTACATTAATGTAAGTGGCATGATTACACTAATGTAAGTAATATGCTTACACTTATGTAAGTGGAATGTTATACACATTAAATCATTGTAATGGAATATTACATACATATTACAGTAATGTCAATAATATGCTTACACTAATGTAAGTGGCATGTTTACACTAATGTAAGTAATATGCTTACACTAATGTAAGTGGCATAATTACACTAATGTAAGTAATATACTTACACTAATGTAAGTGGTTTCAAGAAAACATTTGAATGTGGTTTCAAGGGGGATTAAAATTATGTAATGTGTGTAATATGCTTACACTAATGTATGTAAAATTTTGAATGTGGAATGTTTACACTAATGTATGTAATATGCTTACACTAATGTAAGTGGTTTCAAGAATATATTAGTGTAATATGCTTACAATAATGTATGTAATATGTTTACATTAATGTATGTAATATTTTGTAATGTTTGTTTTAATGATCAAAGCCTGTAATCTTTTTTTGTGTGCATATTGTAAGAATATTATACACATTAAATCAATGTAATGGAATATTACATACATATTACAGTAATGTAATTACCAGGCTTTGCTGCCCTCTAAGATTGTTTCCACACATGTACACTAATGCATGTAATAAATAACTCAACAGGTCTTCACAACGAGACACATGGAGTTGTTATGTAGCAAGCTTTTAGGTACACTTAAAACAATATGTATACCTAAATACAATACACTTAAAACAATGACCATTTTTCAAGCTATCAACAAATACCATCGGTCATGTTATAGATCTTCAATTACAAGAGAATATTAAAAAGTACTACGACATGCGTTTTTAATTTTTACATAAGCATTCACTTTAGGCCATGGGCTTTCGTCAAAAGCCTAGTGAGCAGCGAAAACCGCACGGTCAATATCTTATGCATCACCTTCAGCTACACTGGCTATGACTTCCCCTGCAATTCCGCACGGTCAGTATACAATTTGAATAGGCCCATGCGTAAAACTACAGCCGCCTTTCTCCTACTGCAATTCTGCTCCAGTTCACATCCATTGTTTCATACTTTCATGCCATCTATAGAATCTCATCAAGTGAATTCTACATCAGCTAATGACAACAAGGTTAGTTATTTCATTTTCTTAGTTAAGAACCAATATTCTTGAATTTTTAAGACCCAGTTTTTATGGTTTTCATATTACATATTAAATGTGGTTTTTATGGTTGAATTATACAAAAAGTTATTGATTTGATTTGCTTGTTTTTTGGTTGATTTATCAATGGTTGTCACTGAAAATGTACTCAAGTTAGCGTGTACCCAAGTCGGTTATGTGTTACCTCTTTAAAAGCTCATGACTTAGTTATCTGGAAGAAGAAAACTTAGTTTTAAAAGCTAAACTTAAAAAAAGCCTACCATATAGCAAAGTTCATCCATTCTCCAAATAGTTTCAAGATCAACAGTTCAGTTCTTTTGTCTATTCAATACCATAATCAAATGAATAATTCAAATGGCATTTCGTCGAGCACCTTATATGCATAATCCAATCCAAAGAAATTAACACAAATTACTATTTGGTTCAATCCCAATCAAATGATTAATTCAGAAATGAAGCAAAATAATAGATTTCTACCAAATTCCAACTAATATTTTTAAGAAAAAAAAGCTAAATTTGAAGACTTACATGTTCGGTTGGAATGTAACTCACGAACAAATTCGGTTCATGTTTTAACCCATCCTCACCCCTATTTTCAGTGAACAAATTTGTTTCGAGTATCTGACATCGAGGAGAGATTGAAGACGAAGGTGGCCGGAGAAAGGGTGAATGAGAGATAACGCCAGAAATTCTTCGAGTCACCATTTTAGTAGTGGGACCTGCTTGTCACCCTTTTTCTTTATGTGTGTTATCCTCAACATCACCACTACGGTCTGCCGGAACACCATTGTCGAAGGTATGATCAGTAAGTTGATCCAAACGATCGATTTGTAAATCGCCTTCACCATACTCGTTCTCTTCAAGATCATCGTCGTCGCGCTCATGAACACCACCATGACCAACATCCTGGCCTGGAACTACATCGTCAACTTGAACGGAACCGTCATCTTCAAGAACATTAGACATAAGATGATCACCATCTCCCATTTTTGGAAAGTCTGATTATCAAAAGAAACAAATGAGGCTTAATGAATGATGTAGGTAACTGGTATTAATTAAATTAAATAAAGGTAAAAAGTAATTAAATAAAGAATTCATAATTGTAGATTAGATGTGGAAAAGTGATGGAAATGATATCTCAACAAAATGACTATAATGCCCTTTCTATTAATTAAATAAACCAGTGATGTGTCAAAGTTTTATTGGTTTAAAAAGGTTTATGGGTTACTTCAATTACTAAGGGTTATTATATGAGCCCCATCCTATATATATATATATATATATATATATATATATATATATATATATATATATGATTGTGATCAAATACTAACTCATACTTAGAGCAATAACCCATTAACTCTCTTTACCCAATCAGAAATAAACACATGGCTTTTTCTTTTATTATTTGATAAGGGTAAATTAGTAATTTGCTATATTAAATACTTTACCCCCTCTTTTTTTATACATCCATAACTTTTTTATGTTATAATATATTTTTATAAAAGTTGCACCATTTTACTCGTCTTATTTGGAACGAGTTGTAACGAATTTGGTTTTACATTGTTGTAGAATAAATATGGTTTATGTTTAAGAGTGTAAACGAGCCAAGCCGATCCCGAGCTATTTAATTACGTTATATTCTTGACTAGGTTTTTTTATTTTTTTCGGATGCTCTAAAATTCGTTATATCTACAAGATTGTAAATACATTTTAATACTATAAAAAAATTATATCTACAAGATTGTAAATACATTGTAAATACGTTTTAATACTTTAAAAAAATTATATCTACTAGATTGTAAATATAAAAAAAATTATATCTACAAGATTGTAAAGACATTTTAATACTTTAAAAAAATAATATAACATTTTGTTGACAAAAACCAAAATTCGTTATATATACAAGATTGTAAATACGTTTTAATACTTTAAAAAAATTATATCTACAAAATTGTAAATATATTTTAATATCCTTTAAAAAAATACTACAACATTTTGTTGATAAAAACCAAAATTATATCTACTAGATTGTAAATACGTTTTAATATTTTAAAAAAATTATATCTACAAGTTTGCAAAGACATTTTAATACTTTAAAAAAAATAATATAACATTTTGTTGATAAAAACCAAAATTCGTTATATATACAAGATTGTAAATACGTTTTAATACTTTAAAAAAATTTTATCTACAAGATTGTAAATATCTTTTAATACTTTAAAAAAATACTATAACATTTTGTTGATAAAACCAAAATTCGTTATATCTACAAGATTGTAAATAAATTTTAATACTTTAAAAAATTACTAAAACATTTTGTTGATAAAAACAAAATTCGTTATATCTACTAGATTGTAATACGTTTTAATACTTTAAAAAAATACTATAACATTTTGTTGATAAAACCAAAATTCGTTATATCTACAAGATTGTAAATACATTTTCATACTTTAAAAATTATATTTACAAGATTGTAAATACATTTTAGTACTTTAAAAACCAAAATTTGTTACAAAATCAAGAATATAACGTAATTAACGAGCATCCGGAAAAAATAAAAAACCTAGTCAAGAATATAACGTAATTAACGAGCTCCGGTACGGCTTGGCTCGTTTACACTCTTAAACTTAACCTCTATTTATTATACAACAATGTAAACCCAAATTCGTTACAACTCGTTACAAATAATTTGTTGGTTTTATACTTGTTACATTGGTGTAAATACGAACATCCGGAAAAAAATAAAAAAACCTAGTCAAGACTATAACGGAATTAAAGAGAAAAAAAGACGAGTAAAATGGTGCAATTTTTATAAAAAAATATTATAGTATAAAAAAGTTACGGATGTATAAAAAAAGATGGGGTAAAGTATTTAATATAACAAATTACATTAATACCCTTATTCCCTTTTCTTTCAAATCAATTACATTATTATATTATAGTTTAATATCAACCATTAGATAAGCATCTTCTAATTTGATCATTAAATATGGTGAGGTTAATGAGTTATTGCTCTATCCTAAGGTTAGCATTAGAACCCTTCCCTATATATATGACAAAACTCTATAACTCAAATCCAATGGTTCAAATTTCCAAGATTTAATATAATGGTGACATATGTCACTAATTAACTTTTAATACAAAAGGACATTATGGTCTTTTGTGTTAATTACAAAAATCAGATTTAATATAATAGTGACAAGTGTCACATTCTTAAAAACCATCTATTTTCTTATTTTTAAATTAAAGTTCCCCCCTTGATTTTTATACACTTATAACTTTTTTATACTATGTTATTTTTTTATAAAAATTACACCATTAAACTCGTCATATTTTTCTCGTTAATTTCATTATAGTCATGCCAAATTTTTTTCGAGCGTTCGTAATTACACTAACGTAAAAAACATAAGTACACTATTTTTTCTCTTTTTTCAAAAATTTTCCATCAAAATTTTTTTTCTCTCATCTTAAATATATATTGCAAACTTATTTTTTATTATAAAATTTAGTTAATTAGATAAATTTATATCAAATAAGATAGAAAGTTAGATAATTGTAACGTAAAAAAATAATAAGTTACAGCTCGTTACATCAGTGTAACGACTCGTTACATCAGTGTAATTATGAACACTTTGAAAAATTCAGCTCGTTACATCAGTGTAATTAGGAACACTTTGAAAAAATTCAGCTCATTACATCAATGTAATTACGAACACTTTGAAAAAATTCAGATCGTTACATCAGTGTAATTTCGAAAACTTTAAAAATTTTTGACAAAACTATACTTGAATTAAAGATAAAAATGTGACAAATTTAATGGTGTAATTTTTTTAAAAAAATAATAATGTATATAAAAGTTATGAAGGTTTAAAAAATTGGGGGGTAAACTTTTATTTTAAAAATCAAATCAAGTACACCTCACAAATCTCCAAAATACCCTTAAAGAAATCTCAATCACTCATTTTTCTCAGATTAAATATGGACCAGACAATTCAATTTCATTAAATTAAACAACCAATCAAATTGGGTTTATAAGTTACCTCAATTACCATAGGTTAACATTCACTCCTTTTCCTATATATATATATATATATATTCACCGACGGTAAGGTTCTCGCATGTTATTGTTAAGATATGAAGAAGATGACTTTTTTTCACACATGCATGTAATTAATTTGCTTCATTGGAAAAATATAAATATTATATACACATATAGTTCCAACTTGGCCTCACATTAATTTTTTTTTGAACGGCTTGGTACAACGACACCCAAGACGGGATTTCAACCGTCCCCTCGGATTTGACGCTTTGGGGCGTATGCCCAAGCCCACCCCAGGAGGAACCCCACAACTGGGTAAACCCCCTGACCTTGCTTCAGCAAATATGCCTCAGCCCGGATTCGAACCCAAGACCTCCCATAGAGAAGTCAAGGGGGTAACCATTAGGCTAGAAGCCCTTGGTTGGCCTCACATTAATTAAATGACTATTTTATAGAGATATGGAAATAAAATATACACTGTGTACAATAATTGCCAATCCAGCTATAATAAACAATTTGTTTATTTTATTTTATTTTTTTATATACATACGTGCATGTGTGTGCGCATAAAGTTGATGTTACGTAAAATGTACATAAATATAAGGTTTAATTTATGTATTAAAAGGAAAAATTTTAATAAACTTGTTAAAATATAACAATCATATTTGTTTAAAAAAATGTAGTCTCTAAAGAGTATTTATATCATGTCTCAAAAGTCACAAAAATAAATAAATAAATAAATAAATGAGAGAAACTAGTAAAACAATATCTTTTTAACGTACCATGACAATATCTAAGTTCTTAGTTAGACACAAAATAAAATTTAAAATAATAATTGTGACACTCCGTAATTTTCAGGTCAGCTTTTAAATTAATTAAATGTTTATTTAATTAAAATTTGCATACGTGACACTAGAATTAGTTTAATTTAGTGTGACACGTGGCACGATAGTACAAACATTGTCGCAAACACGATAATTCGATAAATTATCGAAAAACGCACACACGTGTCGCATAATTCACGAACGTTGGCAAATGTCGGACAATACAAGTAAATAAACACTAATTGGTTTACAATTGATCAAACATTGATTAAATATAACCCGAAAAATGATGAACGATGTGTTACAAAAGAGAAACAAACAAAAACGAATCAAACGGACAAAACTGGGCCAATTGGGCTACTCCGAGAGTCTTCGCGGTACGTCAGGGACCCCGAAGTGGGCCTTGGTGGTACGCGGAGCCTGGGGGGCAATTTGAATTCCGAAACTCACCGCGGTACGCCAAGACCCCATGGGGGCAGTCTTGGCGGTTTGCAAGGCCGCCAAATCGCAGAAAATCTTCTCAAAAATCATTTCTGCCTAGTATCATCATTTTATCCGAAGTTAGACGCCCCAAATCGATTAAAAATCTCTCTCAATCACCCCTACAACCTCTAGAGAGCCCTTCCTTGCATCTAGAAGCCATTTCCAAGTGTTTGAAGCTTTGTGGGAGCTCCAAGATCATCATCTCTTCTTCTCGTCAAGTTTTGAGCCACTCACACCCATTTCTGGAGTTCTTGAAGACCTGCTACATCCTCAACCCATTCCTTACGAAGCTTGCGAGGTAGTATTTGAAGCATTGATACACTCTCAAAACCAAAAGACACACATTTAACACATAAAAACTTACATGCATCTCAAATCTATCACATGCAAACCTATGGGTGATGCATGCTCGAAATTTTGATGATATGAATATGTGATTCTATGATATTATAACTGATTTGTGGCTATGGAATCGATTTATGCTGCCTTGTGTTGAGTTTTGGTGCTAAAGAAGTAGTTTGGGTCATAGATCTACGAGATGACCATTTTTGTTGACATGCATGCATGATCTAATAGGTTCTAGATGATTTTGAGTATTAATGAATGATTATTTGAGTTGTGTGAAGTGTTACAATAGGTTTGATGCTGATTTATGGTCATTTTGAGCATAGTTACTATATTTGGTAACTTTTATTGAACAAATTATTGTTGACATGCATGCATGATCTAATAGGTTCTAGATGATTTTGAGTATTAATGAATGATTATTTGAGTTGTGTGAAGTGTTACAATAGGTTTGATGATGATTTATGGTCATTTTGAGCATAGTTACTATATTTGGTAACTTTTATTGAACAAATTATGATAGATTATGATAGTGATGAAATTACATTGTTAAAATAATGATTAATGATCTATATAAATGATATTTGTGATGTTGGAGATATTTGTATTGAAAATCATGAGATGAAATGGTCATTTTAAGCTATTTTGAGGATAGTTACTAAAAATAGTAACTTTTATTGTGTAAATAATATTAGATGATGAGGTTGATAAAATAGATATGTTCAAGTGATGGTTTGGGAGTTGTATTGATTATAGTAGCATGATTTGAATATTGAATATGGATGAAATGTGTATTTGGAGTCATAAATTTCTATTTATAGAAACGTTTACGATGAACAATCTATATGCAACTTGATTCGGGTTATGTTGAGATGTAACCATGATATTAATAGATTTAGAAATTCATTTGAATGATTGATGATGAGTAATATTGATTTACATGCAAACTTTCTATATTTAGTAACTTTATTTACTAAAAACGGACTTACGTGTTTATTTGATTGTATGTGACGACATGCTAAGTGTTAACGTGATCACTTAGGATAAATGAGCATGCTAGAACTATTAAAAACGAATTTTTATGCAAACTTACTAAAAATGGAAACTTACTATAAATAGTAAGTTGTCCATTAACGTGACTTACGTGTTTAAAATGCAATACGTGAAGAATAACGAACATCACACGAACTATAACTAACGCAAGGTTCACCAACAGGTCGTTGACTTTGACACGGTCAAACACGAACAAGCATGGACAAACAGATCAACCATGGGTTGTTGAGCACGAACACGAACACGAACAGGCACACAAACACGTACTTATAAATCCTACGTTATATAGGTAACATGTTTCAGACGTGCCAAACAAGTTAGGAGCTTACGCGTTATTATTATTACTCAGGTGAGTTTACGGCCTCTCTTTCAAACTATTTTACATGCTTTCAAACTAGGGGAGAATACATGTTGTTGAGTCAAACTTTATTACTTGTACGAACATATTATCTATGCTGGTTTATTGGACAAACATTGAGTGTTGTATCGTAACAAAGTCCTCGCACAGTCTTACCGTTAACGTATTCACAACGAGGTGAGTTTAGATAGTACTATTGGGCATGACGAACCCCACGCGACGCCAACTCTGACTGGATGTCAGGACGCGTGTAATCTCAACCCATCGTCCATGTCCCTACGATAGGCATGGCAGAGGCTAGAGCAAACAAGTCTAGTTCGGTAGAGACGAAACTGACACTTGGAGCCTAAGGCTCGGAACAAACATATAATAAAAACATGACATGTGACAAACATTTTTATATACTAATGTATTGATATCAAAACCTATGAACTCGCCAACCTATGTGTTGACACTTTTTTTTTTCTTAACATGTATTCTCAGGAACTAGCTTGCGTGCAACTAAGGAATGCACCTAAGGGAACGAGCACAGGACATGCATGCATTCTTATTGTGTCATTTTGAAACAAACAATTTTTATTTTATTATGTCTTGTCAAACTATGTAGTGTTTGTCGATTTACTTTCCGCTGCTTTACTACTTATGACATTTTGCTGCTTATTAATTAATCGATCTGGTTAATGTTGTCATTTCAAACTTACATTTCAAACGCATGTAGAGTCGTACTATATGACTGAGAGCTGTGATTCTGGCCACGTCACACCGAGCGGTCTGACACCGCAAGTGGGAATTTGGGGGTGTGACAGACTGGTATCAGAGCCTTGGTTATAGAGAACTAGGTTGCATGTAGTAAACTTAGACTATAGCCATTGCTCTACACTAGACACTACACTTAGACATTGCACAATGATACTCTTATTATTGTTACATGTCACCTTTTAAACCAAGATTACAGGATGGACAACAACAGAGAGAGGAACTTAGGCAAGCGACCAGTTGAGGACGACATGACTGACCGACGCAAGATGCGTCGCATGCTTCCGCTACCTGATACAGTCCTAGGGGAGTTTACACGTGCTCGCTCGACGAGCAACACACGCGAGTGGGATTGGTATCCCAGCATGATCCGTTGCTGGATAGAGGAGGAGAGAGTACCACCCCAGATGTCACTTAGGAGTGCATCCAATGACCATCGACTGTCAGCACTAGACTTTCCATTGGAGCAGGCCTTCGCGGCCCATGCTTCCAAGTCGAATCGGGCAATCCGACACATGTATGATTTGTCAGGAGAGTTCGTTCCGGTCCTTGCAGGCCGACACTACCTCCGAAAGCAGGAGTATACATTCGAGAGGAGCTAGCTCATACCGACCGAGTGCACTATAATCTGTTCAAGATGACCTGATGAGCCATCCGACAACAGGAGGAGATGGCTGTTGAGATGGACCAAATACGTACCAGGATGGAGCACCTGGAGGAGCACAGAGCTGCCACGACTACAGCAGTCCAGGAGCACGGATCGGGGTAGTCAAGATCCTAGCTGAGGAGAACGCCGCCCAGATCGGGGCGAATGATGCGATGATGAATGCCTGGGCAGCACAGTTCATCGAGGAGCCTAAGCCATAGGAGGAGCAGCTATTCAATAACGATGACGAGGAGCCCATGGAGGATGAGGATGAGGATCCGATTGATGATCCGGAGGAGGATCCATTCGAGGAGGATGAGGGACTTACGACTAGTAGGGATTCACACTCCACTGTTGCTTCAGAGTAGTTAGTTTTATTTTATTTCTGTATCATTAGTAGTTGTAAAACCTAGATGAGCGGGTTGTGCTCATATGAACTATCTTGTTTAGTAGAATAATTTCGAGCTTATGATTGCACCCTCTGAAAATGATTATTAAAGGAAATGATCTTTTGAATTTATTATCTTGTGTATTGTACTTGTGATATATGCTAACATAACATGTAACTTAAACCGCAAGTAACATCTTATGTATTGCATATGGAACTAACAAATGGCCAGAAAGGGAACTTACGTGCGAGCACCTAAGCAACCACTAGGCTCAGCTACCATCAACGTGATGGTCGAGCGAAGGGTCATTCAAGCTATTGCTGAATACGAGGCAAACCGGGTCAACAGCGAGACCAATGGCACGGATAGTGGTAAAAACTAACTCGAACTCGACTATACTAACAAACACAACATAAGCGCTAACACACGAAATTTTACTAATAAAACATAGGATCCCGAAACAACCCTAAGGGATGCACCTTCAAAAGATTTATGAGTTGCCACGCACATACGTTCAAGGGGACAGAGGGAGCAGTTAGGATGCTCCGATAGATCGAGAAAGCGGAATCTTTTTACTTGATGTGCGATTGTGCTAATGACAACAAGGTCAAGTTTGCGACCGGGACTCTTGAGGGACAGACCCTCACATGGTGGAATACACACGTCCAGACACTAGGGCTAGAAGCTGCAAACTCCATCACATGGGAGGAGCTCATTCGAATGCTCTAGGAGGAGTATTGCCCGAGAAATGAAATAAAGAAGCTAGAGGAAGAGTTCTGGGTCCATAAAATGGTGGGGTCTGAGATAGAGATGTATGTGACTCAATTTCATGAACTGTACCGACTATGTCTGGGGATGGTGACCCCCGAATACAAGAAGATCGAGCAGTTTATCAGTGGACTGCCCGAACAGATCCAAAGCATGGTTACAACATCTGACCCAACCCTGATCCAACCCACCATCAGATTAGCCCACAAGCTTACAGACCAGGCGGTAGCACATGGGAAGCTACCCAAAAGGGGTGAACACTTGAAATCCCAAGACAACAACAAGCGCAAGTGGGAGCCTAGTCACCACTAGTCTCATTCCTCACACTCATCTCATCAAACATCTGCACCAGCAAGGGCATTTACAGGAACCTAACCCGACAACAAAGGGAAGGGTGTTTACGAAGGAAAGTACCCGTTATGCAACCGATGCTCATATCACCACTATGGGCAATGTGAAAGATACCATTGTTTGAAATGCGAAAGACACGGCCATATGGCCAAGTATTGTAAGAGCAAGCAGATCAACAAAAATAACCCCAACAGTAACCACCACAACCAGAACACTCTCAGTGGGTGTTACGAGCGCGGGAAGCTGGGGCACATGTAGAGGGATTACCAGCAAGTAAAGAAGGCCAGTGGAGGCGCGGTGAAGGGCCGTGCATTTGTAATTGGCTCAGGAGAAGCCAAGGATGACCCGGACATCATCACCGGTACGTTTCTTTTAAGTAATGTCTATGCAAGTATATTATTTGATACGGGTGCCGATAGGAGTTTCATATCTAGTGAATTTCTCCAATTGCTTAATATTACCCCAACACCACTAGACAATAAGTATACGGTAGAGTTAGTCGATGGTAAACTGATAGAGACACAACACGTCTTTCGAGGATGCATCATGATTCTGGCGGATCATGAACTCGAAATCGATCTGATGTCGGTGACTCTCGGGAGCTTCGATGTGGTTGTTGGAATAGACTGGGTATCCGCAAGCCAAGCTGAGATCGTCAACAACGAGAAGATCGTTCGAATCATGTTGCCGAGCAGAGAACATATCTCGATTCAGAGAGAACGACGGGGAATAATGTCACACCCCTAGCCGGCGGGCTGGATCGACTTTCCCATAGGGCAGAAGGTTCTCGGGGCGCGATATCGTTTGATTGTTTACGTAGCACATGATATATAAATGAGAAATGCTTACATGACATTGATACATAATTACAAAGTTAAATTACATTGTTATGTTCATAATTTAACTAAGTAATTCTACCAAAAAGAATCATTGAGTTTTCTATCTTGTATCTGCACAAAATTTACAAAAGATGATTCATAGTTTTGTCATTCCAAAATATGTACAACACAAAATGAGCTAGGTCTTCTAAAAGCCCACCAGCTTAAGTCCTGAAATGTTGGTGACTAAACCTGTGTTTCACCTGAGGAAACATGCATTTAAAACAAGTCAACACTAGGTTGGTGAGTTCATAAGTTTAGTAACTGAAAATAATAGATTTGTTATCATTCACAAACACAATGTTTCACACAAGTCTTGTTGATAAATGTGTCATTGGTCACACACAATGTCCTCTCCATAGTTATACTTACAAATGGTATTTCATCACATCAAGCACGCTTATATATAGGGCATACGAAAGGGTCTAGCCTACAACCCGCCTAGACGCCATCCCACCACATGCTTGACATAATTCAATACCACTTTCAATACAACTATGGATACCCATATTTATCCCACACACATCCCCAATTTGAGTTTCCCCAATGTTTAGATTAGAGACATAATTATCTCTGTTAGCCATTCCTTGCGGAGTAGCCAGGCATGTAGGTATCCCCTAATGATACCTATGGGATAGAGACTTAATAGTCTCTGTTAGCTAATCATTACTGATTAGCATGGAATGTAAAATATCCTCTCCATGATATCTTGAGCAGTACTTAATAGTCCATGTGACTGTCGGTACCAACCAGTCCGGCCTGTAAGATATCCTTTCCATAATATCTATAAGGGTGAGACTTACTTGTCTCAATGCCTGTTACTACTGATAAATCTGGTGTGTAGATATCCTCTCCATGATACATATAGGAATGAGACTTATTTGTCACTGTGACTGTCATTTCTGACCAGTCCGGAGTGTAAGATACCCTCTCTATGGTATCTTGAACAAGACTTAGTAGTCCCAGTGACTGTCATTACTGACCAGTCCGGAGTGTAAGATACCCTCTCCATGGTATCTATAAGATATGAATATAATCCCAAACCTGTTTGATTGTTATTTATGAGATTGTTGGCACATACAGTGCCCGGTATGATCCCAATAAATGAAGCCAATAGTGTTACAATTAAAATGAAAACATAACCCTGTTGCCATAATGATTATTATAAGTGGCATAAATGTTAAAGTTATATAGTAAGCTCAACCAAATGTCTCATACTCACTGCCATGGAATCACTGACATCCTATCCCAAGGATGTGTTCTCAACGGAATGAACACAAAATGGTATTCGTTAACGTTGTTTTATAAAATCTTGTTCTATGACACAATGTTAGCATATGTGGAGAATGACCTCAAACCCTTAGGTTATTAGGCAGTCATTCTTGGTATTACTGGTATTTGTCTCTATGTCATCTCAGTGTCATAGTTATCAAAACTATGTGTTCTCAATGGCTTTTACATCGTGTTCTAAGAGCTAGTCTTATCACACTATGTTAGTAAATGTGGCGAATGATATTATCATGAAATTATATTATCATGACTATCATTCTTGTGGCTGTCTTAGTGTTATATCATTTTCATCCTGAAGTGAATAACATATGTTATAAGATCAATTCTTATTATACTTATGTTATTCCAATGATTTGATGACCTCTAGAAGCTATATTATCAAATGTCATCCTGATTATGTCTTAATGAATATTTCCACACACAAGCATACGTACACCTACTGGTATGATAATAAAGATAAAATCATTATTATCTAAATCACATGATAATTGAAATAATGTACCAGAGCTTTTAAGTAATTAAAAGTGTTAGCATGTTTCTCAGCCCCGAAGTTAAAATCAAAAGATTAGAAAGGGGGGCATATGAACTTACCTTGTAGTTGATGTGGTTGACTAAGTACTAACAAGAATGCACGCGCTCATTGTTGTTCTTGAGTTTGTTTTCATGATCCTATATTGATTTCACAATGTTTGTAACTTATAAGTATAAGTTTGAGTATGTGTGTGTATATGTGTTAGCCCTAAAGTTAGCTAACACTTGAGACCTTTTATTATCACTTGATCTTAATTCCTTCGTGATGGGACATACTAACACTTAACCAAATTAGGTTATATTAGCATGTCATGTTGTCGTATTTTATATTTAACTTGACTTGGACCTTGACATGTTGTAGAAGTTTGAAATTCAAATAGTTTCTAAGTATAAAACCTAGATTTGTTGGTCATTTATCTTTATTGCACCCACACATAACACTTGAAATGTTCCATTTGATTAGAAAATGTTAATGTGATTTACAATTTTCAAAGCGTGTTTACTTAACGATCTTTATAAAGAAAATTGGAGTTATTAGTAAATTTCCTTAGTGGTTTATTCCACCACCTTTGTAGTAAACTTTAGAAACCTCCATGCATGTTATCAATATATAGTTTGATTCAAGGTGTTCGATCCCATGGTTTAGGTTGTTAAGTTATGTAACCCGATTAAGAGTGCTTCGGCCGAATAGGATGCTTAGACCGAATAGATTTGCTAGGCCGAATGGTGATGTTAGCCGAATAAGGAACTAGGCCGTATGGGTGCTTAAACCGAATGTAGATACTTGGACCAAATGGGGATGGGCTTAGCCGACTGAAGTGATAAAATAGGAATGAACATGGTTCGGCCGAATAGAGGTTAGCCCGACCGAAGGAGAACATGGCCCTAGGCCGAATGAATGTGGCCCGAATGTGGGTGTCATACGGCCGTATCCTATTCGCCCGGTCCCTTCGGCCAGGAGTCCAGTTAGTCGGCCCTTGGCCTTTCGGCCAGCTGGGTGGCTTCTTCGGCCACAGCGGCTGTCACGCCTAGAACCTCCCCATTTCAAGGTCTAATTGTTCGAAGCCTTAGCCACAGAAGTATCCACACTATCAAGGACTAGTTTAGGGTTGATTTCTAGGAGTTTGGATGGTAGGAAAACCGGTTGGGGTAGTGGGTCGATCAAAAGGGTTGAAAACCCTATAAACAGCCACTTTGCCTCCAGATTACCTCATTTTTGGTTGGTTTCACTTCCGATTGGTTGTACTTTCGTGCAGAGGAGATCAAGAGCTTCGATTTGGCACCAAGATGGGGTGATTTGGTCAAGAAACGAGTGAGTTCTTGAGGTTTGAAGGTGAGAAAACCTAGAGAGAGAGAACCGGAAATGGTGTTTTAGAGAGAGAGTGGGATGAAATAAATGAGGTAGATGGCTTCATTTAGTCTTTATATACCCCGGGTGTGTTCGGGTTCGTTTCGTTTGCTCGGTTTTCAATTTCGTCACGTTTCCGGCACGTTACTCGCGTAATTTATGTATTTTAAATAAATGGTTTTAATTTAACATTTCGAAAGTGGTTGTTCCTAGTAAATCTTCTAAATTTATTTTTCTTGAATTATTTTATCGAAAACGATTATTTTAAAGGTTTCGTCAGATCTCGTCACCTTCGCGCGTATTCGTTCGAATCGTCACCCGAACGAACACGACGAGGGTTTCACTTTCTGATTTTTGTTTTCTACTTTTCAGTCATCATTTCAGGACGTTTAACTCACAGATATGTTTGTGTGAATCATCACCCACGCAAACACACTGTCAGTTTGTTATTCTGAAACAACACTGAACTTATGTATTAAATTGTATTTCCTCACTGACAGACTCAACTAACATGCCTATTTTTTTCACCTTGTTATCATAGAATTCACACTTTTTTCTCATTGAATTGTCGGCCATTTGATTCCTGTCATCTGTGGATATCAGATCACAACCGATATGTTTTTGTAGTTTGTTTCCACACTGTTGTTTCTCATGAGTTGTTGTATTTACTGTATTTAAGTTTTCACTTAAACACTTACAGCTGTTATTTGTTTTCTAGCCTTGTTGTCACACAATTGTTTACACATTGTATTTACACATAGTAAATAGTGAAAGTACACGTACCGTACGAACTTGCCTGACAATCAGTTACTGGTTGTCACAAATACCGTTGAACATCATGTCATGCATGAAGGCCAACAAGTACCTGCAAAAAGGATACACTGCAATACTAGCCCTCATCATAGAGCAACCAAAGAAGGAAAGCAAGATCGAGGACATCGATGTAGTCCGCTACTTTCCTGAGGATTTACCTGGATTACCACCGAAACGACAAATCGAGTTCCAGATAGACCTCACACCGGGAGCTGCACCGATTGCTAAAGCTGCACACCGACTCGCACCGACGGAGATGCAAGAATTGTATAATCAGTTATAGAAACTGTTAGACAAGGGATTCATTAGGCCGAGATTCACGCCATGGGGAGTGTCGCACCCCGGCCCTCCCGGCCTCGTCAGGGCTCAAGCAAGACCGTCGGTCAGGATCGCAGTCTCCGGTCACACAGCTGCGAGACTTACATGTCTGGTTCTATACGTACATCCAATAACTTCGATAAAACAGTTTTATAAAACTCAGAGTTGCGGAAGTAAAGTATATGTTATCAAAATAGTTGAGTTCATAATTCGCGGAAGCTTAAGTTAAAACAGTTTTCAAAACAAAGCAGAGTAATAGTTGCGGAAGCGGTTTAAGTATTTATCATTACACAACATAACAATATAACAACGAATGATCCATAGCCTAAGACACTAAAGCTGATGCATGGGACTCCATCCTAGCATTATATCCTTGTGTGCGTGCCTTAGCTACCTGAGAGAACATGCGAGTAAAAGGGTCAACACAAAGGTTGGTGAGAGCACCGGTTTTTCACAAGCAGTAAACATCCAATGTTTAAAGTAAGTGTTGTTGTATTTACATATTACTACAATGCAGAATCGATTGATAGCTAGTCAATACAGTTATATTATATGCAGGTTCGTACCGAAGCTGACAGTGGTGCCTCCCGCCATGTCCATCACAAGACAATGGCAAAGTGTTGGTCAATATTTCACCCATTCTGACGTCCAGTCGGGTTGTCCTCCCAGGCGCAATGGTTGGGACTTGTCAGGCCCAAATAGTACTATTTAAGATTACCACTCTAGGCGCTACACGCTACTAACGGTCCGTGGAGTATCGCGAGGACTTTTAGTTGAGATGTGGTCCACACATATACATATAGTGATAAAGCATGTCCATATGTAAATAAAATGAGTTGTTGTTCAAAACAGTTGTAATGCAATGTTTTCTCCCCTAAAGGTAGAAAATGTAAAAAGGGGCCGTGAACTCACCTGATAGAGCAGTTCCGGTTTATATGTGTTCGCTACCTACTAGTGCTAGCAGTCCTGCTAGTAAGCACCTATAACCATATGGGTGTGAGTATGTGTTTTGTGGTGCGTTGTATCCCATACATCTCCAAGTGTCGTCGTGCTCAACCGAGTGTGTGTGTGTTGACTTGTGTTGACTCTACGAATCGTTGGTGACACGTTAGTTGTGTTAAGTCAGTTTAATGTGTCATAAATACAAGTAGGACACCTACATGCATCCTATGACTCTATTCATGATGCTTTCGCGAAATCAAGTTTTGAAAATCATAACGTTTCCGTTTTGGAGGGGTTTCTATATTTAGAAAGTTTCTACTTTTGTAAAGTATGGTTATGAAATCCCATTTCATAAAATCAATACTCTAGTATATTTGTGAAAACATTTGTAAACAATTGAAATATGACGTTTGTGCATAAATTGCCATTTATGGCGTTTTCCACAAATAAGGTTTCCTTATTTGGAAAGTATCCGTTTAAAAGCTCGTTTTCACAAAACAAAGTTTCCAAACTTGTTAAAAATCATTTTTAAGCATATTTCAATAATCAAAGTTTACTAAAACACTTTAAAACATCAAAAGCCCTCATTTGATTTACAAAAGTTTCCTTATTTAGTAAGTTCTTACAAAATCATGTTTTTGACCAAATCAATCACCCAAATGTGTTTCTAAACACTTTAATACACATTTGACAACATCTAGACATGTCTCATCACAAAAAAGTTTCCTTACATGCATCATGTGCTATGTTTTTGATTTGATGATGTTTTTGTAGAACTTGCCATATAAGAAAACTTTTATGTTGCATGTCATAGATTTGTGATGACAAAGTCAATGCCCCACACATCAAAAATCTTATAAGGGAAAGGTCCAACAAAGTCAATGCCCCACACATCAAAAACCTCCAACACTTGAATGGGGTTTTTAGGCATTTCATCTTTAGATGAGATGTTTCCAGTGCGTTGACAAGGATCACACTTCTTCACAAACTCAAGTGCATCCTTCACCACCGAAGGCAAATAAAAACCACAATCGAAGACCTTTTGGGTGGTGGAATGATGGCCATGATGTCCACCCGTCAAGCCTTCATGGCAATGCCTCAAAATTTCTAGGCCTTCCTTCCTACTCACACATCTCCTAAGGATCCTATATCCTCCCACACGATAGAGGTACGGGTCATCCCAAACATGCTTACCTGCATCTCTAAGGAACTTCTTCTTTTGTTGAGTGGTCATTCCCTCAATCACCACTCCATGAGCAAGCAAATTTTCCAAGTCAGTGAACCATGGCATTCCTTGCTTCTCCACCTCTACAAAGTCGATCACCTCGTGAGGGATCCTATCACCAATCTCCTCCTCATGAATCTCACTTCTCTACGGGTCCTCCAACCGGGAGAGATGATCGGTCGCTACATTTTCCGCCCTTTTCTTATCTTTAATCTCAATATCAAATTTCGACAACAAAAGAATCCACCTAATGAGACGAGGCTTTTCATCTTTCTTTGCAAAAAGAAACCTCAATGCCGAGTGATCGATGAAAATGGTGGTCTTTGAAAGCACAAGGTATGACCAGAATTTATCAAAAGCAAACACTACCGCTAGAAGCTCCTTCTCGGTGGTAGTGTAATTACCTTGAGCCTCATTGAGAGTTTTACTAGCATAGTAGACGGGGTGAAAATGATTATCTCTCCTTTGCCCCAAAATCGCCCCAACGGCTTGGTCACTAGCATCACACATGAGCTCAAAGGGTAAGCTCCAATCAGGGGTAACTAAAATAGGAGCACTCACAAGCCTCTCCTTCAAGAACTCGAATGCCTTCATTTATTCCTCATCAAACACAAATGGGGTATCTTTCTCTAAAAGATGGGTCATAGGCCTAGTGATTTTTGAAAAGTCCTTAATGAACCGCCTATAGAAACCCGCGTGACCAAGGAAACTCCTAATAGATTTGACACTCGAAGGTGGTGGGAGTTTACTTTTGGTCTCTATCTTAGCTTGGTCTATCTCAATACCCGCTCTCAAAATCTTGTGACCTAACACTATCCCCTCGGTCACCATGAAGTGACACTTCTCCCAATTTAGCATTATCTTCGTCTCCACACATCTCTTCAACATTCTCTCAAGATTCACCAAACATTGATCAAACAAGCTGCCATAAACTGAAAAGTCATCCATAAACACCTCTATGGATGATTCAATCATATCTTGAAATATGGCTACCATGCACCTCTGAAATGTGGCAGGAGCATTGCATAGACCAAATGGCATGTGACGATAAGCATATGTGCCATAGGGGCACGTGAAAGTGGTCTTTTCCTGATCCTCCGGTGCAATGGGGATCTGAAAATACCCAGAATAGCCATCCAGTAAACAATAGAACTGCTGGCATGATAACTGCTCCAACATCTGGTCAATAAAAGGAAGGGGAAAGTGATCCTTCCGGGTGGCATCGTTAAGTTTCCTATAATCGATGCAAACTCGCCACCCCGTGACCATGCGAGAAGGAATGAGCTCGTTTTTCTCATTCGTGATAACCGTCATCCCTCCCTTTTTAGGGAAGAACTGAGTGGGGCTCACCCATGATGAATCCGAGATAGGATAAATCAAGCCCGCATCCATCAATTTCAGCACCTCCTTCTCAACAACCTCTTGCATATTCAGATTTAAAAGCCTCTGAGGTTGGACTACCGGCTTACACTCATCTTCCATGAGTATCCAATGTGTGCAATAAGCAGGGCTAATGCCTTGGATATCGGAAAGTCTCCAAGCAGTAGCACTCTTATACCCCCTCAACACACATAACAGTCTCTTCTTCTCCTCCTCACTCAACCTGGATGAAATGACAATAGGTAGAGTGGAATCCTCTCCTAAAAATGCATACTCTAAGTGGGAGGGTAAAACCTTAAGCTCAAGGGCGGGTGGTGACTCAACAAAGGGTTTCTTACTCTCCTCCCTCAACTCATCAATCTCTAGCATCTCAGAAATCATCGACACACCCTCATCAACCATCTCAAACTCCTCCTCACTCCTCTCTACTACCAAATCAACCCCGCACAGACATTCAAGACACCTATCTACGTGTGACATGAAAGATTTTATGAAGTAAAACGAATGACATGGGTCACCGAAGTCATCTTGCGGGATGCCTCATGGACTTCACAACTTTAAATGTGACAGTCTCGTCACCCACTCTAAGAGTGAGCTTCCCATTAAACACATCAATAATGGCTTTAGCGGTCCTCAAGAAAGGACGGCCTAGAATGATAGGCACGCTATCATATGCCTCCATGTCAAGGATAATGAAATCCACGGGGAACACAAATTTGTCCACCTTCACCAATAAGTTCTCAACTATACCCCATGGACATTTGACCGTCCGGTCAGCAAGGGACAATGTCATGCACGTAGGCATAAGGTCTCCAAGTGCTAGCTTCTCATATAAAGAGTAAGGCATCAAATTGATGCTAGCACCTGAATATGCCAACGCGTGCCTCTGAGTGTCACTACCAAACAGACATGGGATTGTAAAAATCCTCAGATCTGTCAACTTCTCCGGTAGCTTGTTCAGAATCACCGCAGAACATCCCCCACTCAATGGAACATTAGAAAGTTCTCCTAGCCGATCCTTGCTCTTCAGCAAATCCTTAAGGAATATGGCATACTTGGGCATATGTTGAAGAGCCTCGATGAATGGAAGATTGATCTTCAATTGTTTAAACATATCAAGAAAGTGACCATACTCCTTAGCATGCTTTTGGTGAGCTAAGCGAGCAGGGTATGGAAGTCATGAATGATCAATCTTAGGACTCGGCCTAACCTCAACTGGTTTCTTCTCAACCAGGACCACTACAGGAGACTCACTGCTCGGTGCTGTACTTGCTGGGACTGGCCTCATGTGCACCCCTCCAGGAGTCTCCATCTCAATCTCCTCATCCACCGGTTTTTCTTCCT
Organism: Mikania micrantha; assembly: GCA_009363875.1. Lineage (NCBI taxonomy): Eukaryota > Viridiplantae > Streptophyta > Magnoliopsida > Asterales > Asteraceae > Mikania > Mikania micrantha. The sequence goes on from CM018693.1 coordinate 53,101,097, forward strand.
CTACCTCAACCGGTGGCTCTACTCTCTCACCCCCTCGACCACTCTTAGTGGTCACTACTTTTACATGTACATTTGGATTAGGCTATGTGCTGCCTGAAAACCGGACTTGGGCCCTCTCATCCAAACGCTTAGCAATATCTCCAACTGATTTTTGAAGATCAAGAAAAGCAGATTGTTGGTTCTTAAGAAGGATGTCATGCTCATCAAGGATTTTCTGAGTATTGGCATCCTTAGCAACCAATTGGGTCAGTAACTCCTCAATCTTACTCATGCTACCCCACCACCACCACCACTACTACCCGCCCCCAGTGTATGACTCGGATGACTAACCAAAGAATGACCCTGCCCCTGGTTATGAGATAACCCAGATTGGAAACCAGGGGATGACTAGAAGAACGCCAATTAAAGTTCGGGTGGTTTCTCTAATTTTGATTGTAGGAGTTATTGAAAGGGTTAGTGCTACCCCTACCTTGACCCCCCAAATAGTCAACCTGCTCCTGGTTGACCACCAAACACTCAGATGTGGTATGGACACCCCTAAAGATCTCACACCTATCTATCTTCATCTTCAACTCCTTCACATCTCTCGACAAGGCCTCGAGAGCAGCTGCCACACTAGTATCCACATTAACGTGGTGAACTCCTCTCGTGGAAGAGGAGGAACTAGAAATAGAATTGGAATTCTTATTTGCAGATCTCTGCTCATACTCAGCCTGAGCAAAACTCTCAAACATGTCATTGTACTCAGCAACATCTTTTTTTCCCATAAGATGACCACCCGCAGAAGTGTCGAAACAAGCCCGAGTCTCATAAGTGAGACCGTTGTAGAATTTCTCTACAAGTGCCCAATCAGAGAGACCATGCTGGGAGCATCTGCTAAGCAAATTCTGGAATCTCTCCCAAGCAAGGTAATATGGCTCATCGGGTGCCATACGAAAAAAGTGGATCTCATCACGAAGGCGGGCTGCCTTGGCAGGTGGAAAGTACTTCTTAAGGAAAGCATCCCTAAGACTGCCCCATGTGGTGAAAGATCCGGGTGCATGCGAGTCAAGCCAAGTGGTTGCCCTACCCGCAAGTGAAAAGGGAAATAGCTTCAAGAAAATGGCATCTTCAGTGGCACCTTGAAGATTGAAGGTACCATAGATGCGAGTGAGGCAAGCTATATGTGCTGGAGCATCCTTATCATCCTGGCCATTAAACTAAGAGTTATTAATGGCTGTCATGATGTACGAGGGAATCTGCCATGAATTTTCATTCGTAATGTTTGGCACAGTAATGGGATTGTTAAGTCCCGTGAATCCCGCAGTGGCCTGCTGGTGAACAGTGCGACGCCCCGCCATTGGTGGAACAAAAAGCAAACGTGGACTAGAATGAGTAGAAGAACTAGAAGAAGATGTTGGTGTGTGCTCAGAAAAATCAGCAGAAATGGGAGTAGAAGCACTTACCTCGCTCGTAGACCCTTCAAAAAAGTCTTGCGAATCGCTCCTTGAAGGTAATGAAAGCTCAGGTGGCGGTCCGTGTGAACGTAAGTGTGGCATACACTACCAAACATGCAAAAAAATAAAAGTAAATCAAAACGAAATAAAACAAAATAAAACAACTAAAACTAAAAGCAAACTAAAGACAAATATGCACAGATAAGACACAAGAACTAAAATGCACAATCGACTAAGAAGTCCCGGCAACGGCGCCAAAAACTTGATGTGTGCAAAGTAGTTTAATTAAAACTAATAAAAATTACAACTATCCTAGACACTAAGTAATACTCTAGGCTCTCTAAACTAAACTACTAACAGGCAAGTGAACTATCAAAAGTAGTAAAGAAACGTAAGTCCGGATATCGAACCCACAGACTTCAATAGAAAATGCAAAATAGACTGAAGGACTTATCTATACAAATTTACTTGATTAAAGAGAATTGTTTAAAGGAGGGTTTTGTTACTAATTAATTCAACTAAATCTATAACCTAGAAAAACGGATCAAGACAAAGTAAAGGAAATGAAACAAGAAGTCACGAGTGATGAGATGACTACCTAGGGTTTACTCTATACATGTCTAATGCTTTTTAGATTGATTATGGAACTTATTGTGGAACCGGGATCGTTGAATTTTAACTCATGAAAAAATTTGAGTATCTTTAACCTTTCTCAAAGATTTCAACTAAAATGTCTACAAGTCTTTTAATTACCGGTTTAAGTTAATTACTCTCACAAGTTAACCAACCCATCAATGACACATCCTCAAGACCATCTACCTCACGGAAATGAAAGTCTCAATACACAAATATGTACGGGATAATAAGGAGAATCTTCCTGGATTTAGTATGCAAGAATATGTTTAATTAACCTAATCTTAGTCTTTCACAAAGACTTCAACTAATTACTAAACATTCAAGACACACTAACAAACTCTCACCTCACGGCTTTTGAATTTGGTTAAACATTTAATTCGTTTGTGACCTGATTATCATTCTTATGAATCACTACGTCTAATAATTCATCCATAAACCAAAAACACCAAGTAATTGACCTAGCATGCACCTATTATACGAAAGACATTCGCCAAAGCATACGAGGAATCGATAAATCAAACCACAAACAAAATAAACATTCATACACATCCAAGAATCCAAACCCGATCGTTATATCATTGAAAAACACAAACTTGTTCCACAATCAATCAAAATAATCACTAGACATGCATAATCATAAAACCCTAGGTAGTATAAATGGTCTGGCCACAAATCATACTGAATAAACAGAAAGAAACAATGTATAAACCACTGTGAATCATCATACGAATGGAAAAACAAGAAAGGAATAAGAACCGATCACTTTACACCCTTCGGATCAGTCTCTTAAGGCTTCTCGATGACCAATCTTGTAGGGGTGTTCAAAATATCCGAAACTCGAAAAAATTCGAAATCCGAAACCCGAAAAAACCGTATCCGAAATCTATTTCGGGTTTTTCAGGTTATTCGGGTCGGATAATATGATTTTAGATTCTGGTCAGGTTTCGGATATGCAAAAATTGGTTTTTTCGGGTCAGATAACCGAAAAACCCGAAAAAAACAGGGTTATTCGGGTTGTTCGGGTTCTTCGGATGAACGAATTCGGGTTTTTCGGGTTATTCGAGTTTTTCGGGTCGGATAATATATTTTGAATTTCGGGTCGGGTCGGGTTTCGGATAGACCAAAAAAATTTTCCAACCCGAAAAACCCGAATAACTCGTTATCCGACCCGATGAACACCCCTACAATCTTGACCTCGATCGCTTATCCTAGCCTCCAGTCGCCTCCCCCTTTCGTCTCTTAGCCGTCTGTAACCTCCAAAATCAAGTCTCCAGCCGTTTTGATCAACACAATTCAATTTCTGATTTCTTAATCCTGTCGCGCTACGCGACGCGCAACCAAAAACCCCTCGCGCTACGCGAGGACATACGCTACCCGACAAAATAGTCGGGTCAACCCGCAATCATTAAACAAGGGCAAACATGTAATTTCCACCTGTCGCGCTACGCGACAGGGTTCCAGGTGCCCTTCGTGATACACGACAATCTCCAGATTCCATCTTTTGTCTTTCTTTGTTTTCAGGGCCGTTCTCGTCCAACCAGGAGCCCATTTTCTTGATCTTTTGTGCCAAAATAATATGTTTATTACCTGCAAGCATCAAATTATGAAAATGTGAAGAACCAGCTTAAATCGACTCCAAAACCGAATAAATCTGTACAGAAACTCAACAAAAACCAATAGAAAAACAGATGTGTTTCACAACACATCACATCCCCACACTTATCTCTTTTTCGTCCCTGAAAAAGGCTTATGCAAAAATCTGGGATCACAGCTAGGTAAAATGGTTTCTACACAATTAAACTTATCAATTCAAAATTTAATGCTTTGAAAAAGATTGCAAGTATTGTTATTCTATTAAACCCATACAGATTATTCAAGTCCCTTAATCATGGTTCTATTATGTTAATGTTCTACATTTCATCTCGTTAGACCCACACTTAAGAAATTTAAAACCAAATCAATCCTGGATTCTAGCCTTCAAGTTATCCTCACATATAAACAACCAAGAAATTTCTCAAATCAGATTTTTACAATGGAAGCAGATGAAAGCATGAGCATTTTTCTTTTATTTATTTATAATTTTTTTCCATTGAACTTAACTTAGTGGTGTTTCAACTAGGCTGCAACCCGTCGTGTGACACATAAGTCTTTAGCACAACTTCTTTTCTTTTATTTTTCTTTTTGCTCAGCTTATTTGGTGAAATGGGAGAGCCATAAGACTCGAATTTATTCTCATAAAAAGAGTACTTATGTGCCAAACAAAAATTAGATTTTCAAAATTTTTACTTGTTATTATACAAAGACTCCTTTACACTAGAAAACAGTTTCATTAATTCCAAATTCCCTAGAAGTTTCCCACGAAAATCATGCATTTAAATGAATTTACACCAATCCTACGGGACAAACACAACCAGTTGAGCCTACCTACACATCCCATAACCAAAGCATAAAACCCAAACCAAAAAGTTAACCATGAATGAAACCATATAACCCAACTTTTCTATCATTTCCCATTATGCTTTTGCAACCGAATTAAACAAGGACAAGAAAGATCTAAGATAAAAATAAAAATAAATTCAAAAATTTTTACTCAAATAATTAACTAAAGTAAAATTCAAAAACTACTAAAGCAAAATTAAACTAAGTTTCTCATTCCCATACTTAAACTGTACATTGTCCCCAATGTAGAGAAAAAAAGAAAACCAAAGAAGAACTAAAAATAAAAACTAAAAACTGAAAATGACTTAGCTAGTTAAAGAGAAGTCTGTCGAGTTCCAGTCTTTCAAAGTAAGCTCTTCCATCGACAAATTGCTTCACATGCTATAAACAAACATATGAAAACTATACACAAAAGATCAAGCAACCACCATGAGTCCAAACATAATAATAACCAAATCCAAGACAAAGTCAACCACTACCAAACTATCACCCCCAAACCACAAGTTTACAAAAGTACAAATGTTCAAAAGTCATAACCAATATTGCAATAACCAACACATACAACCACTTCCCCACACCTAATCCTCATCATCAGCACCACCTCCACCATCATGCTCATCTGGAGCCCTCTAAAACTAGGGAATATTAATGTGAAGTGAGGTCATTAGGTACCTCATAGCATCCTCTTGCCTTCTTTGATCCTGAGTCCTCCAATCCCTATATTGCTCATGATACCCGTCCATCCTATGACATAGAGACTCTAAAGTGAGTGGATCAGGTATGGGCTCCCTCTAAAGTGAGTGGATCAGGTATGGGCTCCCTTTGGGCCCAATGTTTTCTGTTGGGCCTAGATATTTGCTATTGGGCCTTGGTTCAAGCCGTTTAGCTACATAAAAGGGGTTTGGACCGTAGGGTGTCGTTGAGAACAAAGTTGGGCTAATTAATCAACATGGGCTTGACAACAACATTGGGCCGGTTAACTGAAGTTGGGCCGAAACATTGTTTGGGCCAAGCAATTGGCTGAACTTGTGAACTGTGACCAAGGGATAGGTGTTGGGCCGAGGCAAAAGAAATAGGCCCAATGAACACTTGTGTGGTTTAGGCTTCTTGGTCTGGTAGAGTGTTGCCGAACACCATTTCCACCGATTACAAAAGAAACCAGCGAACCTTTGGTCCAAGTGGGTAAAGGTTCGGTAGTGGATTTCAGCAACAAAGGTTCGTTTGGTTTTGGTGAGTTCGGCACTGCAAGGCTCGGCAACATCAGGGTTCGCCGGCCAGGAGGTTTGTTTGGTGAGCACTGGGTTCGGCTAAGTGGTTGTCAGCCCGAGGGTTCGGCTAAGGTCTCGAGGGTTCGTCCAAGGATGGAGGGGTTCGGATGAGGGAGTACTGTTGCAAGGTTCGTTCAGCCATTATGCAGGTTCGGTACTTAGGCCGTAGTAGGTCACCTGTGAACCCTGGTTCCATCTTCATCCTTGTCGAGCCCAAGCAGCTCCAACTTGTTCTCTCTTTTCTGTTGGTCGATACTAACCTTGGTGGTGCTCGAACAAAGGTCTAAGGGTCGTGTAAGCCGCTGTTCTAGGAGGTTGGTCGAACAAAACCCAAAAACCCTAATTCCCGTGATGTTCTTTGCTTCGTACCTCGTATTTCAGCGGCTAAAACTCCAGATCTTCTGTACTTCTTGGTGGAGGATGTCAAGAGCTACGCGTGGACACCAAGAACACCCGATTTCGTTGAGAAACGAGTGAATTATGAGGATTTGAAGAGTGATTCTCCTAGTGGGAGAATAGGTTCGGGAATGGGTAGTAGAGAGAGAGAGGCTGATTGGAAATGAGGGAAATACACCTCATTTGGTGTTTTTATACCCTCGGGGTATTCGGGTTCGTTTTGGTTGCTCGGTTCACGTTTTCGTCGCGTTTCTGGAATTTTACGCGTATTTTAAGTGTTTTAAATTAGAAGAAGTTATTTTAATTATTTTGATGAGTTTCAAAATTGTAAAACATTATTTATTTTATGTTATTAATTCATTTTCGTTCGGGTCGTATTTCGTTTTCGTTTCGTCAGATCGCGTCACCATCGCGCGTATTCGTTTGAATCGTCACTCGAATGAACACGACGATGGTTTTGCTTTCCGACTTTTGTTTTCTACTTTTCAGTCACTATTTCAGAACGTTAAACTCACGGATATGTTTGTGTGAATCGTCACCCACGCAAACACACTGCGAGTTCGTCATTCTGTAACAACACTGAATTATTGTTTTAAATTGGTATTTCCTCAGTGTCGGACTCAACTAAACATCCTGTTATCACATTGTTTTCATACTGATTTGTCGGTCATCTGGTTCCTGTCATCTATGGATATCAGATCGCAACCAACTTGTTTTCGTTGTTCACCTGTACACTGTCGTTTCTCTTGAGTTGTTGTATTTACTGTATTTAAGTTTTCACTTAAACACATACAACTGTGCTTTGTTTTCTGAGTTTTGTTGTCACACAACTGTTTACGCACTGTATTTGAACACAGTAAATAGTGAAAATATACACACCGTACGGACTTGCCGGACGGTCTGATACTAGTTGTCACACTCCAGATGAGCATGATTGTGGAGGTGGTGCTGATGATGAGGATTAGGAGTGGGGAGGTGGTTGTATGTGTTGGTTATTGCAGTATTGGTTATGACTTTTGAACATTTGTACTTTTGTAAACATGTGGTTTGGGGGGTGATGGTTTGGTAGTGGTTGACATTGTCTTGGATTTGGTTATTATTATGTTTGGACTCATTGTGGTTGCTTGATCTTTTGTGTATAGTTTTCATATGTTTGTTTATAGCATGTGAAGCAATTTGTCGATGGAAGAGCTTACTTGGAAAGACTGGAACTCAACAGTCTTCTCTTTAACCAGCTAAGTCATTTTCAGTTTTTAGTTTTTATTTTTAGTTCTTCTTTGGTTTTCCTTTTTTCTCTACATTGGGGACAATGTACAGTTTAAGTGTGGGAATGGGAAACTTAGTTTAATTTTGTTTTAGTAGTTTTTGAATTTTAGTTTAGTTAATTATTTGAGTAAAAATTTTTGAATTTATTTTTATTTTTATTTTTATCTTAGATCTTTCTTGTCCTTGTTTAAGTTGGTTGCAAAAGCATGATGGGAAATGATAGAAAAGTTGGGTTTTACGGTTTCATTCATGGTTAACTTGTTGGTTTGGGTTTTATGCTTTGGTTATGGGATGTGTAGGTAGGCTCAACTGGTTGTGTTTCCCGTAGGATTGGTGTAAATGCATTTAAATGCATGATTTTCGTGGGAAACATCTTGGGAATTTGGAATTAATGAAACTGTTTTCTAGTGTAAAGGAGTCTTTGCATAATAACAAGTAAGAATTTTGAAAATCTAATTTTTGTTTGGCACATAAGTACTCTTTTTATGAGAATAAATTCGAGTTTTATGGCGCCCCCATTTCACCAAATAAGCTGAGCAAAAAGAAAAATAAAAGAAAAGAAGTTGGGCTAAAGACTTATGTGTCACACGCCGGGTTGCAGCCTGTTTGAAACACCACTAAGTTAAGTTCAATGGAAAAAAAACTTATAAATAAATAAAAGAAAAATGCTCATGCTTTCATCTCCTTCCATTGTAAAAATCTGATTTAAGAAATTTCTTAGTTGTTTATATGTGAGAGTAACTTGAAGGCTAGAATCCAGGATTGATTTGGTTTTAAATTTCCTAAGTGTGGGTCTAACGAGATGAAATGTAGAACATTAATATAATAGAACCATGATTAAGGTACTTGAATAATCTGTATGGGTTTAATAGGATAACAATACTTGCAATCTTTTTCAAAGCATTGAATTTTGAATTGTTAAGTTTAATTGTGTAGAAACCATTTTACCTAGCTATGATCCCAGAGTTTTGCATAAGCCTTTTTCAGGGACGAAAAAGAGATAAGTGTGGGGATGTGATGTGTTGTGAAACACATATGTTTTTCCATTGGTTTTTGTTGAGTTTCTGTACAGATTTATTCAGTTTTGGAGTCGATTTAATCTGGTTCTTCACATTTTCATAATTTGATGCTTGCAGGCAATAAACATGTTATTTTGGCACAAAAGATCAAGAAAATGGGCTCCTGGTTGGACGAGAACGGACCCGAAAACAAAGAAAGACAAAAGCTGGAATCTGGAGATTGTCGCGTATCGTGAATGGCTCCTGGAACCCTGTCGGGTAGCGTGTGTCCTCGCGTAGCGCGAGGGGTTTTTGGTTGCGCGTCGCATAGCGCAACAGGGTTAAGAAATCAGAAATCGAATTGTGTTGCTCAAAACGGCTGGAGACTTGATTTTGGAGGTTACAGACGGCTAAGAGACGAAAGGGGGAGGCGACTGGATGCTAGGATAAACGATCGAGGTCAAGATTGGTCATCAAGAAGCCTTAAAAGAGTGATCTGAAGGGTGTAAAGTGATCGGTTCTTATTCCTTTCTTGTTTTTCCATTCGTATGATGATTCACAGTGGTTTATACATTATTTCTTTCTGTTTATTCAGTATGATTTGTGGCTAGACCATTTATACTACCTAGGGTTTTATGATTATGCATGTCTAGTGATTATTATGATTGATTGTGGAACAATTTTGTGTTTTTCAATGATATAACGATTGGGTTTGGATTCTTGGATGTGTATGAATGTTTATTTTGTTTGTGGTTTAATTTATTGATTCCTCGTGTGCTTTGGCGGATGTCTTTCGTATATTAGGTGCATGCTAGGTCAATTACTTGGTGTTTTTGGTTTGTGGATGAATTACTAGACGTAGTGATTCATAAGAATGATAATCAGGTCACAAACGAATTAAATGTTTAACCAAATTCAAAAGCCGTGAGGTGAGAGTTTGTTAGTGTGTCTTGAATGTTTAGTAATTAGTTGAAGTCTTTGTGAAAGACTAAGATTAGGTTAATTAAACATATTCTTGCATACTAAATCCTGGATGATTCTCCTTATTATCCCGTACATATTTGTGTATTGAGACTTTCATTTCCGTGAGGTAGATGGTCTTGAGTATGTGTCATTGATGGGTTGGTTAACTTGTGAGAGTAATTAACTTAAACCGGTAATTAAAAGACTTGTAGACATTTTTGTTGAAATCTTTGAGAAAGGTTAAAGATACTCTAATTTGTTCATGAGTTAAAATTCAACGATCCCGGTTCCACAATAAGTTCCATAATCAATCTAAAAAGCATTAGATATGTATAGAGTAAACGCTAGGTAGTCATCTCATCACTCGTGATTTCTTGTTTCATTTCCTTTACTTAGTCTTGATCCGTTTTTCTAGGTTATCGATTTAGTTTAATCAATTGGTAACAAAACCCCCCTTTAAACAATTCTCTTTAATCAAGTAAATTTGTATAGATAAGTCCTTGAGTCTATTTTGCATTTTCTATAGAAGTCTGTGGGTTCGATATCCGGACTTACGTTTCTTTACTACATTTGATAGGTTCACTTGCCTGCTACTAGTTTAGTTTAGAGAGTCTACAGTATTACTTAGTGTCTAGGATACTTGTAATTTTTATTAGTTTTAATTAAACTACTTTGCACACATCAATTAACCATAATCAATATGTATTGCACAATCCAATAATTCCCCGAATTATTGTTTTGCGTTTGTGTTTGTGTTTGCCACGCTTGGTTTCCAAAACCAATGTCCAATGTACAATTCGATAGTTCCTCGAACTATCTCTTCGCAGTTGTGTGTGTTTAGCTCATCTAATTAAACATATTTAAATGAAATGCAACAAGTATGAATGTGAAATGTAAAGGATGTAAGAGTCTCAATTTACCTGAAATTGTCGGGTGTCACAGGGAGCACCAGTCCTATTTATGAAGAAGAAGGACGGATCATTTCGGATGTGCATCGACTATAGGGAGCTGAACAAGGTGACGATCAAGAATCGATACACGTTGCCGCGAATAGACGACTTATGTGACCAACTGCAATGTTCAAGCTACTATTCGAAGATCGATTTGAGATCGGGCTACCATCAACTAAGGATACAAGAAGACTACATTCCTAAGACAGCCTTTAGGACCCGATACAGACACTACGAATTTTTGGTCATGCCCTTCGGATTGACCAATGCACTGGCTGTATTCATGGATCTCATGAATCGCGTGTGCAAACCTTATCTTTATAAATTCGTAATAGTGTTCATTGACGATATCCCGATCTACTCCAAGAATCAGGAGGAACATGCTGAACACTTAAGGCAAGTCTTGGAATTACTGAAGAACGAGTAGATGTACGTGAAGTTTTCCAAATGTGACTTTCGGATTCGTGAAGTCCAATTTCTTGGACATGTGGTTAACAAAAAAGGAATACACGTAGACCCATCCAAGATTGAAGCCATCAAAAATTGGGAAGCACCAAAGACTTCAACTGAGGTGCGACAGTTCTTAGGACTGGCAGGGTACTACCGGCTGTTTATCGAAGGATTCTCGAGGATCGGTCAGTTATTGACTTCCCTAGCACACAAAGACAAAAAGTTCGACTAGGGATAGAAACAGAAGTCTGCCTTCAACTTGCAGAAGCAGAAGCTACGCAGTGCACTGATCCTATACCTACCAAAGGGATGTGACGACTTTGTGGTATACTGTGAAGCCTCTAAACAAGGACTCGGTTGTGTGTTGATGCAACGCGAGAAGGCCATATCGTACCCGTCACGACAAATAAAGGTGCACGAGAAGAACTATACAACTCATGACTTGGAGTTGGGAGCCGTGGTGACTGCTTTGAAGATTTGGCGACACTACTTATACGTCATGAAATGTACAATCTTTACCTATCATAAGAGCCTACAACACATCTTCGACCAGAAGGATCTGAACATGAGGCAACAAAGATGGGTTGAACTCATTTGGCAATTATGATTGCGCCATCAAGCATCATCTTGGCAAGGCAAACGTAATGGCCGACGCGTTGAGCCGAAAAGAAACCACCAAACGCGTGCGTGCACTAAAACTCATGATCCGTTCTGAACAGCCGCAAAAGATTCAAAACGCACAACAAGAAGCTCTGAAAGTCGAGAACCTCACTCAAGAATCCTTGCGCGACATGGAGAAACAATTAGAGGTGAAGGCCGACGGAGCATACTACTTCATGGATCGAATCTGGATTCTACACTATGGATGTTTGAGAAGTGTAGTGATGGAAGAAGCTCACAAGAACCGGTATTCAGTATATCCGGGCTCTGACAAAATATAGCTTGTCTGAAGATTACCTATTGGTGGCCGAACATGAAAGCAGAGATCGCGACTTACGTGAGTAAGTGTTTGACTTGCTCAAAGGTAAAGGTTGAGTACCAGAAGCCATCAGGTCTACTTCAGCAACCCGAAATACCAGTATAGAAATGGGAGCATATTTCCATGGACTTCATCACCAAGCTGCCAAAAAAAACAAGTGATTGTGATACCATCTAGGTAATCGTAGACTGACTAACGAAGTCTGCACACTTCCTACCTATCAAGGAGACTAACAAGCTAGATAAACTGAATCGAATTTATCTAAACGAAGTGGTCACCCAACATGGAATGCCAATCTCGATCATCTCTGACCGCGGCAGTCGATTCACGTATCATTTCTGGAAGTCCTTGCATAAGGCATTGGGTACAAGATTGGACATGAGCACTGCTTATCCCCGCAAACTGATGGGTAGAGCGAGCAGACAATACAAACATTGGATGACATGCTTGGAAGCAGCTGGGAGACTCATCTACCGTTTGTTGAGTTCTCTACAACAACATCTATCATACAGGCATCCAAGTTGCGCCATTCAAGGCACTCTACAGGCGCAAGTGCCGATCACCCATCTGTTAGGCGGAAGTTGGAGAGTGCCAACCAACCGGACCCGAACTTGTGTACGAGACGGCTGAAAAGATCGTGCAGATACGCAACAGAATGGCGGCAGCACGGGACAGACAGAAAAGCTATGCTGACAAAAGGTGCAAACCTTTGAAATTTTAGGTGGGAGACAGAGTGTTACTCAAAGTCTCGCCCTAGAAGGGAGTTATCCGATTCGGGAAACGAGGGAAGTTGAATCCTCGTTACATCGGACCATTTAAAATAGTCAAACGAATAGGTCCTGTAGCCTATGAACAGAATCTACCAAATGAGCTAAGTAGTGTGCACAATGTATTTCATGTGTTGAACCTCAAGGAGTGCCTTTCAAATGAAACGCTAGAAATTCCCCTTGAGGAAATACAAATCGACGAAAAATTGCACTTCGTTGAGGAACCGGTGGAGATTATGCACCGGGAGATCAAGAAACTCAAGCTTAGCCAGATACCGATTGTGAAAGTGTGATGGAATACGTGACGCAGAACAGAATTCACATGGGAACGTGAAAACCAGATGAAAAAGAAGTACCCACATCTGTTCGTTGAACCGACAACGCAAGCCGAATTTCGGGACAAAATTCTTTCTAACACGGGGATGATTTGACACCCCGTCATTTCCAGGTCAAATTTTAAATTAATTAAATGTTTATTTAATCAACATTCGCATAGGTGGCACTAGAATTAGTTTAATATAGTGTGACACGTGGAACGATAGTACAAACACAGTCGCAAACACGATAATTCGATGAATTATCGAAAAACGCACACACGTGTCGCATAATTCAAGAACGTTAGCAAACGTCGGACAATACAAGTAAATAAACACTAATTGGTTTACAATTGATCAAACATTGATTAAATATAACCCAAAAAATGATGAACGATGCGTTACAAATGAGAAACAAACAAAAAACGAATCAAACGAACAAAAATAGGCCAATTGGGCTACTCCGAGAGTCTTCGCGGTACGCCAGGGACCCTGGAGTGGGACTTGGTGGTACGCGGAGCTTGGGCGGGCAATTTGAATCTCGAAACTCACCGCGGTACGCCAAGACCCCATGGGGGCAGTCTTGGCAGTACACGAGGCCGCCAAATCGCAGAAAATCTTCTCAAAAATCATTTCTGCCTAGTATCATCATTTTATCCGAAGCCAAACGCCCCAAATCAATTAAAAATCTCTCTCAATCACCCCTACAACCTCTGGAGAGCCCTTCCTTGCATCTAGAAGCCATTTCCAAGTGTTTGAAGCTTTGTGGGAGCTCTAAGATCATCATCTCTTCTTCTCGTCAAATTTTGAGCCACTCACACCTATTTCTGGAGTTCTTGAAGACCTGATACATCCTCAACCTAGTCCTTACGAAGCTTGCGAGGTAGTATTTGAAGCATTGATACACTCTCAAAACCAAAAGACACACATTTAACACATAAAAACTTACATGCATCTCAAATCTATCACATGCAAACCTATGGGTGATGCATGCACGAAATTTTGATGTTATGAATCTGTGATTCTATGATATTATAACTAATTTGTGGCTATGGAATCGATTTATGATGCCTTGTGTTGAGTTTGGTGCTAAAGAAGTAGTTTGAGTCATAGATCTATGAGATGACCATTTTTATTGACATGCATGCATGATCTAATAGGTTCTAGATGATTTTGAGTATTAATGAATGATTATTTGAGTTGTGTGAAGTGTTACAATAGGTTTGATGATGATTTATGGTCATTTTGAGCATAGTTACTATATTTGGTAACTTTTGTTGAACAAATTATGCTAGATTATGATACTGATGAAATAAGATTGTTAAAATGATGATTAATGATCTATATTAATGATATTTGTGATGCTGGAGATATTTGTATTGAAAATCATGAGATGAAATGGTCATTTTATGCTATTTTGAGGGTAGTTACTAAAAATAGTAACTTTTATTGTGTAAATAATATTTATAGATGAGGTTGATAAAATAGATATTTTCGAGTGATGGTTTGGAAGTTGTATTGATTATAGTAGCACAATTTGAATATTGAATATGGATGAAATGTGTATTTGGAGTCATAAATTTCTATTTATAGAAACGTTTACGATGAACAATCTATATGCAACTTGATTCGGGTTATGTAGAGATGTAACCATGATATTAATAGATTTAGAAATGCATTTTAATGATTGATGATGAGTAATATTGATTTACAGCCAAACTTTCTATATTTAGTAACTTTATTTACTAAAAACGGACTTACTTGTTTATTTGATCGTATGTGACGACATGCTAAGTGTTAACGTGATCACTTAGGATAAATGAGAATGCTAGAAGTATTAAAAACGGATTTTTATGCAAATTTACTAAAAATGGAAACTTACTATAAATCGTAAGTTGTCCATTAACGTGATTTATGTGTTTTAAATGCAATACGTGAAGAATAACGAACATCACACGAACTATAACTAACGAACGGTTCACCAACGGGTCGTTGAATTTGCGACGGTCAAACACGAACAAGCATGGACAAACATAACAACCATGGGTCGTTAAGCACGAGCACGCACACAAACACGGACTTATAAATCCTATGTTATATAGGTAACCTTTTTTAGATGCGCCGGAAAAGTTAGAAGCTTACGCGTTATTATTATTACTCAGGTGAGTTTATGGACCCTCTTTCAGACTCTTTTACAAGCTTTCAAACTATGGGAGAATACATGTTGTTGAGTAAAACATTATTACTTGTACGAACATAATGTGTATGCTGGTTTGTTGGACAAACATTAAGTGTTGTATTGTAACAAAGTCCTCGCACATTCTTACCATTAATGTATTCACAACAAGGTGAGTTTAGATAGTACTATTAGGCGTGACGAACCCTATGCGGGACCAACTCTGACTGGATGTATTCAGTCATCCTTGTCCCTATGATAGGCATAGCGGGGGCTAGAGCAAATAAGTCTAGTTCGGTATAGACGAAACTGACACTTGGAGCATAGGGCTCGGAGCAAACATGTAATAGACAACATGACACGTGAAAAGCATTTTTATATACTTATGTATTGATATCTAAACCAGTCAACTCACCAACCTATGTGTTGACACTTTTTTTCTTAACATGTATTATCAGGTAACTAGCTTATGCACAGCTAAGGATTGCACCTAAGGAAACGAGCACAGCACATGCATGCATTCTTATTGTGTCATTTTGAAACAAACAATTTTTATATTATTATGTCTTGCCAAACTATGTAGTGTCTGTCGATTTACTTTCCGCTTCTTAACAACTTATGACATTCCGCTGCTTATTAATTAATCGATCTGGTTAATGTTGTCATTTCAAACTTACTTTTCAAACGCATATAGAGTCGTTTTATGTGACTGAGAGCTGTGATTTGGGCCACGTCACACCCAGCGGTCTGACACCGCAAGTGGGAATTTGTGGGTGTGATAATAATAACAAACAAAAAACGGATTTTGAAGCTTGAAAAATAAAAATATAAAATCTCATGATAAATGTAACTATTATGTAGGTTGTTACGAAAATCAGTAGACAAGTATCGCAATCACAAAAATCAACTTAACTCATAAAAAGGTACGAATTCTTACCCCATTCTTTTTCGCTTCTGTCACACCCCCAAATTCCCACGTGTGGTGTCAGACCGCTGGGTGTGACGTGGCCAGGATCACAGCTCTCGGTCATATAGAACGACTATATATGAGTTATACAATCATACAGTTTTGTAAATAATTCCAAGTTTCATAGATTAAGAAGCGGAAAATATAAATTAGTTATGCAGCGGAAAATAAAAGTGTTGCAGCGGAAAGTAAATTGTTTTCAAACACTACATATTTAAGATGTCAATATCGAACAAATAAGACACAAGCCTAGGATTAGAATCTATATGCATGCAGACTCTCTTGTGCATCTCCATGTGCATCCTAGCTCGTGCTGATCAGTTACCTCAGAATACATGCGAAAACGTGTCAACATAAAGTTGGTGAGTTCACAGGTTTAAGTATTTTAAAACAGTAAACAGACATATACTGGTATGTTAAGTTTTGTTGGATCTACGATCCCGAGTGTGTCAGTTCATCCGACTGTTCCTTTGCCTCCCCAGGTCATCGCTGAACCCAGCATCAACATCGATATTACACTCGTCGTGACCTCCAGTCACTGCTGTTGTCGAGTGGGGCTAGTCAAACCCAGTAGTACTATGTAATAACGACTCGTTTGCTACACAACTAACGGTAAGGGTAGTGAGGACTTTATTTGAGATAATAGTTAAACTCGAAAATGGTTTTACAACAACTAACGGTAATGGTTTGTTCTCGTGAACTGTTGTAGTGTGCCTTTAGCGGTTGCCTATATCACATAGGTGTTATGAGTTCGTGTTCACGTTCGTGTTGGTCTCACTAGACCGTGTTCGTGTCCAAACAACTCTAAGTTGTTGTGTTGGTCGTGTTGACCATGTTTGACTTAACGACCCGTTGGTGACGTGTTTAGTTTAAGTGGTCGTTTAACGTGTTTTTAGTGTCGTGTGATGTGTGTGAGCACATAAATTACATTCATGGAATAACTTACTATTTATGGTAAGTTTACATTTTAGGAAAGTTTCTATTTTAAGCAAATTCACACAAATCACATTTTATTTATTCTAACATGCATACTTAGCTTACATGATCATGTTATCACATAGCATTTAATCA
Organism: Mikania micrantha; assembly: GCA_009363875.1. Taxonomy (NCBI): domain Eukaryota; kingdom Viridiplantae; phylum Streptophyta; class Magnoliopsida; order Asterales; family Asteraceae; genus Mikania; species Mikania micrantha. The sequence goes on from CM018693.1 coordinate 53,118,173, forward strand.
CACATCGTCATTTGACCATATTTCCCGTTTAAAAGTTGCTATTTATGGAAAGTTGTAACAATATGCTATTTCATCAAACCTAATAAACCCAACTTACCTAATATCAATATCTTGGTTCCAAATAATCATTTAAGCACACTCGCTATGACTAGAACATCATCATTCATCGGTTTATCGTAATAAAGTTACTATTTATAGTAACTCGTGTGAAAACTTCATTTTCAATGTTTCCATTAATTCAATAACACCTATTATTATCATGTTAAGTTCAAAGGATCATCCAAGCAAGAAAATCATATCAAATTCATCATTCTTTAAGCACTTGTAACTTAAAAGTTGCTATATATAGTAATAATGATGTACATCACATCTTATAACCATTTTATCAAATCAATATCCCAAAAATCATCACTTTGATCATATATTACATCTTTAAACACATGCATGTCCTCATTTCATCACTTATCAACATTTTGTAACATAAAAGTTACTAAAAATAACAATATACCCAAATCATCATCTTTTGATCATATCTATCACAATGCTCATCATTTACTACTCAAATATCATCAACAAACACTTATTTATATTCAAAACGATCTAGATCAATTTAGATCATGCATTCATGTCATTAGAAATCACTATCTTCATCATTATGAACAAAATGACTAGTTTATCATAACAACATCATCATGGATCATCCCAAATCATCAAATCAGTAGCACAAATCATGAATCACAGATCCATAACATTAAAATTTCGTGCATGTGTGGTTTGAGTGTGTGCATGTGGCCTTAGAGGCTTGCATGTGTGCATGTGGGGTTTCAGAGATACAATGGCCATGGAACTGCCTCCTAGAGCTCCAAAATCACTGAGTTGTTGCTTGGACAGGTCTTGGTTGCTCCTGTAATCAGCTGAGAACGAGATTCCAGTAGCTAGAAGGTGATGGCGTTGATGGTGAGTCTCCACAATGGCTCCTCCTTTGCTTCTAATCTCTCTAGAACTTCAAGATGGCTTCCAAGAGATTCAAATGGCTTCCAAGAGGTTAGCAGAGGTTCCTGGGGGAAGATGAAGCCGGTGGTTTGCGTGTGGGATGGTTTAAAATGAGTGTAGTAGGCTAGCCATCATTTTTGAGGTGTCCAAGAAGATTTTTGCGATTCTTGTCTGCCAGGCGTACCGCCTAGCGGGCTTAAGCGAGTCCCGGCGTAGCGCCTGGATTAAAATAATTGGATTGGCGTCTGGTTCATCCGCGCGCACCTCCTTGTGTCGTTGTGGCACCCTGGCGTAGCGCCTGGTCCGTGGCGTATCGCCTAGGCCCAATTCTTGGCCCTAGGTGTACCGCCTGGTGGTCTAATTTAGCCCAATTGGCCCAATTTTGTTGTTTAAACTCGTTTTTCGAGTATTTCTTGTTTACGATCATCGTTTTGAGACTTATGGACGTTTTTTTAACTTGTTTTAGGTTCCATAAAACTTAACTGTTGTTAAATTTGTTTGTGGTTCGTTTTTTTCATCAACGTTCGTTAATCTAGACACGTGTGTGCATTTTTTGATAATTACTCGAATTATCATTTCGTTTTGTGTGTTTGGACTATTGTGCCATGTGTCACACTAAATTAACCAATTCTAGTGTCACGTAAGTAATAATAATAAAAAAATTAGTATTAAAATAAATAAAATGCTGACCTAAAAAATACAAGGTGTCACAATTTCAGCATATGATTAGATTACTAAAACCCATTTGATTCTCACATACCTTTGGAATTCCTAAACGTCTTTGATATATCAATCTGTTTCGTTTGCATTGTCCGTTATGAATTATGAAGCATTATTTATTATTAAATATAACTTGCTTGCATGTGATAGAATTGTTTGATTGAAATCATTATCATATGTTCTAATATTATATGTTGGTTTGGTTGAACGCTTAGTAAGAAGCGTATTTGATATACATTGTTTTGTTACTACTTCTATTATTGTATTCTGTTACCCGAGCATGTTCATACTTGCGAGGGTGACTGCAAGCACGTCATTGCGGCATCAATGACGTGGAGCCAACCGTAGCGATAAGGTGAGATCACGGCGTCTTCTTCGTATTAGTAAGGTACATGAGGCCATAAGGAGGCGTATGGACTGGTCCTAGGATATATTTGTATATGATTTATGGTGGATGGATTTGTGTATGCCCACACTCCATTGCACATTCGGTACATAGGTCTGCAGCTCTATGTGCATGTCAGTAATGATTTAAGATTTCGGCTCAATGGGTGCATCCGTATGATATGATTTATTTGATTGTCTTGCTTTATTTTATATCATATCATTTTATCTTATGTTATCACATGATCAAATATTTATTGATTATGTTACTTAAGCCTTTATCTGTACTGGACATTCAGCTCATTTTGTTAATGTTTTGTTCATAACAGGTTCACAGGGTACTCAGCGCAAGATGTGAGGAGAGAGAAAAATTAAGCTATAGGATTTTGGACCGTAAAAGTATGCAATTATATTTTTAGCTTAGGCTAGTTAATTGGATAATGTCACTTGATTAATATGTAATAAATAATTTACTTAGGGCCTTTACGGTCTTTTGGGGTATGTAAACATAACATTTGCTTAATGGAAATCTTGTCTTATGTTTGATAGCTATAATAGTGACACGTCACCCCTATTTTGGGGTGGGGTGTTACAAAGAATATTTCTGATCAACATTTCGACCGATATTTAGTTAAGAGTTTCATACCAACATTCTAGAAAGAATGCTGATCAATTTTTGAATCGTTACATTTATATTACATATAACACCTTTTTGTATATTTTATCATTTAAATAATTTTTAATATTTTTAAATTGTTACATTAATGTTACAAGTAACATTGTATTTTATCATTTGAATATTTGATAGTTGTGTGTGTCTAATTTTTTTATATTTTTAACACCTTGTATTTCTAGTATTTTTTTGAAAGTTATATATATATATATATATATATATATATATATATATATATATATATATATATATTTCAAAGATATTCAAAATTGCATATATGTAACATCTATGTAACTATACTTCAACGACTACAATTTGTTATGTAGTTGAAAATATATTATACTAACAATTAATTTTTACTTAGTTAAGTTTTATTAAATGCCTTTTCTGTTTCATGCATGCATCAAATCAAATAGTGTACTATTGTAGTACTAAATTTTATTTCTAATTAAATGATCATTATTTTTTTACACCCGATTTTCTTCATTTGAGATTAAATAAAGGGAAAATTGCCTATTTGTCTACTTTGATCCAAGAAATGACCAAAATATCAAAATGGTCATCACCGTTGTATGCGTCGACGCCTACAGTTACACGGGCGCCGCCCATGATTTACGCCAATAAAACCTCCCACGTGGCCAACACAGGCGCCGACGCCCGTAGAAAAAAGGCGCCCATAATTTTGAACTTCTGGTCACGGGCGTCCTGCCTGTAATCAATTAATTTTTTTTGTAGGCGCCATATACCTTCGGACCAAGCCACCATCATACGAGCTCGAACCTACTCTACAGGCGTCCCGAACCTGGTTACGGGCGTCAAACATTTTTTTCTTAAATTTTAGGCAGGAATCTAACAAAAGGTGCCCCGCCCGTAATTGCTTCCAACTATGGTCGCCCCGCCCACAATCATATAATTTTTTTATTTAATTTAAAAGTATCAAGAATAATACATTTCAACATGGGCGCCCATTCTACAACTATAATTTTTTTAATTTTAAAAACCGAGAATAATATATTTCAACATGGGCACCCCGCCCGTAATCGGATCCAACCATGGGCGCCGCCCCAACAACTATATAATTTTTTTTTAATTTAAAACTACCGAGAATAAAACATTTCAACATGGGCGCCCCGCTTGTAATCTGATCCAACCATAGGAGCCCCAGGCCCACAACTATAATTTTTTTTATTTTAAAAACCGAGAATAATATATTTCAACATGAGTGTCCCGCCTGTAATCGGATCCAACCATGAGCGACTCATCTACAACCATACAATTTTTTTTTAATTTAAAAATACCGAGAATATAATATTTCAACATGGGCGCCCCACCAACAATCATAATTTTTTTTTAATTTTAAAAACCGATAATAATATATTTCAACATGGACGCCCTACCCGTAATCGAATCAAACCATGGGCGCCCCGTACACAACCATATAATTTTTATTAATTTAAAAATACCGAGAATAAAATATTTTAACATAAGCAGCCCGCCCGTAACCAGGTTTAGGACACCCGTAGAGTAGGTTCGGGGTGGCCATGATGGTGGCTTGGTCCGAATGTACATGGTGCTTGCAAAAAAATTAATTAATTGATTACAGGCGGGACGCCTGTGATAAGGTTGTAAAGGTGGGCCCGACACCCATGACCAGTAGTTCAAAATTATGGGCGTCCAGTTTTTTACTGGCGTCGGCGCCTGTGTTGGTCAAGTGGGAGGTTTCTATTGACATAAATCATGGGCAGAGCCCGTGTAATTGTAGACGTCGAAGCCCACAACGATGATGGTCATTTGGAAATTTTGGTTATTTTTTGGGTTAAAGTGGACAAATTGATAATTTTCCCTTATTCCATGCATATTTCTTTCTGTCAAATATTTTAATTATATTTTATTTCAATTTTTTTTACACACAATCACTGTTAATTATTTTTCATGATAGTACAACTTTTATTAATAAAATCAGATATTTCCAATTTAGACGTCACATCAAATTAAATATTGTACTGTTGTATACATGACAATTAAGTATTCATGGTTTATTTTTAAGGAAGGGGTTATCTAAACACCTAAAAAACATATTTCAACACCCCGGTCACAACTTATACGTCCCGTAGTGGTCACTACGGTGCGTTTTGACCACAGACCTGACAACCTTAAGCAAGTCAGACATTCTCTGTCAGTTTCATGCCCAATACGCCACGTAGTGACCACTACGACGCGTATAGGGTTAAAAAAAATAAATTTGGCTCTTTTTGGTGTGTTTGAAGATGTTTTATGTGGTGTTTTAGTGTGTTTGAAGATGTTTTATGGGATGTAAAAATATACTAATTTTGTTTAAATATATAATAGTCTTGTTTAAAGCTTATTTTTTATATTTTGCGACGTATCTCTCGTTACGTTTATTTTTAACCCAAGTAAAAATGGGTGATTTTTGTTAAAAACTTGTTTTTTATTATATTTTACGGTCTCACTTTTTTTTTTATTTTTGTAAACACATGTTTTTTGTTTGTAAAAATCTAATAGTTTTGTTTAAAACTTGTTTTTTCTATTTTACGATCCCTCGGTTCGTTTATTTTTAATTGTTTTTAAAATTTGTTCAAAACTTTTTTTAGAGTCAAATCTTTTTAAATTACATATGTTAACCTAAGTTTTGAAATTTAAAAATGTTTTTAATTATTTTTAATAATAATTTAAATATGTTAATTAATTGATATATAAAAGATGTTATTTGTCTAAACATATTAATTTAACAGAATAAATGATAAATAATGTATCAACAACCAAAACATATTTAAATAATAAACACACATCACCAACCAAAACAACCAAATATATACAAAAGATAAACATGAATACAAGTGTCTGTTTACACATAACAAATACAAATATAACTAAAAATACTAACTAACCATCGTGAGGTGGAGGTGGAGGTAGAGGTGGAGGAGAGGAGGATAATCTCGTAGCCGTGGAACTGCAAGGAGCTGGAAACCCTGAGCATGAGCATGGCTAAACTCGATATGCAACTGCCACGAGATCAGATTCTCCAACCGATCCGCTCGTCGCGTCAGCTACTCGCTTGTATGAGCTAGCCACTGACTGAGCTCGAGTTACTGTTGTGTGAGCTGGAGCTGCTGCTGCTGGATCTGCGTCTGCTGCTGAATGAGCTGTTGTGTCACATCAGCGATACCCTGCAGCATAGCTTCGACACGAGCACGAAGCCGCATGGCTCGGTATATGCGCTCAGGATGCTGATGTGGCAAATCCTGATATGATGCTCCCCCTCGACATGTGGTGGAGGCTGCTGTGGGGGCTGCTGCGGTGGCTGCTACTGGGGCATGGGATTGTCATCTCTGTAATGCAGATCATTTGGCCCCGGCTGCCAAATGACCCCCCTCTCGAGTGCAAAACGAAGCCCGAGATGCGGGAACTTCTGCACGATACGCATGACGTGCACCATCCTGCTATCTAAACGGACAGGATGGACAGCCTCCATATCGGCAGGGTCTATATCGATAAGCCCGTGAAAACGAGCAATACGGGTCACATACACCTCCCGTAGATCCTCCCTCTCTCCTGACGGTGGTAATATGTACTAAAGTACTCCGCCAGACATCGTGCAAGGTGACACGGTCTACCACTCAGCAAACAATACAAATAAAATAAATCATGAGAAGTGCACCACTCCTGGCTCATGCCACGTCCTATAATAGACGAGGCAATGCATCGGTGCAAATACCTAATGCGCGGGTCACGAATACGCGTGACCCGGGCATTGCGGACAAACGGCTCGTCGCCGATCTGAGGCCACCAAGCACTGACGACAGCGTCGTCAACTGTATGAATAGTCATCGTGTAGATTGGCATGTCAGTCTCTACCTCGGTGTAAAGACCAACCACCATCACAAACTCTCTCAAAGCCATGGCGTAGGAATCTCCGCACAGTCTGAAAGAAATCTCTGCTAGCTGCGGATAACCGAGCTCAGGCTGGAAATCAAGAGCCTGAGGCCGAAACACAAACGTAGAAAGAAACTCCACAGTGAGGAGCCGGTACTAAGGAGCATACGCCATGTCAAACAGCCGAGACCATGGCGGGTCCTCGCCAATGATGGCCACCACCCTCTGCTGCACGCCAAGCTGCGTCAGCAAATTGTAGTCGATAGCCTTCTGCTGGCCCATATCCTTCTTTAAGAGTTGATTGCGCCTGCTACGCGCAATCATCCCCTGAGGGAACTGCAGCCATGGATGGTCTAAAAGCTCGTCGAACTGGTCGACCTCAAGATCGTCAACTGGGACCTGCATATCGTCACCACCAACCTCCATCTCATCAGAAGAAGACATGTCTGCACAACAGAATAAAGAAAACAAGTTACGATAATAATGTATTTCTCGATTTCAACAACAACAAAAACGGTGCGTAGTGTACCCGAATGAGTCGTTTTATTTGAAAATGGGAACCAAACAGGGCGTAGTGGCTCAAACGCCACGTTTTGTTCTGTCTCGATGAATGAAACGCCACGTATTGGTCCAAACGTGGCGTTTCATCCCACGTTTGCCTCAAACGCCCAACCGCCGGTCATCCACCTGTTTCTACGCAACAATAGAGTCGGAATACGTACCTGGATGTAGCAAACGAGCATGGATCAAACGAGCGGGAGAGCAAACGGGGAAGCAAACGACGTCCTCGGGAGAGCAAACGGGGGGGGGAAGCAAACGAACGGGAGGGGGTGCGTTTGTGGGGGGCCGGGTGGGCGTTTGCGTCTTTTAATTAACCCATACGCCACGTAGTGGCCACTATGTGGCGTTTAGGTTTTCTTTGTTTTTTTTAATTTAATCTTGATGAACAATATTTATATTTAATTATATTATATTTAATATTTTTTTATTAAATTATATTATATTTAATTGTAATATATTTAATATATTATATTTAATTGTATTATATTTAATATTTATTTAATCATATACACAATAATATGCATTTTATATGAAACGTTACGATTAATTATAGAAGGTTACAAAGTTTCGGTGGAAACAATGACAGATAAATACAAATTGTCGTTGTCACAAAGTTTCACTGTAGTAATATACTTCTTTGTTTGCTTCTATAATTGATTAATATCGGTGGATTCGTTCTTGATAAATTGTCTCCCACTCACCAGCGACATAATTTCGGTAACGTTTCCAAACCGCACTTAGAGTTGGAATTGGATAATCCCCCTCCAACCTTAGGTTGACAAAATGCATGGGCATATGAAGAAGACAAACCACATTATGTTGTGGTATTGCCGATGGAGCTAACCATAACGGGAAAAACGTGATACACCCTTCTTGACTGAGAAGGTGAACTATCACGCCAAATCGTTGTGCAACAACAAGTCCCGTATAAGGCATAAGCAACCAATGTTCTTCTGGTGCAGGTTTGATATCAAACCAGTTTATGCTATGACGTACTGCGTCATATAAAGTTGGGTCCATTGATTTAAGAACATATTTGTATGCTTCACTATGGGTGTCTACCTCTTGTAGTAGTTGTTGACGAACAAAACCCCATTGATTTTCATCGAACCCTAACCCAACGGCTACATACCTGAATTCACAATTACTGTCTGGCAAAACATCTTGTATGTTTCTTACATAACAATGAAAAATTGAAGGAATGTAACCACCAAACCGTCTAAGATTGTTCATTCCTTCTGGTGTCACTGGCGAAGCAACTACCGAGTCAATTTGACATGTCTCGAGTCCTTTTTTTCCTCTGGAAGACGTTGAACGACTATGTTGTATTGTGGGTCTTTGCTGGTTTGACATTGCTGGAGTGAATGAACTATGCCTTGGAAGTTGAAAACCACTTGTAACATCAGTGCCGGAATCATTGCCGGAACAGTTATCGCTACAGTAACTTGCACAGTGACTCGAGTACACATTTTGTGAAACTATGTTTATGCTATTTACACTTGAGGCTTAACACTAAACTATTATGCGATTGTCTGAAATCTGATTAAAACCTTAGGGTTTTACAGTCAGAAACATATCAGACAACACAGACTTGACACACAAATACTTGATTTGATGCTATTATGACGATCTGTACTAATAATTCTGAGAGTTTAACGTTCTGAAATAATGACTGAAAAGTAGAAAACAAAAGTTGGAAAGCCAAACCATCGTCGTGTTCGTTCGAATGACGATTCGAACGAATACGCGCGATGGCGATGCGTTCTGACGAAACGGAAACAAAAACGATGCGAACGATAATAAATTTAAGGAAATAAAATATTTCCTGTTTTATAATTTTGAAACTCATCAGAAATAAATTAAAAAGAAACTATTTTAAATTAAAAATACGAAGAATACACGAACAATTACTGAAACGAGTAAAAATAATAAATTTCGGCAAATAATTCAAGTACTACGATATTTAAAATAATTAATAATAATAATCACCCTCTAAATGATTAAAAATAAAGTCTTTTATTTATTTACTAGAAACGCCCGTAACGTGCCGGAAACACGACGAAAACGCGAACCGAGAAACCGAAACGAACCCGAATACCCTCGGGGTATTTAAACATCAAATGATGGCATTAAATTCATTTTTCACACCCACCCTCTCTCTAAAACTCCACACCGTCATTTCTCTCTCTCTCTAGATTTCATCACTTCAAACCTCAAGATCTTGATCATTCCTTGACGAAATCAAGAGTTCTTGGTGTCCACTTAAAGCTCTTGACCTCCTCTTCATAGAAGTACAGCAGATCTAGCGTTTGGACCAGCTATTTTAGAGGTATTGATGCTTGAAAGTTGAAAAATTAGGGTTTTCTCATCACCCTCGTTCGATTTCATTATGTAGCCGGCCGACCATCTTCATTTTTCGAGCCACTAGTCCACGAGAACCCTAGCAACCTGGCAATCATCGTAGGAATAACATACCAGCCCTCAGGTACACGGCGATGTTGTGGGAGATCGGCTGAAGGAACATGTTCGTGGTAGTTAGCACGGCCGAACCTTGGCCCAGAGCCGAACCCTAAGGCATGCGTGACTCTGGCGAACCTACGCCCTCCCACGAACTCATGTTTACGAACCCTGTTACACGGCTGAATCACCATCAACAACCACGAACCTTTCCCAGACAACCCTACGAACCTGTGAGGTTCGAACCAAGAGAGGCGAACCTAGAAGTCGGCGAACCCTAGGCACTAGCTGAAGTCAGCCATGATCACCGAACCTCCGGGATTCCAGACGAACCTTTATACTATCACCGAACCTTTGGTCTTTCTCTGCCGAACCTTATGTGGCAACGAACCTATGGGTGCGAGCTCATGCAGTCGAACCATCACCTACGTGCGAACCTAGCATCTTCGACGAATCTAGGGTCGCCATGCAACAGCCGAACCTATTATATTATGACCGCATCCTCCACCCTAGTAGGCGAACCCTTGGTCTCGGGCAAACCTAGTATGATCTAGCAAGAATGGCTGAACCCTACACGAAGCCAAAACCGAACCTTGGTCCATTAGAACCAAAAAGGTTCGCTGAGTTGAATACCCGTTTACAGTGAGTAGCTTAAGCCCAATTACATTGGCCCACCATGGCCAACCGGTCCATGTATATGTTTTTTGGCTTAATGCCCATTATTCGGTTCAGTGGATTGTTTTGGCCCAATACATCTAGCCGGCCCACACACATACATAGCCCAACCTCTATGATGACTATGGTGCCCTCGGCCGAGCTCAATAAAAATCATTAGGCCCAATCGGCCCACATCCCTTATGTGACCCAATGGATTATCCGGCCCAAAGAATTCATAAAGTAAGAAACACACAAACGAACGCATAATAATCAATGATAAATGCATCTACGAATTACCACTATAATTATTACAAAGGTGATGATAAGGCGATTAGACAAACCATGCAAAGACTTAAAGTTCTATTGGAGGTTATAACTTTTAAACCAAACTCTAAGTAAGTAAGTGCAAACAATGAAAAAGGATCAATATTTCTTTGCGAAATGTAGTGAATTCTGGGCCGGATAATGAACAAGACTCGCGAGTGTTAGTCAACTTTAGGACTAACACAACATGCACACAAACAAACCACAATTTATACTTATAAGCTACAAACTCTGTGAAATAAATACAGGATCGTGAATACAACACCGAACACAACAACGAGTGCGTACATTCTTATTTTGCTTAGTCAACCACTACGGACACAAGGTGAGTTCATCTGTTCCTTTTCAAACTTATTTGTTTCACTTCGGAACTGAGAAGCATGTTAAACATTTTAAGAAATTATTGATATGTTATTTAATGCTTTTAAACATAATATATTGACTAGTTCTTTGGATCCAGATAATACTAAGTGATGAGTTGGTTATTACTTATTAGCGGCATCCCGAAAACGTCCGGGTCGTCATGATGCTTACAATAAAGCTTATGCTTGGAAACTATTATTTTTGAGAAGCTATATACCTGATGCTTAAACTTGATGCTTGATGCTTATGCTACAAACTAGAAGCTTGAAACTATATGCTTAGTGCTTATGCTACAAACTAGATGCTTAAACTTGATGCTAGATGCTTATGCTACAAACTAGATGCTTGATGCTTATGCTACAAACTGGAAACTTGAAACTATATGATTGATGCTTATGTTACAAACTAGAAGCTTAAACTAGATGCTTGATGCTTATGTTCTAAACTCTATGCTCAAACTATATGCTAATGTTGGAAACTATATGCTTGAAGCTATGATTGTGTGCGAAATGCTAAGCTTGTATCTAATCATGGGCTACGTGATTGCTAAACGACTGCTAGAGCAGAGCTTGTACCCATGCATTGAGATATGTGAAAGCTAAACTATGACGATGGTAAGTTGTTATCTATATAAGAGACACGTAATTGCTAAACTTCTGCTAAAGCAGGGCTTGTGTCTGCTTATATGAGATATGTAAATGCTAAACTACTTGTGTATGCATGGCTCGTGTCTATGTATAAGATACGTAATGGCTAAAATTCTGCTAGAGCAGGGCTTGTATCTTGTACAGGAGACACGTAATTGCTAGACTATTCGGATACTAAGCTTAACTAAATCATGAGATACGTAATGGCTAAACTTCTGCTAGAGCATGGCTTATATCTAGCCGTGGACTACGTGGTTGCTAAACGAATGCTAGAGCAGGGCTTATACCCACACATGAGATTAGTGAAAGCTAAATTATGGTGTGTGAAACAATGATGCTTGTTCGATTGAGACTAAAGCTAATTTGCACAAATGCTATAAACTTATAAACTTCGAAAAAGTAAACTAAAGCTATGATGAAGATTGGATTGAACGGTAGGTAAAATGCTTAATTATTATTAACAACAGTGTCATATGCGAATTAGTATGTGGTGGGACGGCGTTTGGGCGGGTTGTAGGCTCGACTCAGGGGTATGCCCTATATATAAGCATACCGATTTGGATATTACATGTGGAGTTAATGAGGTTAAGGTTTTACCGAAAGAGGTTTGTTAAAGCTATTTTTAAAACTTATAAACTACATGAACTCACCAACCATTGTGTAGACTTGGTTTTCTTACATGTTTTCTCAGGTGATGAACAGGTTTAAGCTAAGGCTTCAGGATTTGCATACTAGGCTGCCCAGTTAGAGGACCTAGTAGACTTTTGAAAAGCACAACTTTTGTTATTAATACAAGACACTTTTGATATCTTGTACAGATACAAAATAGAAACATTGATTATTTTGATAGGTTTACTTGGTTAAATTACTGAACATTGATATTGTAATTTAACTTTGTAATCCTTGTTTAATGCTTGATTGTGCTTTAGTTATTCTTAACATTGATGCTATGTAAACATCTGATCATCACGATTATCACACACGATATCGCGCCGCGAGAACTGTGACAATCCGACTTTTCGAGTTAACCTCGTTAACCCTCGTAGGCCCAATAAGGCCAATGAAGGCCCAACAAGGCCAATGAAGGCCCAACAAGGCCAATGAAGGCCCAATAAGGTCAAAGAAGGCCCAGTAAGGCCCAAGAAGGCCCAGTAAAGCCAAAGAAGACCCAGTAAGGTCAAGGAAGGCCCAACAAGACAAGTCAGGCCCAATGAAGTTTATGAAGGCCCAATAAGACAAATGTAGGCCCAAGAAGCCAAGGTGGGCCCAATAAGGCAAGAGTAGGCCCATTGAGATCTAGGTAGGCCCAATGAGGCCCAAGATAGGCCCAATTATAGTTATGAGGCCCAATTAGGTTAATTTAACCCAACAATGTTCTAAGTGATCCGATTAGTGACAATTCGGTATTCCGGATTAATTCCGTTAACTTTATAATTAACCGTAATGAAGGGAAATCATTTAAAATAGAACTAGAGGGATGTTCATTGATCAAAATAGTATTAAAAGGTTAAAACTTCAAGGATTAAGATCTCAAATCAAGAAAAAGTCTCAATTTTGACTTTTGAAGTCAAAATTCGGCTATAGTGCAAACAAGAGTTCAAATTCGTATTAATTGAGTGTTAATAACCGAATTAAACTCTCTAGCAACTCATTAAGATGATGATTAATAGTTAATTATCCGTTATAAGCACATGATGGGTCGAATTTAACTCAAATGGGGATGAAAAGTTGTAACCGTCACTTGAAATCATGGTGAACATATAATTCGTCTATAAACGCACAAATTGGACTTCCAGAACTCTAAATCGGCATATTTAGAAGCTTTCCCCTACATCAATTCAAACCATCAAGCAGCCAGAAGAGGATTTTGAGTTGGAAGTCGATCGTAGTTCAAGTACAAATCGATATCTGGCAATTGATTATCAAAACAAGTAAGTTTTTAATCCTTATCACTCTAAAAGATCCGACTAAAGATAACCATAGGTTAATTTCAGTTTCTATAATCGGATAAATAGGATTCGATCACTAGGGTTCATAGCAAAATCGGGTTTGGGGGTTATTGCTCAAAAGGTTTTAAAAACTAAATCGAATAACATGGAAAGCTTCGTGATGTTCTGTTCATTGAAAAGCACATGCTAATTTCGGTTTATAACATCGACTCATATGGATTCGAGTTCTAGGGCTTGTAATCAAAAACGAATTGGGGGAATGAGTTAAGATGGGTTCTAGAATCAAATTAAATGGTGTGATCAGTTTCATAAGGTGCCGACTAACAAAACTCATGAGTCAATTTCATCAGATAATTACGAATTCATGGTGTTCATGTTCTAGGGTTCTTAGATTAAAACAAATTGGGGTTTTTGATCAAAGTCGGATTATAAATCAAATTAAACTATATATATAGTTTCGGTTTAACCCAGGGATGAAAAGTCCAATGAATTTAGAGTTTGAAATAATCGAATTCGGCCCAATTGGGTTAGGGATTGAGTCGGTTGAAAACCGATGTTGTTTGGGATCGAATGAGTCAAATAACCGAACCATTGGATGAATTAAATACATGAGGGGACTTGTTTGGATCCAAGTAACAAAAACCCCATGGTTCTGAGTTCAATCGGGATCGAATTGTGAGCTAATTTGGGATCTATGTGTTCGGTTGAAATAAAACCAAAGAAATCCATGTGGGTTTTGATTAAAACAATCAGAAAACCAAATCTGTTACAAATGTAGAGCAAGGGCTACTGGTTGGAGCTTGTGGGTGTGTTCAGGAGGTCAGGGGTTCGAACCCTGCCTCTGGCGATTTTTGTATTTAAAAACCATTTTTGGTTTTTTTTATCATAACTTCTTCATTTTAACTCCGATTTAACCCGTTCAAGTTGCGTTGGAACCGTAATGGGAATACGGACGCTGTGAAATGATTAAATTCATATTTTAATCCGAAAACGAAATCGCGTATAATTACGTTTATTTAAATAAAATCAAATATGATTTTATTTAAACGATTTCAAAGACACGCGTACATACGTATGCACATTCTTAACACTCTAACATACGTGTGTTGACACGTATGTGATTTCAAACACAAAACGACATTCCGAATAACACTAGGTTATTGTTTAAACACAGATTCTTCGTAAAGGATCTTTTACGCGGGTTCACAAGTATTTGATCATTCTGCTAAAATCAAAGGTGCGTACACGGCCCCTTTCTTATTTTAAACTGTTTTGGGGGAAAAAACATGTGCAACAAACTCTTTCTAGATACATATCACTTGCATGAGTTATCTGTTTACATTATGTGACAACATAGCAATTGAAAGTCCTTACACACCTCGAACCGTTTAGTTTGCCGTAGAGCAAAGCGTGGTAGTTGGAAATAGATCTATTAGGTTTGACAAACCTCACCTGGTAGATGGGATCTACGCAGGTGTTTGACTGACCAAACACATTTTACTATTGTTGTGCTAGACAATAGTGGCAAGGCAAAAACATGCTATAGCATGGCAATTCGTCAGCTTCGGTGTCGACCACTTATGTAAATAGTTTATATGACTAGCTATCATGACTATGCATGTGTGATTATGTTATCTACAAGCTTGATATTCAAATGTTCTTTTAAACATTGTGAATGCTTAAAACCTGTGTTATGCACCAACTATTGTGTTGACTTGATTTACATGTTTTCTCAGGACGCTAAGGCACGCAATAAAGACTGGCATGGACTAGGAGATAGAGTCGCATGCATTTTAAACATTTTAGATATTTGGATTTGAACATTTGAAACTTTGTATTGTATTTTACATTTTACAACTATTATTGGTTTTATAACGCTTCCGCAAATTTTGAAAACTCTGATGTTATGTTTTAAAGACCAAAGTATGTTTTGAAATTCATATAGAGGTCTTCGTTATGTCTAATGATCTGAGATCCTGGTTTGTCACGTTCCCAAACGGTATGATTCCGTTAGTTGAAAATTGGGGGTGTGACAAGAACCTTCCGCCAGGCGGGGAACACGATCCGTCCCGCCGGCTATGGGTGTGACACCACTCTCTTGTGAGTCGACAACTGCGCTGTGTCTAGATTCATTCTCCCGTTGTTGTTGAGTCTTCAATGTCGGACGTCCGCGTGTATCCTTCTGAACCAATGTCGTTTTCTTTTCACTTTTAAACGGAAACACTTATGAAAGTATTTTTTAACCGGACTCTTTTTACTAACGCGGGTTTTGAATTTATTTCCTGCGTAACCAGACCCATTTGTCCTTCGACGTCGATTTCTTCGTCTTCTAGAAGTGTCGGGTACCGAGTATCAAGTTTTGTCCAGAAGATGTCTATATTAGAAAGTGGGATAATCGTGTCTGTATACAAATGAAAGGAAAATAATCAGTTTTACAACAAAAAAATGTAAAAAAACAAACAAAGAGGAATTGGTTACAATATTTTGATACCTGTATTTTCGTATCTTGAGATCCGACAAGCACATGACAAGCCACAACTGGTGACTGCATGACATTTTACCTTGACGCATAACCTTGATCTTATTTATTTCGTCAAGTAATAAATCAAGAGATTTATGTGAAACCTTACCGTATAGGTTATTAAACATGGGTAATTTATGATGACCCATTGTCTTTATTAAACTTGTTTCAAACCCAGGTTTCATGTTTGCTTCCTGTGATTCTACCATTTGATCAAAAAAAACCTACCAATGTCGAGAGTGAGTTATTAGTTGTTCTCAGATATCTTTTTAAGTTTGAATGTTGACTCTCGACTCTATTAGTTGTACGTTGACCAAAGTTGGGCGATCTGTTAGTCCAGGCTGTAACAAACATGTCTTTATAGGGGTTTAACCAAGTCTGTGTCACATAATTCAAAACCCCTGAAATAAAAAAAAACTATGACATACGACAACGTAATTTAAACAAAAATAATGATAATGATATTTAATGACACTTACTTTGACGGTTATCTGCGACTAGTTGTTCGTACAGACGGCTGTAGTTATAGTCGTAAATTTCTGGTGACGAAGAGTCACACAAATTCCCCCAACGACCTTTAAACTTTTTCCAATCATCGTCTGAAAAACTTGCCTTGCAGTGTTTTGCGATATTTTCGTTTATGTGCCACCTGCATAAATACCTGGAAGCGTACAGAAAGACCTTACGACATCCATTCATCAGAGCAAGGTCTCTGTCGGTTATTATCACACGTGGCTCCATACACTTATCTAGCATCTCTTTTACCCGTTCTAGAACCCAATGATAGTTTTCCTCTTTTTCTTTACTCACGAACCCGTGTGCAATACAAAACATATGGTGTGTTGAGGTAACACCAACTATCTGTACAAAAGGAAGTTTGTACATGTTAGTCTTGTAAGTCGCGTCGATCATAAGAACATGTGGGAACACACGCCACCCGGTGTATGATTTTTTATGACAAAAGAAAATCTCCTCCACGACATTTTTTTCGGAGTTTTCGCGAGTATAGTATACATAATTCTTTGTATGCAGCAGGTTCTCTAAGACCTGCATTGGGGTTGATCCGAGTTTTCATTTATTTTTAAATTTTTGTTGCACATTGTATATGTCTCTACGGATGGAGACGTTGTCGGGATTCTGCTTCTTTATGCTGGATAGTATGTTGCGTGGCTCCATATGTGACAGTTGCATACGAGAATTATGTCATTAATGATGTGAGCACATTTGATCGTTCTAGAAATCCGCGTTGATTTGGCAATTGAAATTACTACAAGTTGATAGTACACGAGAAATGATGAACGTGGGCGAAAACCATGTGCAAAACGGAGTCCTAGATTGTCCGAAATCGAAAAACGAAGATAAATTTCTAAGTGTTGGACGACT
Organism: Mikania micrantha; assembly: GCA_009363875.1. Classification (NCBI taxonomy): domain Eukaryota; kingdom Viridiplantae; phylum Streptophyta; class Magnoliopsida; order Asterales; family Asteraceae; genus Mikania; species Mikania micrantha. The sequence goes on from CM018693.1 coordinate 53,135,699, forward strand.
GGACTCATCGCGGTACGCGATGGAGGGGTTGAGAGTCCTCCGCGGTACGGGATGCATGTAAAATATCTAAGATTCCTCCGGAAATCTTCGCGGTACGCGAAGCCCTTATTGGCTTCCCGCCGCGGTACGCGACGGGTGAGGCGGTGCAATAATCTGATCTACTTCATCAAAATGCATGCAAAGTTGATTTTTTTTAAACTCTCGCACACAAACGCTCAAGAACGAAAACCAGACGAAATTTCATCATCCAAATTCAATTCTGAAGCCATCAAAAGCCATTGATCGCACCAGGAATCATATCTACAAGTTCTGATCGTTGTTTTAACCGCAGATATCCGTATGATTTGGTAATGATTAACCTTCTAGTTTGATTTTGATTGATTAGATCATGTTTTTGAACGTAATGACATAGTTAGGATTGTTGATTATTGCCTAGATGATGGCTAGGATTGATTATAAACAAAGAACACGAAGTTTTAACGGTTAAATCCTTGTTTTGATCCGTTGTAATGTCCGGTTTGCATGAAACCATACCCATGATTATAATGGTTTAACCCATTTGATTATAACAATGTAGGTGATTAGTTGGATTAATCCTTGAAATGCAAGGTTAAATCCAAGTGTTTCAAACTAATCACGATCATTAACATACTTATTGGAACGATTATCTGATATTTATGATAACAGTCAGATTAGTATGTTAAACATGATTGTTAAACCTACTTTAATACTACAGTGTGATATTTCATGATATTTGGGTAACCTATAACAAGGATTAATCATTCCTAAGCCATTAAACCATCTAGAAACTGTGTTAACATTATAATCAACAACATTAACTATTTGGTTAATCCGAGAGTATTATGATTAATCAAGAGCGTCATCAACCTTATATTGGGAATCTAATGCAATGTAGGTTCCTACATTATCATACATTGTATGATATGATAACAAAATAACTAATTAAATACTTAATATCGGTTTGATGACTTTCAAGGCAATGTCTTCGACATTGGACGTTCAGAAAGATCTAATCAGTAAGTTAAAACCATAAATAACTCATTAAACATAAATAAATGCAGAATCACCCCTTTATCACCAGTTGTGAGGTATTCTGCTACATCTGTATTATCAGGTGAGTTTCGTACAACCCCTTTTCTTTTTAATCTTTTATAAACATCGGGGAACACTGTTGAACTTTTTGGAACTATATGATATGTATCACTGTTATCTGAGTGATTTCATGTGATTGTTAAGAACTTGTGGATTTCATGGGATTTTGCCTGAGAACAGAACACTATCACAGAACTTAAAAGTCCTCATTTTTGAACTGTATCTAGTGAACCCATGTGGGGCCGAACGGGGAAACATTGATAGTACTATCGGCTGACCACCCATTTGTTGGGAGCTGCAACTCCCCTTGTGTGAATGTTTGTTTCCTGTTTTTAGAACTTCTTAATGTTGTGATAGACATTAAGATAATGAGGCATTAAGATGTTACCGACGGGTAGTATCTTATAGAACAAGAACGTCAGAAAGGAACTGGATGCAGGTCTCTTGGTTATCTGGAACTGAACATTTTGAGAACTTATAATTACCAATCATATCATATTATGGAACTTGAACTGTATGAACTCACCAGCTTTGTGCTGACGTTTCAAATTTAAATCTTTTTGCAGGAAGACAGTGACCAACCGGTGAGGCAGCACTTTAAACACTTGTAATTAAATAAATGTAATAAACTTAGATTATATAATGTAATATTGGTTGTGATTACGACAGCCTTGTAATGCATCTCTTTTAAATTAATCTGTGTGCTTGTGATATCGAATCAAGTAAGTCACCCCTCATCTCGGAGACATCAACACTATGCTTCCGCAACCGTTTCAGTGACATCATGATGAGGTGACGAGAGGTGGGGGTGTGACACCATATGTTGCTCAGTCAGATGATGTACCATGTTTTGTTCATTCTTGGACAATCTTCTAACAAACGGGGGCCCCTCAAGATTTTGAGCAGGTTCATGGTTGTGTTTGTCATTACTGACCTGTAGCTTCCAATCATAAGAATCACTGTCGTATATCCCTATTAATTTAAAAGGACAACCGATTTTTTTCTACTGGTGCGCCTTAAGATGGCCGTACTATTGTGTTCACCACCACAATCACACACAAACCAGATTTTGTTGACCTCATCGGTCCCCTTCTTTTTCTTAGATCGTCCGGTAACTACGACGTATCCATTATCAATGGCTCTACTTTTCACCCATGCCATCAACTCGTGAAACGTCAGAATATTGACCGAAGAAAAAGTCTCCGTCCCACCAAGACATGTTTCAAATAAAAAATATGTGTGTAGAAATTAAATATTCTAATAAACGAAACAAGAGAAACTCGAAAGAGCGTCTCATATTGTAACGCAATATGTGTGTATATATGGACGAAGAATTCGTAAGTTACAAAAGATTTGTCACATTTTAAACATTAAACGCCACGTAGTGTTCACCACGGGGCGTATAGGGTAACCCTATACACCTCGTAGTGAACACTACGTGGCGTTTGAGTCACATCAACTGACATATCGGTACTTTTTTGCAGAACATCGTACCAATACACCCCGTAGTGACCACTACGAGGCGTTTAGGTCTAATCAGTAGCTCTGTCTTTTGACCAGCACCGTACAAATCGTACCTATACGCCCCGTAGTGACCACTACCGGGCGTTTGAGGGTGTGCAGACATGCTTTTGGGGTATAAGTTTAACACCGCCCATTTTTAAACACATAACTAGAAAATTCATTTTTATTTATATATATACACATTTTTGAAAATGCATGAAGTATTTTTTTTAATATATACAGACACATTTATAAAGCTACATTAATTATTTTTTATGACACAAAAATTTAATTTGGTTGTATTTCAACCTTAGAATGTCATTAGAATGCATTACATCTCGTTTCAATCTCATATGTTTATTTAAGTTCAAATGTGTTAATTTTATTAAATTCAAATCCATTACTGCTACACATGTGTTACGTTATAGTTTAGAAATCATATATGTAATTATACAAGAAGCATTACACCTAGCTAGTGTATATATTTACACAATGCTACATGTATGTAAAAGAATATATTTCAAAGAGACATTCAAATTTAAATGTTTGTCACATATACGAAACATTTTGTTACGTATTAACTTACTCTATTAAATTTCTGAATCACATATTTAAATATGTGTTACAAAGATCCTCATAATCTTAAAAGTTACATACATGCATAACACTACATTATAATATACATACAACATATAATAAACCAAAAGCATAAATTTGTGATACAATAACAACAAAAAATACCACTTTTTATAAAACATAATATTTTACACTTTGATCGTATTTCCTTTTCCGCTTCTTGCATATAACTGCTTATTTTAATACTTCTCTCTTCGTTTATGTACATGAAAATTGGAAACAAATTTTAAAATAAGGAATGTTACATATTAGTGTTACATATATGTAACACAATGAAACGTATATGTCACTCGTTTTGATTTTATTCAAAAACAATTGTCAAGTTTCAAATTCGTACATTCATTTAATAAGCTCAGTGCATCCATGGGTGGATTTAGGCACAAGAGAGTGGGTTCACGGGAATCCACTGCGCTTCGACTCGTTAGTAGGAAAAATTTTTTTGAAAGAGTTAAACAATAGGGTGAACCCATTAATATTTTACGGGTGAATCCTGAGTACGATTTTGCTCCAAAGGTAAGGTGAACCCATAAATATTTTTAAGAGTGAATCTTTAATTTTACAGGTGAATCCTGAGTAGTTACGAAAGTGAACTCTGTAACTCCGAACTCTTTAATGAGAATGTTTTCTAATTTTAAAAATTGACTTAATATATCACACTATTATTACATAATGAACATTACAAGGCTCAAACCGTCAACCCGACCCAAATTTTTTTTGTCTGGTTCTATTTAATTGAAACTTTTGAAAATAGTGAACCCACCACAAAAAATCCCTGGATCCGCCACTGAGTGCATCAATCCTGAAAACAATTTTTGTACTCTGTTTTCGTAATACAGTAAGAAATTTATGTTTGTACATCTCAAAATCATCTTCCAACCTTTGTTTTTGGCCTTGATTACCGATATTATCATTTTTTTTTCTGTTCAAATTTTATAACCTTCCTTGATTGGTAAATTAAAATCGATATATTCAAATTAATACCAAAATATGTTGACGTGTTTGAGTATTTTTTTAAAACTTTATGTATGCAAAGATGACAAAATTTAAGTAATTCCATAGAACAAAATAATTTACCTTTCGATTTGTTCTTTGTTTTTGGTCCAGGGTTTCAAGAAGATGCACTTTTTGCGTGTTTTTCCCAGTTGTTCATCGGTATTAATTTACCTGGAAGCCTTCTTGCTTGCCACTTGGTTCTCATTGTTGGTGAAAAAACCTAAAAGCCCAACAACCAATAGATCGAAGCCCAACCACGTTAGCCATCTATTTTCGTCTCTTCTTCTTCACCAAATATATATACGTGGCCATTAATGGGGAAAAATAAAATTACATTAATTTTAACGTTATTTTATTTATTTTGTGAAAATAATATTTAAAAACGTTAACATTATAAACTCAAACAATGACTTTAAGCAGGGGACTCTTTCAGAGCAGCTTCTCTATCCCAACTGTAATAGGAGTAAGGTTTGTCTTTATTCTTCCCCTCAAACCCTACTCTAAGTGGGATTTTTACTGTTTATTGTTTGCTGTCTTCTTCACCAAATCACCCCCACTAGTAACAATCACAACATTCGCCGGATCACTGAACAAAGAACCGAGAGTTCTTGAGCTTTCTTCAAAATCCCTCTTCTTCAAAAGCCATCTTTTTCTTTTTGAGATATAGAAATGAGAAGAAAAATAAAAAAAAAATGTGCTCAGTTATTTAGGGTTTGACGAAAAATTTAAACTTGTAACCGTGTCAAATTTTAATTAAACGAAAATGAACGGAATTTCTTTGGTTGATTTTATGCATAAACATAAACACATAGTAAAACGTATATATTTTTATATTTCATACAATATAAATTCTTTTATTAGGATTTGATAAATTAATAAAATAAACAAATATAAATTTTAATGAACTGAAACATTTTAATGAATCTGTATAGAATCACATACATATATGTATAACACTAGAGTCTGTTTGGTATGAATGAATGGAATGAACAGGAGAATGAAATGGACGAGAGAATGGAATGGACGTGGGAAAGAAATGAATCATTATTATTTCATTGTCATGTTTGTTACCTCTGGTAATGAAATAATTCATTACTTGTTGTCTGATAGACATGAGAATATGAAGGAATGTAAAACAATTTATTGGTCGAGTCATGGTTATAATTCTTTTTCGAGTCGTGGGTCGGGCCGGGTCATAGGTCAGGTCATGTGTCATGGCTCGAGTCATGGTTCGAATCATCGGCCGGTTCGTTGTTCGGTTGTTGTTTAGCTAATGGTTCGATCATGGGGCGTTTCATGGATCGAGTCATGGTTTCATTTAGGAGGGTTCAGTTTTTGAATCGGATTCGAAAAAATCGAAATTTGATTCGATTTTTATTCGAAAATCACCAAGTCGAATTCGATTCGAAATTCGAATATAATTATTTATATATATATTTTAATTATATATATACAAGTAGTTACTATAAAATTATTATATACCTATGATTTTATTAGTTTAAATGTTATCATTAATATTACAACTTAAATGTTAGTTATTTGATATTTACATATTTATAGTGTATTTGATATTTTGAATGCATAAACATGTGTAACAAGTATAAAACTTTTTTTAATTAAATTTGAATCAAACCAATTCGAATTCGATTCGAATTCAAATGCTCATAAAAAATTCAAAATTCAAAATCATTCGATTCGAAATATTCGAGTTATTCGAAATTCGATTCGATGAACACCCCTAGTTTCATTTGTGGATGGGGTCATGGTCATGGTTCAAGTCATGGGTCATATCATGGTTTAGTTCATGGGTCGGGTAATTTTTTGTGTTGTGGGTCGGCTCATGGTTCAGGTTATGGTTCGACTCATGTTTTGGGTCATGGTTTGGATCACGCTTTGAGTCATTGTTCGCGTCATGGTTCAGTTCATGGGTCGGGTCATAGTTCGAATCATGGTTCAAGTCATGGGTCGAGTCATGCTTTACGTCATGGTTCAAGTAATGGTTTGGATCGTGGGTCAGGTCAAGGGTCGGCTTATGGTTTTGGACATGGGTCGGGTCATGGTTTTGGACATGGGTCGGGTCATTGGTCTGATCATTCCTTGAAGAGAAGGAATGAAGAAAAATCACCCTACTCCAAGGAATAAAAATCATCAAAAGTGAAGGAATTATATTCCTTATATAATTGTGCATTTCATTCCTATGTGGTAACCACACATGTTTTCTTTTCATTTCAACTTAATGACTCATTCCATTCAATCATTCATTCATGCATACCAAACGCTACCTAGGGGTTTATCCACGCGTTGCCGCGGCAACCCCATATTAATACAAAAAACGATATCTAATCAATTAAAATTATGTCAAAAAATATATTAAGTCATACTACTCTATCAATATATATATTGATATCTAATTATGATAGCGGTAACAATATCACAAATATTAATCGTCCCTTGATATGGGTATTTAATCACGATAGTAGGCACAATGTGAAAAATTATATAATCAAAACAACAAATAAACGGTTCGCATTCATAAAATCGCTATTTTTTAATTGGTATCAATATTTAATTTAAGAATTGTTAATGTTATTTTTTAATTATTATTGTTATTTAATAGTATTGTTAGCATTAGTTATTTAATTTATGCATGCGTGAAAAATTTCATTCTCTCATTGCTCTCGAATCATGATAGATTAATTGTTGCCTCTAAAATTAGAATATATATACACAACTGCTATAGTTTCCATCAACTTAAAATAATTATTCTAAGAAATCGCCTCTAACAAAAAATAAACATAACCGCGTCAAAAACTCTATATTAGAAAAACCATGAGGCAGAAAATTCTGTCACCATTTCTAATATAAGAACGCATATACGATGTCGTGTATCCAAAACACAGGTATAAAATACGTACAAGAGTTGTCACTCCGACTAAAAATCTTAAAGTGTAGCCGTTATAAACATGTATGCCACACCATAATAAAAAAATGTCGTGCTTAGTTGTAAAATATAGCATTAATAAACACGAACATAAGGCGACTAAACAAAATGGTAACAAATTAATTATAATTTAATAATTATTGTTATTAATTAATCTTAAGTCTATCATCCTGCCGTGGTAACAACATCACGAATATCAAAACGTAAACAAAAAGCTGGTTGTAACGGCTGTCAATCCATCCTTAAACATTAAATCAAAACATGTGCAAAAGTTTTCACTGTTAGTTAGTTAATTAATTATTATTGTTATTATTTAATCGTTATATATAATTATTAGTTTTAGTATTATCTGATAATAATGATCATTATTATTAATTAATATTTAATTATTATTAATATAATAAACAATTATTAACTATAATTACGGCTTGTAGCCGCCTTTTAGACTCATCCTACCATGGTGACAACATCACGAATATCAAAATGTAAACAAAAAACTGATTGCGACGGCTGTCAGTCCATCCTAAAACAATAAATCAAAACGTGTGCAAAAGTTTTGACTATTAGTTAATTAATAATTATTTAATTATCAAAAAGCAATTAGTATATTAGTATTTTTTTGAACGACCTAGTACGACGACACCTAAGATGGAATTTCAACCGTCCCCTTGGATTTGACGCTCTGAGGCATACGCCCGAGCCCACCTCAGGTGGAATCTCTTAATTGGGTAAACCCCCTGACCTTGCCTCAGCAAATATCCTTCGGCCGGATTCGAACATAAGAACTCTTATAGAGAAGTCAAACATGTACCATTAGGCTACAAACCTTTGATTAGTATATTAGTATTAAATAATAAATTATTTAATTATTACTAAATCCGTGTGATACACGGGGTTTAGTAAAAAAATGATACAATTGAAACACATTTACAATTTACAAATATAAAAATACAAATATTTAAAAAAAAAATTGTTTATAGCATTAAATGCTCAATCTCAATAGTTTTGTTTGGTTGGTTCATGCAGTAGCTACTTCGACTTTAAAAGGAACTGTCACTCACCTTTTATGGTATGTAAAAGTAGCAAACTTGCTTAGCAATTCTAGTAAGTTAAAAATAATGAAACAAAGTAATTGATTTACAACTAATTCTTAAGGTTAGATACTTTTACCTTGCTTGATTAAACATAATCAAATAGCAACAGACTACAACTTTATGCAAAATTTTCAAGCACATAGTCTCACCTTTAACATCATCTGCTTTATCTTCTTCACCTTGATCTTCAACCTTGGGTTCCTACTAAAATATCATTTCAATTATAGACGTTATAGATCTTACCCATTTTGCTATCATTTATGTACATGCATGCTACTCAGGCCAAGTAAAGTTTGCATTTATATCTGACTAAATCTTTTCGGTTGCAGTACTCTTGAAACCTTTGCTGGCTATAACATGAAAATTGCATTTAAAAAAAATATTATCCAATCAATACTGTAAAAAACATAGAATCATAGCATAATCAAAAAATTTTCTATACCCAATAACAAAAATTAGTATCTAAGCGTTTTGCTTCACAAGACAATCATATGTACATAAATATATGACATAAAAAACAAACGGTTACTTCTTACACTTAAACACTCAATTATATCCTTGGTACTTCTCGGTCTTCCAATCCTAACTACGTCAAAATGAGGTGTTTAGCTTCAATTAGTTAACATCTCAAATGATTTTCACGACTTGTACAATTGCTAATTTTGAAAACAGTATAAGCAAAACACACATACACATGATACCCAAAATACACTATTAGGGTTTCTAAGAAAGTTTAATCGGCTCTTGCAAGAAAATAAACACAAAAAAAAACATAATTCAAGTTTCTTGAATCCATCACATTTAGCCATTTAGGGTTACAAGAATTAAAGTGGAGATCAATCATGATAATTTGAATAAAAAATATTTTAGAAAATCAAAATTTAGATTTATCGTCAAAAAATCTAATTGCTCAAGAACAAAATATGTATCTGAAAACCTAAATCTCGATATATATAATTATGCAAACAAATTTCATGATTCAATCGAATATATGGATAGAATAACTTACTGTGTTTAATAGCTTGTCACCTTGAATAAGATACAGTTAACACCAAAACATGTGTTGAGGAAGTAGGTTGCAACTCCCGGGTTGATTTTAAATAACTATGTTAGCACAATCTCAAAACAAAGTTATGCATCCTTTGAAAAGATCTCTGAAATAGATATCACTACAGCAGGGGTTAACTATAAAGGATCAATAACAACTCATTCTCACCATTACATCTTCAAGATTTTAACTACTAATAATCTATAACCACTATTTGATAACTTCACGCTTCAACATTGTCACAAATCCTTTTACCAACCCAACTTGTCCTACTGAAATGCTTTTGAATATACTAAGGAAACAGAACATGACCTCAAACAAAAAAACATTTAATAAATTATAAGTTTTATTATTATCTCAAATACATTAATGAATAAAACACATCTATGTGTGTGTAAATAACAAATTACAAAAAGAGAAAAAATACAATAACTCAATCTAATACTATGGATTAGGAGGTATAAATTAGGGTTTGCAATTTATAGACTATCACAGTAATTAGAAGGTATGAATTAGGGTTTTTTCGATTACACTAGTTAGTAGTAAAAAAGCAAAGAATGATTCATGGATGTTCAAAATTTCCTATTTTTTCGATTATAGAGTATTACAAATTGCAAACCAAACGATGATTACAACATTGGTGGGTCATACAACCGATGAAGGCTTTAAATGCAGTTGAGAATATGCACGATGATGAACATTTGTACCGTATAATGATGGAAAGATTATGATGTCTTTGCTCGTGACGAAGAAGGCAACCGATTGATAGTGATGCAGATTACAACATGTGTGGGTTGTTCAAAACGATGAAGGGTTTAAATCTGGTTGAGAAGAGGGCTGATGATGAGGATTTGTGGAGATGGAAGATGATAAGATTCTTGTGGTCTTAATCGAGATGAAGAAGTAAGCCGGTAGGGTTTTGCTTTTTAGCCGTTTGAGAGAACAAATTTAGGGTTTTGTTTGGAAGAGGGAAACTATGTTATTCAGATTATCAAAAGGGTTTATACGTGGGTTAACAAATAGTATTGTTTACCCATTGACCCGCGTGTATTATTGTTGAGAGAGTTTGAGCAGGAAATGGCTACTAATAGCTGATTCATTGACTGCCACGTGGGAAAAATGACATTGTTTTATTATATTACATAGATATATAGAAATTATAACTAAATATTTATAGTATAAATTTTATTGAGTTTTGAATTAATTACAAATTAATTTTGCAAATTTAACATTTAAAACTATAAAGTTTATATATGATAAATATTTGATATTAATTTTTTTTACAAGCCTTATATAGAAATGGTACATAAAATAGTAAGAAAAAGAAACATGAGGGATCAGATCTGGAATTTTGTATAACTAATTTAGAAATAAGGAAGTTATGTTCAACTTGTACAAACAGAGAATTGCAGGGACTTAGGTTGTCAATCCTCAAAACTTCTTTTCTTCCCAAATCAGACGCGGTTTCGAATCACACCTGTCTTGGTTTTGAACCAAACTCATTCAAAACACATTTGTAATTCAAAATCAATAATGGACACACATTGTTAACTTAATCCCAAATGAAAACACATAATTAGAGGTGGCAATATTTACCCATATCAAATGAAATGGGTTGGCTTGGGTAAACAATTGTAGTTTAATGGGTTGAAATGAGTAACATCTTAATATTGAATGAGTTGCGATGGGTAGAACTTAAACACAATACGGGTCAAGATGGGTAACCAAAAAACTATGTAAATGCAATAGATTCAAACATTTAAGAATGATTAATAACATATTTTGTCACACCCTCAAATTACCACATGCGGTGTCAGACCGCGCGGGTGTAACGTGGCCAGGATCACAGCTCTTGGTCATATAGAGCGACTCTCTATGACTTACACAAACATACAGTTTTGAGAATAAAACAAGTTTCAATAATACGCAGCGGAAAACTTTAATGTTTAAAGCAGCGGAATAATAAATGGTTACAGCGGAAATGTAAATTGTATTAGACACTACATAATTAATATTGTTTTAAAAGACATGAATCCAAAACATAAGCCTAGGACTAGAGTCTAAATACATGAGACTTTCCTTGTGTTTCCTCCGGTGTGTCCTAGCTTGTGTTGTTCAGTTACCTGAGAATACATGCGAAAACGTGTCAACTATAAAGTTGGTGAGTTCACAGGTTTAAGTATTTGAAAGCAGTAAAACAAATATGTACTGGGTATGTTAAAATGTTTTGTTGGATCTACAATCCGAGGTGTGTCAGTTCATCTTACCGAAACTCGACTGTTTCCTTTTGCCTCCCTGGGTCATCGCAGAACCCACAATGAACATCGATATTACACTCGTTATGACCTCCAGTCAATGTTGTTGCCGAGTGGGGCTAGTCAAACCCATAGTACTATGTAATAACGACTGGCTTGTCTCACAATTAACGGTAAGAATAATGAGGACTTGTGGCGATAATAGTTGCACACAAAAAAGTTGTTTTACAGCATACCAATCATATATCTAAAACAGTTGCATAGTATTCTCACCCCAAAAGTTTAACATGTCACACCCCCACCTCTCGTCACCTGTTGATGATGTCACTGAGAAGATTGCGGAAGTATAGTGGTGATGTCTCAGAGATGAGGGGTGACTTACTTGATCCAATATCATAGCACACAGATTAACTTAAAGTAAATATATTACAAGGATATCGTAATCACAACCAACATTACATTATATAAACTAAGTTATTACATTATTTAATTACAAAAGTTTAAAGTGCTGCTGTCACACCCCCAATTTTCAACTAACGGAATTATACCGTTTGGGAACGTGACAAACCAGGATCTCAGATCATTAGACATAACGAAGACCTCTATATGAATTTCAAAACATATGTTGGTCTAAAACTGTAACATCAAAGTTTCAATGTTTGCGGAAGCGTTTTAAAACCAATAACAAAACGTAACGGTTTGAAAATGTAAATTACAAATCCAATAACATTCAATGTCTTAATTGATCAAAACTAAAACACTTGAACTGAAATGCATGCATGAGACTCAACATCCTAGTCCCTGCTTGTCCTTGCTTGTGTCTTAGTGTCCTGAGAAAACATGTAAATCAAGTCAACACAATGGTTGGTGCATACACAGGTTTAAGCATTCACAATTGTTGAAACCAAAGTTTGAATATAAAGTTTACAGATAACATAATCACACGTGCATAGTCATGATAGCTAGTCATTTGTACTATTTACATAAGTGGTCGACACCGAAGCTGACGATTGCCATGCTATAGCATGTTTTTGCCTTAACACTATTGTCTAGCACGAACAATAGTAATGTGTGTGTTTGGTCAGTCAAACACCTGCGTAGATCCCATCTACCAAGTGAGGTTTGTCAAACCTAATAGATCTATCTTCAACTACCACGCTTTGCACTCCGGCAAATTAAACGGTTCGAAATAGAAGGCTTTGTAATGCTATGTTTGCACTTATAGTAAACAGCTAACTCATGCAAGTGATATGTATCTAAAAATGTTTGTTGCACATGTTTTCTCCCCCAAAACAGTTAAAATAAGAAAGGGGCCGTGTACGCACCTTTGATTGTAACAGAATGATCAAACACACGTGAATTTCGCGAAGACAATCTTCTACGAAGAATCTGTGTCATTACAATAACGTCGTGTTATTCGTAATGTTCAATTGTGTTTGTGGTCATATACGTGTCAACACACGTATATTAAGTTGTTTAAAACTTTCATACAAAAGTACGAATGATTTCGAATTCGTTTGTTTAAATCGTATAAACGTATACGATTTCATTTTAAGATACGTAATTATACACCCTTAGGCTTTTGATCAAAATATAAATTTTATCATTTTATTTCGTTCTTGATTCCATTACGGTTCCAACGCAATTTGAACGAGTTTAATCGGAGTTGGAATAAGAAAGATATGAACAAAACACCAAAAATGTTGTTTTTGAGCAAAACCAAAGGTCCCCGGGTTTGAACCCGTGACCTCCCACACACAACACACCCATCCTACCATCTCAGCCCGCCAGGGAATCGCATTAGGCTTTGGTTTTTAATTCTTTTAACCGCAAACCACCCGGTTCCCCTTTGTTTAATCAACTGAACCATATGTGTTCCAATCGAACCCCGATTCGACTGAAATCCAAACCCAAACCATAGGGCTTTGTTTCTAGATACCCAAACGAGTTCAAAGATGGATTTTTGTTCAGTTAACGATCAACAAAAAGTCCCAATTTGTAATTCATTATTGTTTCGAACGTGCATACCCCAATCCGTATTCAAAATCTTTTAAATTCATTGATGTTAATCTGAAAAAGCATAGGGTTTTCATTAAACAAGGTATTTCGAAACTTTCTGTACAAGTAATTTGAATATCACGATCTTTTAATTCAGAAACCCCCAAATGGGTGTAACCGAAAACCCTAAAAATCAAAATAACAAAATTCATAATTGTTTGATAGAATTAACAAAGAGTTTTCATTAAAATGACTACCACGAAGCTTTCTGTAATGTTTAATTCGAATAACAAGTTCATTTGATTCAAAACCCCCAACTCGTTTTTATCTCAAAACCCTAGAATTAGAAATCTATCAATTCTTTATTTTTTCATGAAATTGAGATATGGGTTTTGTTAATCGGTGGCATCTGAAACTAATGGTACTATTTGATTTAAGTTTTAAACCCATCTCGACCGAAACCCCCAAAACCGTTTGTTTCAAGAACCCTAGATTTTGAAATCCATCAATTCGTTGTTGTTTGTTAAAACTAACATAGGGATTTCGTTAGGTATCCTATTTCGAATATGTGGGTAAGTTTAATTGGATTTTTGAATTCGTTTGAATCAAAAACCCGAAATCCGTTCTTGATATGAACCCTAGAACTCGGATTCGTACAATTTGATGTTAGAAGCCACAATTAGCATAGGGCTATGCTTAGTCGCATGTTTTAGTGTGTGTAGGAACGAATTCTTACCTGTTTTGATGTAGAATCGATCGGGTTCGACTAAAGCTTGTCTTTCGGCCACCCTTTGGATCAAATGAACAATATTAGGCTCTTGGAATTGAATTGTTGTATGAGGAACTCTCTAATAATGCCGATTGAAAGTTTTTAGTGTCCAATTGTGTGACTTTTTGTCGAATTGTATGAGTTCTATAGATTCCAATTGACGATTTTGTCTTGAATAGGTTTTAATTGTTTTAATTCGGCCATTAATGGTTAATTAACTTATAATAACCGTTAGGAATCATCAATATGGGTTTTATGATTGATTAATTCGATTAATGATGATGAATTACTATTAATTTCGAATTTCCTATTTAATTTGCAACGAATTTTGACCTAATAAGTCAAAATTGATTGTCTCATGTAATTACAAATGTAATCCTTGTAATTTTATTGCTTCTAGACTTGTTTTGTTCAATTTCAATCCTTCCGGTTTGATTTCGTATGATTTCATATTGTTTCCGTTAACTTTTTGGTTAACGGGGTTAGTCCGGAATGTCGGATTGTCACAGCTGCCTCACCCGGTGGGTCACTATTTCCCTGCAAAATGTTTAGATTTAAAACGTCAGCACAAAGCTGGTGAGTTCGTAAAGTTCATGTTCAACAATATGATATGCAATACAAGTTTTATCAAAGTTCAGTTCAAGATAACCATGGGACCCGTATCTAGTTCCTTTCGGACTGTTATGTTCTTGTTTTATGAAGATACTACCCGTTGGTACATATCTTAGTGCCTCATTGTCTTAATGTCTATCACTACATTAAGAAGCTCTAGAAGAAGATAACAAACGTTTACACCAAGGGGAGTTGCAAGCTCCCGGCAAATGGGTTGTCAGCCGATAGTACTATCATTGTTTTTTGTTCAGCCCCACATGGGTTCACTAGATACAGTTCAGAAATGAGGACTTATAAGTTCTGTGATAGTGTTCTGTTCTACAGGCAAAATCCCACGAAATCCACAAGTTCTCAACAATCACATGAAATCACGCGGATAACAGTGATACATATCATATAGTTCTGAAAAGTTTCACAGTGCTACCCCGGCGTTTATAAAAGATTAAAAAGAAAAGCAGTTGTACGAAACTCACCTGATAACTCAGAAGTAGCAGAATATCACACGACTGATAATAATAGGGTGATTCAACATTTAGTTATATTTAATGAGTTATTTAGGTTTTAACCTACTGATTAGATCTTTCTGAACGTCCAATGTCAAAGACATTGTCTTAATAGTCATCAACTAATGTTAAGTATGTAATCAGTTAATTTGATGTTATATCATACAATGTATGATAATGTAGGAACCTACATTGAATCAGGTTCCTAATACAAGGTTGATGACGCACTTGATTAATCAGAATAATCTCAGATTAACCCAATAGTTAATGTTGTTGATTATAGTGCTATAACAGTTTCTAGATAGATTAATGACTTAGAAATAATCAATACTTGTTATTGATTGCCCAAATATCATGAAATATCATAATGTAGCATTAGAATAGGTTTAATAACCATTTTTAACATACTAATCTGACTGTTATCATAAACATCAGATAATCGTTCCAATGAGTATGTTAATGATTGTGATTAGTTTAAAACACTTGGATTTAACCTTGCATTTCAAAGATTAACTAAACTAATCACCTACATTGTCATAATCAAATGGTTTAAACCATTATAATCATGGGTATGATTTCATGCAAACCGGGCATTACAACTGATCAAAACAAGGATTTACCATTAGAACATCATGTTCTTCGTTTATAATCAATCCTAGCCATCATCTAGGCAATAATCAACAATCCTAACTATCTCATTACGTTCAAAATCAAGCTCTAATCAATCAAAATCAAACTAGAAGGTTAAAACGAATCATTATCTAATCTGACGGAGTTTTGAGCGTAGAACAACGATCAGTACTTGCAGATAAGTTCCCTGGCTTCAACCACACGATCAAATGGCTTTAAAATTGAGATTGGATGGTGAAAATTGATGTTCTTCGCCTGGTGTTCGTCTGAGTTCGAGAGATGTAAAAGAAATAAACTTTGCATGAAAATCTGGTGAAGAAATCTGATCCATTGCACCGCCTCACCTGTCGCTTACCGCGAAGAGGAGCCAAGAAGAGCTTCGCGTACCGCGAAGAAATCCGGAGAAATCAGATATTTTTCGAGCATCGTATACCGCTGAGAACCCTCAACCCATCCTTATCGTACCGCGACGAGCCCAGAAGTTCAATACTTAGAAATTTTTCTTCGTTTTTCGATTCCGGACCATCCAGGACTCCATTTCGCACACGGTTTTCGTCCACGTTCATCATTTATCGCATACTTTCAATTTTTAATAATTTCAATCATTAAATCAACGTGGATTTCTAGAACGACCACATATGATCATGTCATCGATGACGTAATCCTCAACTGCAATTGTCACAGTCTCCTCCTGTTAGAGAAATTTCGTCCCGAAATTTAGTGAAGACTTACATGATGACAATCGTTTATGAGAATAGATGTGGGTATTTTGCTTTCATTCGATCTTCACGTTCCCACGTATACGCCGGTCCTCGTTGCGAATTCCATCGTACTTTGACTATTGTATGCGACTCCGTTTCAATACTTTCACTTCTCGATCCATCACCTCTACTGGTTCTTCAATGAACTGAAGTTTTTCATCGATATGAATCTCTTCGAGAGGTACGATCAACGATTCATCAATTAGGCACTTTTTCAGATTAGATACATGGAAGACATCATGAATATTACTGAGTTCAAGAGGTAACTCAAGTCTATAGGCTACTGATCCAATTCGTTCAAGAATTTTGAATGGTCCTACAAATCTTGGTGAAAGCTTACCTCTCTTTCCAAATCTGAAAATGCCCTTACAAGGTGAAACTTTCAACATTACTCGATCACCTATTTGGAATTCTAAGGGTCTACGACGATTATCAGCATAACTCTTTTGACGATCGCGAGCAGCCTTAATTCGTGCTTGAATGAGTTCGATCTTATCAGTTGTTTCTTGAATGAATTCTGGGCCTATGATCTGGCTCTCACCTACCTCAGACCAACAGATAGGTGATCTACACTTGCGTCCATAAAGTGCTTCGAATGGAGCGCATTGAATACTAGTATGGTAGCTGTTATTGTATGAGAATTTAACAAGTGGAAGATGAATATCCCAGCTACCTCCTAAATCAATCGCACAGCTTCTGAGCATATCTTCTAGAGTTTGATTTGTTCGTTCAGTCTACTCGTCTGTTTGTGGATGATAAGCTGTGCTCATATTGATTTGTGTGCCCAGAGCATTCTGAAGAGTTTGCCAAAATCGAGACATAAAATCGACTATCTCTGTCAGAAATGATAGAGATCGGTACTCCATGTCGAGATACAATATCATTAACATATAGTTTAGCGAGTCGATCCATAGAATAGTCTTCTCGGATGGGTAAGAAATGCGCAGATTTAGTAAGGCGATCAACGATAACCCATATAGAGTCATGATTATGTGATGTTCTGGGTAATTTAGTGATAAAATCCATAGAGATCTGAATTCATTTCCACATGGGATTCTCAGGTTGTTGTAATAACCCAGAAGGTCGTTGATGTTCAGCCTTAACTTTAAGACATGTTAAACATCAATCCACGTATTCTGCTATGTGTTTCTTCATTCCAGGCCACCAGTAAAAATCTTTAAGATCTTTATACAATTTATCAGCACCTGGATGAATAGAATACCTGGATTTGTGCGCCTCATCCAAGATAATTGTTCTAGAGTTACCAAATAAAGGAACCCAAATTCGGCTTTTGAAATACAGCACTCCGTCAGTCTTGGTTTCGAGTTGCTTGTCTAATCCCCTTAATTCCTTAGCATGGTAGTTCGTTGCTTGTAAAGCTTGTTGCTGAGCTTCTTTAATCTGAGGAATTAGACTGGTTCGAATAGTCATCCCTAATGCTTTCACACGTAAAGGTTTGACTCGTTTCTTGCGACTCAAGGCATCGGCTACGACATTCGCTTTACCTGGATGATAACGAATTTCACATTCGTAGTCGTTTAAAAGTTTTACCCACCGCCTCTGTCGCATGTTCAACATCTTCTGATCTAGAATGTGTTGGAGACTTTTGTGATCAGTGTATATAATACACTTGGTTCAATATAAATAGTGTATCCAAATCTTAAGTGCAAACACTACTGCACCAAGTTCTAAATCATGAGTGGTATAGTTCTTCTCATGTACTTTCAGTTGTCGAGAAGCGTAAGCAATTACTTTATCTTTCTGCATTAAACCACACCCAAGACATTGACGAGAAGCATCACAGTACACTGTGAAATTATCGATACCTTCCGGTAATGCCAAGATCGGTGCATTGCAGAGTTTGTGTTTCAACAGTTGGAATGCCTCCTCCTGTTGGGAACCCCATATAAACGGTTGATTTTTCTGTGTCAATGTGGTCAGTGGCAAGGCTATCTTTGAAAAGCTCTTGATGAATCGGCGATAATAACCTGCCAGCCCTAAAAATTGACGTATTTCAGTTGGGGTTCGTGGTGTTTCCCATTGTTTCACAGCCTTGATCTTACTGGAATCCACTTGAATACCGTTCTCATTCACTACGTGCCCAAGAAATTGAACTTCCCGTAACCAAAACTCACACTTGGAGAATTTGGCATATAATTTCTCATGTGCCAAAAGTTCTAAGATCAATTTCAAGTGTTGAGCATGTTCTTGCTGGTTTCGAGAATAAATGAGAATATCATCAATAAACACAATCGCAAATTTATCCAAATAAGGTCTACATACTCGATTCATCAGATCCATGAAAACTGCAGGTGCATTTGTTAATCCAAACGGCATTACTAAAACTCGTAATGTCCGTATCGAGTTCTGAAAGCATTTTTAGGAACATCATCATCATGAATTCGTAACTGATGATATCTAGATCTTAAATCGATTTTTGAAAAGTAAGTAGCACCTTGAAGCTGGTCAAACAGATCATCTATTCGTGGCAATGTATAACGATTTTTGATTTTCAGTTTATTGAGTTCCCTGTAGTCAATACACATCCTGAATGAACCATCCTTCTTTTTCACAAAAAGAATAGGTGCTCCCCAGGGTGAGAAACTAGGTCTAATAAAACCTTTGTCTAACATTTCTTGTAATTGACCTGAAAGCTCTTGCATCTCTGAGGGTGCTAAACGATAAGGAGCTTTAGCTACAGGTGCTGTACCTGGAATTAAGTCAATACGAAATTCGACTTGTCTCACTGGGGGTAATCCTGATATATCCTCAGAAAAAACTTCAGGAAAATCCTTGACTACTGGAATGTCTTCAATACGTTTTTGTACAGAACAGTTCTCGATCACATGTGCTAGAAAGGCTTGACAACATTTCCGTAACAGTTTCTGAGTTTGCATACAAGAAATGATACCAAGTTTTCTACCAGCTCATTCTCCTTGAACTATCAGTGTATTACCATCAGACAATGGAATTCGGATCATCTTGTTTTGACATACAACTTCCGCTTGGTTATCAGAAAACCAGTCCATACCAACCACAACATCAAAGCTCCCAAGCTCAATAGGAAGTAAATTGATATTGAAGAAACACCCTTGAATGACACTGTTAGTTTTAATCAACTTGCCATTAGCAAGTTCAATAACATAAGGAGTTTCTAGATCTACCGTAGGCAATGAAAGTAATGATGCAAATTCAGGAGAGATAAAACTCTTATCTGCCCCTGTATCAAATAGAACTGATGCGTAAAGAATATTAAGAAGAAACGTACCAGTGACAATATTTGCATCATGCCTTGCCTCAGTTGCACCAATATGAAAAGCTCTTTCCCTAGCTTCATTCCCCGGATTGGTGTTGTTGTTCGGACAGTTTCTCATAAGATGGTCAGGATTTCCACATTTGAAGCATGACCGATTGTTTTGAGTGGTTTTTCGTGGTGCTTGGTTTTGTGGTTAAGCAGGAAAGTTGCAATATCTAGCATAGTGTCCAACTCGATTACAATTCAGACAAACAGGACATGACCCTGTGTGATGGAATGGACACTTGTTGCATTTGGGTGCCTGCCCAGTATAAACTTTCCTCTCAGGAACAGTTGCACCATAGTTTTTCACAACTGGTTTGCTCTGGCTAGTCTCAGCTGGAGCCTTTGTTTTGGTTTTGCCAAACCACTTTCGTTTAGTACATTTAGAAACATTAGAGGTACCGATATCACTACGGCCCACAGCCGTCTGAGTTTTTGTAGACAAAGTACCACTCCTTACCGCCTCATCGGTAAGCTTAGTGGTCAAAAGAATTTTACGTTTCAAAGTTGTAGGTTCAGCTGCAGTCACCATTCCCCGAATTTGGGGAACCAGACCCTTGATATACTTCTGAATCAAAGCTACTTCCGTAGGAAACATATTGGGAAGTAAGCAAGTAAATTCATGAAAACGATCGGTATAAGCTAAACAATCAGCACCGATCATAGAATGATTCCATAATTCCTCATGGAGCTTTTGAATTTCAGTGATTGGGCAGTAATCTGACATAATCAGAGTTTTAAAATCGTTCCAGCCCATCGAGTCAACTAGCTGAGCCCAAAGTTTTAGCCTGGGTATTCCACCAGGTTAGAGCTGAATCTTTCAAAGAACAAGCAGCATAAGACACCTTATGCTCTACCAAACATTGGCTGATCTTGAGTTTTGTTTCCATTTCCTCGATCCATCTCAATAGTCCAGCTGCTCCTTCTTTGCCCATGAAAGTAGGAGGGTTGTAAGAAGCAAAGTACTTATATGTACATCCTTGCTGTGGTGGATCAGGAACAGTTGTTTTTGTTGTTGCACCGGTGGTATTATGAGTTTCAACGTGACCACCAGTAGCGTTATGTTCAGCGTGATCATGGTTCCCACCAGAACCTGTAGTGTTATTAGGTTGGTGTTGTGTCAAAAAACCACAAGCAGATAGCTGTTCTCTCACAATTCGTGCTATCATTGCTTCATTTGATTCAGATCCACTTGCACCAGCAAGTGGAACAGTGTTCGTTTCAGGGTTCACTGGTGGAACCGTGTTCATTTCTGGGTTAACACATGGATCCGGATTTGATTCAATTTTAAAAGGTGGAACTTGATTCATTTCAGGGTTAGTAACGTTCTTGGTAGCTCTCTTAACTGGTCGACCTCTTTTAGGAGCCATTGTTCTGCTCACATGCAGACAAATTCAGGTCAGTTCAAGAACATCAAAAATATAACCCGTTCAATCACATAAATTCAATCATTTTTAGTTACACTGAAACTTTATATTGAAATGTGATGATAAGAAATTATAGTATAACTACATTGATATAGTTCAAACATGTTCTCAGCACACAAAGATCACACAAATGTTCATAGTTATACTCAGTCCTGTTAATTCAAAAACATGTTAAAATATTACACAACTCACAGTACTGTGATATAAATATGTTATTACCCATGTTTTTGATATATTAACATACAAGACATTGATAAGTTCTCACACAGAAATGTTCACACACAGTTCTTTGATACATTGCCACACTGGCAATAGATATGTTCTTGTTCAAAAATGTTCTCATAGTTCTATGACATATTGCCATACAGCCAATAGATATGTTCTCACACAACAACATTCCCATAATTCTGTGACCTATTGCCATACAGGCAATAGATATGTTCTTGTACAAATATGTTCTCATACAAGTATGTTCTCACACAGATATGTTCTCACACAGATATGTTCTCACACATATATGTTCTCACACAGATATGTTCTCACAGTTCTGGTTATAGTTCACACAAGTTTGTTATGAAAATATAGTTCACACATCACACACATAGCTCATTACACAGACAAATATACAAAAGCAACCATTTTATTACTATCATAGTTTTGTACAACCATAACAAGTTTATACAGACTGCCAGAACCAAGACATTACAACTA
Source organism: Mikania micrantha (assembly GCA_009363875.1). Lineage (NCBI taxonomy): Eukaryota > Viridiplantae > Streptophyta > Magnoliopsida > Asterales > Asteraceae > Mikania > Mikania micrantha. Next base: position 53,157,991 of record CM018693.1, read on the forward strand.
CATACTGGGGATCTATTTTACAACCAAAAACATCCCCCAAACATCCCATCCTCAACCTGCCCGCATGCCACTGATGATATCCACAATGATGATCCCCAAAATGACCTCCTGAACATACTCATCGTATGAAATACGATAAGCAAGAAAATATCATGGCTACAACTGCCATGATCACAGCCAGGACTATCATCCTGGTCTCAAAGCTGACTGCCCCAAACCAAACTAAAAACTCTCTCACTCACCCTACTCCTGCTCTCACTACCTCCACCTGCTGCCAAAACGCAACAATAATCCTCTGCCTCCAAGTCCTGCGTAAACGCTCCTCTACAGTGACCCTCCATGCTCGGGTCTCAGTGTCTAATGTGTTCACTTGATCCAATAGGGTCAGATTAGAGGTAAGAATCTCTAATACCGTGTTACGGGTATCATCAAGAGTGGCGTTCTGCTGCTGCATCTCCTGTCTCATCCCTTGCAGATCCTAGGAGACCTGCTGTAGCTGGGCTCTAAGCTCAGCCTGGTGGGATGATTCCCTCACCTCATGCACAACATGTGGCTCATCTCTCGGTGCTAACAGATGTCTAGGAAGAAGTCCAGTAGTGTTGCGGGCCTGCCCCCGCATCCTCCTCAAGCCATCCCATCCAGGGACTCTCTGTGGGGAAAGACTATGTCGTCCATCTGCAGCTGTATTCTCAGCACGAGGCTGAGAATGTCCATGTGATACTGACTATGCTGGTGGTGGTGGTGGAGTAACAAGTCTAGGAGATGATGGTGTGTGTGGTACTACAGGTGTCGCTTGAGAGGCTGCAGATGAAGCCTCAGAAGGATCCGAATAAGAACCCGAGCTCGAGCTAGGTGTGTCATCAAGTACTACATATGGAAACCTCTGGTAAATATAACGCTCAGGTGGGTTGGCCATCGCTGTACAAACACAATTTCTAGATCAGTACCATGAAACAGATATTGAAAAAAAATTTTCAACATGAACATGATATGATGTCTCTTCCTATCTCAAAGCAACTACTTGTTTAATAGTTATTAATGTTCTACTTGAATTAAATTAAACTAGAATGCACACGTGTTGCAAATGTCAGTTATGCTGGCCACTCATAACTGGAATTTGTACCACCTGATTATCCTGACTTAATTCAAAACAAGTTTTGTTCGTTAATTATGTTCGATGCTCTCTGTGTTACTAAACGAGCCTATGGTTATAGTTTAGGTTTCTATGTCAACCTAATTCTCTATAACCTATTGCTCTGATACCACCTTGTCACATCCCCACCTCTCGTCACCTGTTGATGATGTCACTAAGAAGATTGCGGAAGCATAGGGGTGATGTCTCAGAGATGAGGGGTGACTTACTTGATCCAATATCATAGCACACAGATTACCTTAAAGTGAATATATTACAAGGATATCGTAATCACAACCAACATTACATTATATAAACTAAGTTATTACATTATTTAATTAAAAAAGTTAAAAGTGCTGCCTCACTCGGTGGGTCACTATCTCCCTGCAAAATGTTTAGATTTAAAACGTCAGCACAAAGCTGGTGAGTTCGTAAAGTTCATGTTCAACAATATGATATGCAATACAAGTTCTCACAAAGTTCAGTTCAAGAAAACCATGGGACCCGTATCTAGTTCCTTTCGGACTATTATGTTCTTGTTCTGTGAAGATACTACCCGTCGGTACATATCTTAGTGCCTTATTGTCTAAATGTCTATCACTACATTAAGAAGTTCTAGAAACAGATAACAAACATTTACACCAAGGGAAGTTGCAAGCTCTCGGCAAATGGGTTGTCAGCTGATAGTACTATCATTGTTTTCTGTTCGGCCCCACACGGGTTCACTAGATACAGTTCAGAAATGAGGACTTATAAGTTCTGTGATAGTGTTCTGTTCTATAGGCAAAATCCCATGAAATCCACAAGTTCTCAACAATCACATGAAATCACGCAGATAACAGTGATACATATCATATAGTTCTGAAAAGTTTCACAGTGCTACCCCGGCATTTACCAAAGATTAAAAAGAAAAGGGGTTGTACGAAACTCACATGATAACTCAGAAGTAGCAGAATATCACACGACTGATAGTAATAGGGTGATTATGCATTTAGTTATATTTAATGAGTTATTTAGGTTTTAACCTACTGATTAGATCTTTCTGAACGTCCAATGTCAAAGACATTGTCTTAATAGTCATCAACTGATGTTAAGTATGTAATCAGTTAATTTGATGTTATATCATACAATGTATGATAATCTAGGAACCTACATTGAATCAGGTTCCTAATACAAGGTTGATGACGCACTTGATTAATCAGAATAATCTCGGATTAACCCAATAGTTAATGTTGTTGATTATAGTGCTATAACAGTTCTTAGATGAATTAATGGCTTAGAAATGATCAATCCTTGTTATTGATTACCAAAATATCATGAAATATCATAATGTAGCATTAGAATTGGTTTAATAACCATGTTTAACATACTAATCTGACTGTTATCATAAACATCAGATAATCGTTCCAATGAGTATGTTAACAATTGTGATTAGCTTGAAACACTTGGATTTAACCTTGCATTTCAAAGATTAACCAAAATAATCACCTACATTGTCATAATCAAATGGTTTAAACCATTATAATCATGTGTATGATTTCATGCAAACCGGGCATTACAATGGATCAAAACATGGATTTACCCATTAGAACATCATGTTCTTCGTTTATAATCAATCCTAGCCATCATCTAGGAAATAATAAACAATCCTAACTATCTCATTACGTACAAAATCAAGCTCTAATCAATCAAAATCAAACTAGAAGGTTAAAACGAATCAGTATTTGCAGATAAGTTCCCTGGCTTCAACCACACGATCAAATGGCTTTAAAACTTAGATCGGATGGTGAAAATTGATGTTCTTCGCCTGGTGTTCGTCTGAGTTCGAGAGATGTAAAAGAAATAAACTTTTCATGAAAATCTGGTGAAGAAATCTGATCCATTGCACCGCCTCACCTGTCGCGTACCGCGAAGAGGAGCCAAGAAGAGCTTCGCGTACCGCGAAGAAATCCGGAGAAATCAGATATTTTTCGACCATTGCATACCGCCGAGAACTCTCAACCCATCCTTAGCATACCGCGACGAGCCCAGAAGTTCAATACTTAGAAATTTTTCTTCGTTTTTCGATTCCGAACAATCCAGGACTCCATTTCGCACACGGTTTTCGTCCACGTTCATCATTTCTCGCATACTTTCAATCTGTAATAATTTCAATCATTAAATCAACATGTATTTCTAGAATGACCACATATCATCATGTCATCGATGACGTAATCCTCAACTGCAATTGTCACATAACAAAATAGTTGAAAGTAAAAGTGGGGCTGTAAACTCACCTGAGTTTAGTAGTGCGTTCTTCGCGTGAACGATATAGTGTGTCTTTTAGCGGTTACCTATATCACATAGGTGTTAAGAGTTGGTGTTCATATTCATGTGGGTCTCACAGGACCGTATTCGTGTCCAAACGACTCCTGGTTGTTATATGGGTCGGGTTGACCGTGTTTGACCTAACGACCCCTTGGTGACGTTTTTAGTTCGAGTGATCGTGTGACGTGTAGAATAGTGTCGTGTGATGTGTGTGAGTACCAAAATCGCATCCGAGGGATAACTTACTATTTGCAGTAAGTTTCCATTTTAGAAAAGTTTCCATATTAAGCAAGGTATGCAAGAAATCACTTTTCGATTATTCTAATATGTATAGTTAACCTAAATGAGCACGTTATCACATAGCACATAGTCACACTTAGACGATTGGACATGTTTCGTATTTAAAAGTTACCATATATAGAAAGTTCACCTTTCTCATCATCCTAGTTATTAACAATTATTTCTATCATGTTTCTAAGACTCTTGACATTATCATTATAACTCAAAATTGACCAAAGCATGATATTATGAACAAGTCTTATAATCAAAGTTTCCATTTATGGAAACTTGTCACAAATACACATATTTCCATCACTTTAATAAATCAAAACACCTAGTATCATCATGTTAATTCTAAATGACCATGTTATGCAAGCAACAATCTCAAGTTCATCACTCAATAACCGTTTGCAAATAAAAGTTACTATTTTTAGAAGGTTGTAAAAATAAGCATATTTCACTAAGTCTAACAATCAATCTCATCATAATATCGATATCCTAGTTTCAAATAACCACTTGATCATGCTTGTCATAACTAACACATTGCTATTTACAGATTTAGTAAAATAAAGTTACTATTTATAGTAACTTATGTCATACCATCAATTTTAATCATTTGAAAGCATCCATGATCCATATTGCTATCTTGTTAATCCAAGAAATCATGTTAAACATACTAACATCATCAAGTTCATCATCTTTGCATATTTGTAGCTTAAAAGTTACTATTTTTAGAAATAAATGTGTAAATCATAACTTTTAGCAATTCCATCAAACCAAATGCATCCATAATCATTCTATTAGTCCCAAATCATTATTGGTCATAGTTCTAAACATATGCATGTTCCGATTTCATCAAAAATCACCGTTTCATATTATCAAAGTTTCTAAATATAGAAACAATGCTACAAATTGTCACTTTGACCACAATAATCACAATAAACCTTGTACATAATCCCAAACATCATCAATAATCATAAGTTCATATCCAAAATCATCTAGATATACTTAGACCGTACATGCATGTAACCAAAAGTAACCATTTCTTTATAATAACAACCAATACTCCTTAAATCTCATTAACAACATCATATATAGATCATCCCAATGTCATCAAATCAGTAGTAAACATACAAATTCACAGAGCAAAGTGGGTGAAATTTCGTGCATGTGAGGTGTGAGTGGATTGCCTTGCATGTGGGTTTAGAGGTGATTTTAAGCTACAAGGGATATAGAACTACCTTCAAAGATCTTAAGAACACTGAGATGATGCTTGTGCAGATCTAGATCTGGATCAGCTCCAGAAGTGGCTGATATTGGTTTCACGACAAGAAAAGAGGTCGAATGGTGCTACGAAACTCCTCCTAAGTTTCTGGGGTCTTCAATCTTCAATGGTAGCTTGTAAGAGACCTTCTAGGAGCTCCAATGGTGCTTAGCAGAGAGTTTGGTCGACCAGATAGCGTCTTGGTTCGGGGAATATGAGTATAGGGTGGCTGGTAATGATTTAGTCTTGGTTTTATGAAGATTTTACGTGTTAGGCTCCATCGCGTACCGCCGAGTCTGCAAAAGGAGTTTCTCGGCGTACCGTGGCGTGTTTCGGGATTCAATTCTCCCGCCCGTCCTTCGCGTACCGCTAAGATCCACTCAGGATTCCTTGGCGTACCTAGGCCCAATTTTGTTGTTTGGATATGTTCTTCGTGTATTTCAAGATTACGATCTTCGTTTCTCGACATATTATCGTTGTTCCACTTGTTTTAGGTTCCCTGGAGCCTAGGTGTAGTGAAAGTGGACTGTGGTTTGTTTATTTCATCAACTTTCGTTATTCAAGACACGTGTGAGCGTTTTACGATAATTCCTCGAATTATCTGATTACTGTGTGTGTTTGGACTGTTGTGCCACGTGTCACACTAATTATCACTAGTTCTAGTGACACGTATGTTATAATAATACACATTATTATTAAAAATAAATAAATGTTGACGTGGAAAATACGATGTGTCACATATTTGACGAGAAATTCACTAAAAAATATTCAAATAGACTATTTATTTATTTATGATACATTTTAAGTTAAACTAAATTGATGTTTTTTAAGAACAATCCATTTAGACCTAAACTAATTTTGTTTAAAATCCGTTATGACCCGCACGCATCCTGACCCGAACCCATTCTGACCTGTTACCCAACCTGCCCATTTTGTCAGGCGTACGCATAATCAATTGCGTTTAATATAATCATTAACGAAGAATTCATAACCGAATTATACTCGTTCAAACCATAAGCAGATTCTGATTAAAACAACAACAAAATTCCAAATTTAATACCCAAAATCCTTGGCAACTCATTTATGAAACAAAGGAAACCAAGAACACCAGCTGAGGTTCTCTCAATCGTCTAATCGATCTCACGCACACTCAAGATATGAAATTCAACCAAACTCGGTCAATTAGAAATTATACCAAGTTAGTGTTATATGCATTTTGATCGGTTTGAAGCAAATAACAAAGGTCCTAAGTTAATGTGCATTTTGTGATTATTTTATTTTATTCATTTAACCTTTTAAATTAACTCTACAAATTATAAAAAGATTTTCTAACATTTTTAAAATACGTTTTCAACATTCTATAATTTTTGGAGAATTTTTCTGAAAATATAAAAGCATTTTATTAATTATTATAGTTTTAAAATTAACGCCAGGTTATGAAAAACTATAAAAATTGCATAAAAATTATTTTTATATATTCTGAAATCATTAAAGTATATTTTATTATAAATTAGAAGGTTTATAAAACGTGTTTGAAATAATATAATTATTTAAGTCTAAAGAATGTTATATATTAAACAATAAAACATAATACGTAAAAACCTTATAAATTTTATAAAACTCACAAAAATATTTTCAAATAATCTGAAAATGTTTCAAACAGAAAATATTTTTTATTTAAATAAAACCCTTCATTTCTGTTATAATTTTAATACATAAAGGATGCACGCATTATATAAATAATTATAAGAATAATTTTATATAAATATTTTTGATAATTAATTTTGAAAATTTTAATATATTTTATGAGATAAAATATTATATGACATGACTTTACATTGATACTTTGTGATTTGTTCCAAAATTTGAGTTTTAAAAACAATAATGTCAATAAATTTAAGGTTTATTAAATTTAAATACTCTCAACTTTGGTCTTTTGATCAAAAATACCCCTAACTTAGAAAAGATGCTTACTGTCACTCCTAACTTTCAAAACATATTTATTGACACTCCAAAACAGGTGTCATGTCTATAAAAAAATTTTGTTTTAGAGTGTCAATGGAAAATATTTTGAACGTTGTGAGTGACAGTTTACATTTTTTAAGTTGAGAGTATTACCGGCCAAAAGGTCAAAGCTAAGAGTATTTAAATCCAATAACATAAATTTAAATAGTTAAATAAATAGAATATTTATTAGATTTCAGCAGCATAAAGCTGACTTGTTTTACATGCATATCAGGTTGAATAATTTGAGAAAAGATAACAGGATGGTTCGTGGCATATCTTGAGGACCACCCTGGCATAGACTGGATATATTATATAACTGTTAGAAGTGTGGGCTATGTTTTAACGTTTATTTAGTATGTGTATATTATTTGATGTCATCACCTTAAATTGCGCTGCTGTAGTAATGTAATTATGGTTAAGGACTATGGGTTTGATGTTTTGCCAACCGAGGAGACTCCCGGGACTCGGGGCCTCTCATATATGAAACCTTTTTTTATTAAGAATTGAGTTTTTATCTGCTAAGCATATTTTAGAAAAAGATATAAAAAAATTAATTTCTAAACAAATTTTTGCAATATGGCAAGCATTATTAAGCAATTTTGATTTTCAAATTGAATTTATAAAAGGAAAAAACAATTCTTTACCCGATTTTTTATCAAGAGAATTTTTACAGGGAACACGAGCTCAGACTCTAAGAAGATTATTTTGACAAATCAACGATTATCAAAGTCTTCTCAATTTTCAAGTTCATCCCAAACCTCACCATCACCATTACCAATTGTCAACAGATTTGCTCCATTATCTCTAGCTCCAAAGCCTAGACCTCCTTATTCTTCTATCATCCAAACAAGAGTATTACCTAATTCTATAATTCATCCAAATTCTTCATAAATAACCAAATCTATACTGAGCAAACCTGAACCTATTACATATTCAATTAACCCAAATTATAAAGTTATAAAAATTCTGGAGCCTTTAGAAGTAGAAAAGGTTTCTCAAAGCTTTTTCAGTCTTATAGACTACCTATATCCAAGAAGTTGTCATTTTTATGACAATGATCAAAAAACCAGAGAATATTATCAAGCTATATTAATAGATACAGGATCAGTAGATATCCAACATATTTTGAATTCTCAAGATCCATCAAAAATCGATTATTCTAAGGTAAAAATTAGAAGAGTCATTACTCCTAAAGAATGGAGATCTAAACCATTTGTTCAAAAAACTCTTTCTAATTTCGATTCTTACCTTCAATATAATTATTACGATTATCAAGAAGCATGGGACAAAACTTTTTTATTAAGAAATTTCAATCATTCATGGTTCTTTCATTTTGATGATCAATTTTCAAACAATTATCCAAGATGGTTTATTAAGTGGTTCATATACATGTGGATTATCCCAAAAGCCCTTCCTAAAGAAATATCTCTAGCATTTAATAAGTTAATAGATTATTTTAACCAAGAAGGAACCCCCATGTTTGAGTACACTCTATAATTTATGAGCGTGTTTAGAATCCCATGGATTTCCTCATGGACTTACCATTATCAAGAACAACAAGATTTATCTCCCCCTCTTCTTACAAGGCATTATAGAAGTAAATGGTGAAGTAAATTTTTAGTCAATAAAGCTAATATTACAGCAGTTCAAGGGTCTTATAGGAATGTTACAAATCAACATGAAAGATCTATAAAATCTCCAATAATTCAGTCTCTCAATCAATATGAGGATGAAAATTATATTATAAGGCTACAATCATGCTCTAACCCAGAAGATATTTTACGCATTATAAGTGAAATTAGACATTCTCCATCTCCATCAAAGAAGTCTATAGCTGAAAACAATTTTTTACAAGATGCTCAAGATCCTTATGAAGACATAGGAGAAATATAAAAAAATTATTTAAATTTTTTTTATTTATTAGACTCAAGACTGGCTTCTAGTCTGACATAAAAGAAGATCAATTATTCAGTATGAAGATAATCAACTTTTTCAAGGCATTCTGAAAAGTAAGCCAATTATTCAGTATGAAGACAATCAACTTTTTCAAAGAAAATTAATTATGTAAGAAGACAACCAACTTTTTCAAGGAATTCTGAAAAGCAAGCCAATTATTCAGTATGTAGACAATCAACATTTTCAAGGCAAATTATTCAGTAAGAAGACAACCAACTTTTTCAGGGCATTCTAAAAAGAAAGCCAATTATTCAGTATGAAGAAAACCAACTTTTTCAAGACAAAATTATTCAGTATGAAGACAACTAACTTTCTGAAAAGAACACCAATTATTTAATATGAAGACAACCAATGGACGACACTATGAATTATCATTCTGATGATGCCCTCTAGGAATCTTTCCTATAAATTGAAGATTCAAGAGGATACAAAGGCATTCAAAAATTTAATAAAAACCCAGATGTATGAAAAAACCCTCTCAACCAAAGCTTGTATTATCCACAACCCAATGTTCAAAAAATCTTGTTTATCAAATTATAATAGTTCCATCCAATTGTAAGGAAATCATTTGTACTTCTGATATTCAAGAAATAAAAGAAGGTTTTTTTTAAATATTATTGTTTCTTAATTTATGCTTATGCCATAATGCTATCTTCTATTACAAATCATTATATACATATTAAATCTTCATGCTCTTCGATCCATGTCTTATGATGGTATCAGAGCCATGATGGTAGTAGTGTTATGATATCTAGTATATATCTTATTTGTAACTGATATAATGAAAAAAAATTATCTGAAAAACTAAATCATATTTTAAAATAATAAAAGGTTACTGTGTTGGTAAACCCTGTCGACCAGTCAGTTGGATTAGCATAAGACTCTCAGAGATGAGCTGGCGACCACGACTGTATGGGGGTGTTCCCTTAGTATATCTAAATCATTTTAAAATAACATTAAGTTAATTCAATAATAATTTAACATTAAAATGTTATAAATAATGAATCAGTTATCTAGATTTTTAGCACGAAAAGATCATAGCTCAAATACTTCTAATGATCAAGATGAATATTTAAACATGAATTCTTTATAAGTTAGTATTTCTCAAATTGAAAATAATTTATTAAATTGGAACATACCAAAACAAGATGTTAAAAATATATACAAAATAGGAACCTTTGATTTTTTACAAAATTATTATATAAAAACAACTGAACAAACTATACATATAAATAAAGAATATCAAAATCTATAATTATTAACTGTAGAAGCTATAAAAAGATACAGAAAAAATTATAAATTTTTACATATAGGATTAGTCAAGTAGCTATAAAACCAATGTTTAGATTAGGTATAGATGCTCACGTATTACTTATTTTAAGAGATGCGAGACATACTAATTTTTATAATTCGCTTTTAGCTATGGCTGAATCAAATATAGCAAATGACCCAATATACTTTAATTGTTTTTTCAATAGGATTATTTGATCCAAATATTATAGATACTTTAGTTTTACCTATTAAAACAAAAATTCTAGAATTTAAAGAAAAAACAAATGTTGCGGTAGTAATATATAGAGTTTATTATATAACTATGACTACTACTATAGAACCAAAAACTAAGTTAATATCTCCTAGAGATGAAACTATATTATTTGAAGCAAATACTATGCATGCGAAATAAGAACACCAAAAAGATTAAAATGGAATAAAATTAATCAATCATTATCATAGAATTTACAAGAAATAAATCCCTCAAAATCTATAGAAACAGAAAATCAAACGAAAAAGAATTAGCACAAACTCATAAAAGAACATGGCGTTCAAAATGTGTTACAATGATTTTTAAAAAAAATCCAAGATTTGGTTTCATCTTGCCAAAGTTATTTGGGTTAGCGCGTATTTAGTGGGTTATTTTTTGTGCCCAGCCCTATATATATATATATATAGGGAAGAGATCATATAATAACCCACTCAAATTGAGAAAACTCTGTAACTCAAATCCAATTGTTCAAATTTCCAAGATTTAATCTAATGGTGACATGTGTCACTAATTAACTTTTAATACAAAAGGGTATTATGGTCTTTTGTGATAACAACAAAAATCAGATTTAATATAAGAGTGACAAGTGTCACACTCTTAAAAAACCATCTATTTTTCCTATTTTTAAATTAAAGTCCCCCTTGATTTTTATACACTTATAACTTTTTTATACTATGTTATTTTTTTATAAAAATTACAACATTAAACTCGTCATATTTTTCTCGTTAATTTCATTATAATCATGCCAAATTTTTTTCAGACGTTAATAATTACACTAACGTAAAAAACATAAGTACGATAATTTTTCTCTTTTTTCAAAAATTTTCCATCAAAATTTTTTTTCTCTCATCTTAAATATATATTACAAACTTATTTTTTATTATAAAATTTGTTAATTAGATAAATTTATATCAAATAAGATACAAAGTTAGATAATTGTAACGTAAAAAAATAATAAGTTACAGCTCGTTACATCAGTATCATTATGAACACTTTGAAAAAATTCAGCTTGTTACATCAGTGTAATTAGGAACACTTTGAAAAAATTCAGTTCGTTACATCAGTGTAATTACGAACAGTTTGAAAAAATTCAGCTCGTTACATCAGTGTAATTTCGAAAACTTTAAAATTTTTTGACAAAACTATACTTGAATTAAAGATAAAAATGTGACAAATTTAATAGTGTAATTTTTTTAAAAAAATAATAATGTATATAAAAGTTATGAAGGTTTAAAAAATTGGGGGGTAAACTTTTATTTTAAAAATCAAATAAAGTACACCTCACAAATCTCCAAAATACCCTTAAAGAAATTTCAACCACTCATTTTTTCCAGATTTAATATGGACCACACATTTCAAATTCATTAAATTAGACAACCAATCAAATTGGGTTTATAAGTTACCTCAATTACCATGGGTTACCATTTGCTCCTTACCCTATATATGTAACATATGACACGAAAGCAGGTACTTAAATATTAAACCTTTGCTATCATTAAATAAATTTAAACCATCTTTCATATATTAAAGTATGAACAACCAAGTTACCCACGACACATAAAAAGAACCATGAAATAAATAACTATGAGGAGTGTATAAGGTTTATTTATTTATTTATTTTATTATTTTTTTTTTACTTTTCTTGGCCGATCGAAATCTCTAACCCATAACCAAGCCAGATAGATAATTGATGAACCAACTAAACATAAGCATAATATATGAGTATACACGTGTATGTATATATACGCGTATGTAAATACACGAGTATGGCATCATGAAAACATTGTTCCTAATTCCATGCATTAATCAAACTCATAAGGTTTAATCTAAACAAGGTGGTTTATTCTTAGTTCTATTTCAACTAAGAAATATCCTAGCCTTAAACAAAGATCCCACCAAATGATCAAGTATCATAAAAATACATCTATCATACTCTTATATTGACACCCCTCAACTTACGGTTCATAGTCCCTATATTTATCCATTTTATTCAAGAGATTTGAGATCTTAAAATCCATAAATAGACTATGGCTGGACCTTGGGAGATGATAACCCATCAACATAATAATTCTAACTAAATTAGTCCATCAAAACAAGGAACTTCCGTTGAGACTTCTCCTTTGGTCGAACCAAAACCCAACAAGAAGTAAGAATAAACTTAAAAATCTAACCAAAGAATGGTCATTTCATAATCTTAGAGAGAGAAAAAAAACTGATAATAAAAGATTTATAGTACAATATTTTGACCTAAAAGATACAACAAAATCCTAAGAATAAGACACATCTAACCTATCATTTCTCTTAAATCATCTCAGACTAGTGGGTGTGTCAAGGCACCCACTCACTCCACGTGTGCGCCACGTAGGCGCCACATAAGCACTCACCACAACCACTCATCCCACCATTCTGGTGGAAATGCCCCATTAACCCACTCACTCCACGTCATCATTCCTTTTTAATTTAAATTGAGATATAATTAATAAAAACAAATTACAAATTAATAAAAAAATTACAAACTAATAAAAAAAATTAATAAAAAAATACAAACTAATAAAAAAATTAATAAAAATATTACAAACTAATAAAAAAAATTAATAAAAATATTACAAACTAATAAAAAAAATTAATAAAAACGATTTTCCATAAATGTTCAATCAAATCGGCTTTGAGGTTCGCATGTGTATCCTCGTTGCGAAGCATTCGACGGTTTGCTTGTTTTTCTTCCTCGTTGATCTCCACATGCTCCAACAAATTCGGATCGTCTTCTTCATAAAATTCACATATCGCTCGACCGTTGTCTTCAATTATCATGTTGTGTAGTATCACACATGCGTATAACGCGTTTTGGATACGACTTGGCTTCCATGCTCTAGCAGGGTGTTGAATCATGTGCCACTTTTTCTTTAAAACTCCGAATGCTCGTTCAATATCCTTTCTTGCACCCTCTTGACTATTCTGGAAATACAGACGTTTTTCATCTTCAGTTTGTCGTGATGTAAACGATTTCACGAAAGTAGCCCATTGTGGATAAATACCATCGACTAAATAATACCCGTATTTGTATGTTGTGTCGTTGCAAATAAACTGCTGCCCGGGTGCCTTGCCTTCAATAAGATCGTTGTAAATCGGCGACTGATCTAGAACATTTATATCATTGTTCGATCCCGATGCACCAAAGAAGGCATGCCATATCCAAAGATCTTGAGACGCAACAGCTTCTAGCATAAAAGTCGGTCATGGATGGTCGCCTCGTTGGAATTGACCTCGCCATGCTGTTGGACAATTGTCCCATTCCCAATGGGTGCAGTCGAGACTACCTAACATACCGGGTAAACCATGAACCTCTTCATGAAACGTGTAAATCTGTTGGATGTCATATGAATTTGGTTTCCTCAAGTATTTTTTCGCGTACAATCTAATTACGCCTTTACAAAATTTATAAACACATTCCCGCCCCATTCGCTCAGACATCTGTAAATACTCATCAAAAGAATCGCTGCTAGTGCCGTAGGCTAGTTGCCGTATTGCAGAAGTACACTTTTGAAGACCGGAAAACCCGATCTTTCCTCTTCCGTCGCACCGTTGTTGGAAAAAATCATACTTTTGTTCCAAATCATTACGCACTCGTGAAAAAAGATTTCGACTCATACGAAACCGACGCCGAAATAAATGTTCGGGGTATTTCGGATTTTCTGAAAAATAATCTTCAACAAGACGTTCGTGAGCTCCAAGACGATCTCGATTAATCCGTGCTCTTCTAGTTAGAACAGGTCTTTCAACTTGTTGTCTGATGATGTCGAGAGTAAGTTGTGCGGCTTCGATTAAAAAATCTTCTCCTTCGCTAAAATCGTCATCCTCCCGTAGAAACTCCATTTTTATAAAAATACTGATTTTTTGTTTATTTTTTTTTGTGAGATGTGAAGATTTTAGAGAGTGTGTGTGAATATTAGAGGGTTTGTGATGATTTTATATATAGGTTTTATTTAATTTTTTTTTTTTAAATTGACCAACGGTCGAAACCCAACCCCCCACCCACGTCGTTGTTCTACTCACCCACTATATCTCACGCCCCTCTCACGCCCCAAGGGGGGCGGTGTGCCACGCCCAATCAAGCCCCAACCACGCCCGGCCACAAGGCACACCCCACGGTCTCAGCCAACTACCCACCTATTCCCCTCAATCGGTAGCCCCTAAAAACCCATTTAGAATATTCAAATCAAGCTTATCAAAACTATGACAGCCCCTTTTATGATGCTGCATACAAGGACAAACTTAATCTCCTTCCCAAGACATGATAGACTAAGGGGGTGTTTGTTTTTTTTAAAAAAGCTCTTCTAACCTCTTATGTCTGCGCCACGCAGATGCGGGAAGAGGTTAGAGGTTCGCAGATCGTTTGTTTTCTCGCAGACGTTTCATTAAAAAACATCTGCGCGGCCTCTTCTTGGCGCAGACGTGGACCAAGCTCTTCTTGAGGTCTTCCAACCACTTCCAATCCACTCCTCCATTTTCAGCCTTCGACCGACCGAACTCCTCCACCGCCATAGTCGCCGTCGCCGCCCTGCTCCACCGCCCTACTCGTCGTCGCCGCCATGCTCCACCGCCCTACTCATCGTCGCAGACCTACTCCACCGATCGCGACTGGTAAGTCCTCCACTGCCGCTCGTTAGGGTTTTAGAACGAGGGTTCGATCGAGGGTTTCTACTCCACCGCGGTCGTTCGATCGAGGGTTTCTACTCGTCGCAGACCTACTACATCATCTAGGTCGTTCGATCTATGAGCGAAGATGAGCGGAGATGAGCGGTGATGAGCGGAGGGTTTCTCGCCGCCGCTATGACGAAAACGAAGATGAGCAGAGGGTTTCTCGCCGCCGCCGTAGGGTCGTTCAATCGGAGGTGGGCGGCGGTAGGTGGAGGGGCTGAGGTCGAAGGTGGGGTTGGGACAATGGGGTTGGTGGTTGATCGGAGATGGTCGATCAGAGGGGAGGAGTTCGACGGTGGGGTTGGGACGGTGGGGTTGGGAAGAGGTTTTAAGTTGATTAGAAAACAAACACCCCCAAAAGTTCTTCTTGCAGGGGTTTGGTCCACCTCTTCTGCAAAAGATGTCTGCAGATGTGGTCCGCAGACCGCAGACGTTTTGCCTCTGAAAAAACAAACACCACCTAAGAATTATCATTACCTAAGGCATGGTACAAATCACCTCTTAACCTCCCACCATGCTTTTTCTGAAAAATGCAAGCTAGGAAGCCCAGCTTAAACTCAATCTAAAAAGACTAAACCACCCTCAATTACCTCTATAAATGGGATCCAAACCAAAGGAGGAATGCACATCAACACTTCCCACTTCTTGAGCTCCCTTCGGCCAGAATAACCACATGCTCCAGGAACATTCATTAGCCCTCATCTAAAGAAGCAACAAGCTGCTGCTGATCGAAGAATTATCAGGGGTTGAGGCAGTAGTCGACCAGCAGAGCACCGGCACCACCCAGCACCATACACGAGCAGCATAAGCGAACCAGAGGCAACCTCCTTACACCCCAATACCTTCAGATCTCCCAGCCTTGCTTGTTTTTCGTAAGTCTTTCTAAGTTCATTAATGTAGATTGTTAACCGAATAATGCAAGGCCACCCAAAGAAACTTTAACCAACTATGCACCGAAGAAATTTCATAAAAACAAACGTTCTGTTAGTTTAGAAAACAGATGCTAATAAAAACCAAAAGTAAGTAAAGATTAAGAAAACGTAGGAATTCAAATACGTATATTGTCAAACCAAGTTGTGGGTTGGAATCACTGAATTAATAAGAAGTAGATGTTTGCATGAATGCAACCATGTATGAAGAATATTGGGTAAACATTTATGGGACTCACATATGCATGCAAACAAACCCACGTAAATGTTTATACACATACACTTGAATTTTAGTTATACTTGTAAACATGCGTGGAAGGGTATAAGTGAGTAATCCCAACTCCTCACAAAAAGAATATGTCATTGAGAAGATAAAAACCTTACGTAAATTCTATGGTAAACTAAGTCACATATAAACTACATATGGTTGTATGTTTATATATATATATATATATACTAATAAACGGGTCTGTATAAAAAGAAACTAAAAGAAAGAAAATATTATGGGTTCCTAGTAAAAGGGTGTATAAACAAGTCACACAAAAAAAGACCTTAAAAAAATGTTGAGAACTCTTACAGACAAGAGGTTAAATAATAATAACTATACCAGTTGTAAGAATTAGTAAAAGTATGGGAAGATCAACCAAGTCTAGGCCAAGGAATGATTTAACATTTTAGCCCCAATCCACATGCGTTTGGTTATTTAAGCAGGAGGAAATTTTGGACAACAAATAAATATTTAGGTGTATAAATAAATAAATATGAATTACTGAATAATTACTTGGTTACACGTATGGAGAATCGATAATTTGTCAACGTAATCTTAAAATAAAAATTATTATAATTTTTGGGCGATATCGTAAGTCCCCTATTTTATTTTGGGCAACCTGGTAAGTCCCCCCCAACTTAACCTTAAAGAAAACTAAGATTTATAATCAACATACACTAAGACAAAAATATATTTCTATAACATAAGGGTTATTCCACGGATCTCATAAATCGCCATACTTTTGTAGGGCCTGAGAAGGACACTGAACCCTAAACTCACGGTTACTTGGAATCTCTCGATTACTACTCAAAGTGAGTTTTGTAGCCCCATTTTATTTAAATATTTATACTCTTTGAGGTGAAATACTTGCTATCTTACTTATCCATACGTGTTTATTAAAATGATATTGTTTGAATGTTTATTGCATGAGTACTTATTTCAAAGTCTCCATTGATATATATGTATGAATGTATGTATTATATCAGTTTTTCCACAACTATTTAGCTCAATTGACGAGCCGTGGATTAATATGGATAGTGCTATCGGGCTGACGACCCCATTCATTTCGAGATTTTGGTCGCTCCAAATCGCTCCCAAGTGCCTGGGCTTAAATGAATGTATATTTCCATTTACTATATATTTGATTGATTGTTGGCATTATGACGCGAAAAGTCATAGGTTTGGTTGTGGGCTCATGGTTAAGTAATCATTCTCTTGTGCTAATTTTAATTTAAACATTATATGGATAATTTTTATTAATATTTTGCTTCAACCCTTTATCGAGTCATAAACATACGGACTCACCAAATATTTTGGCTGACCATTTTTATGCATGTATTTCAGGAAATAACTAAGCTTGGATTATGCATGCTCTTTTGTGATACAACCGAAGATTTGGACAATATTGTTTTGATAGTTAGGCAATATGAAGAATCTTTATATGTTGTATTTATTTTGGAATATTGTAACTGACATTATGTATCGTTTATGGACCATGAATGCATGCTAGTAGTTTCTTAAAACACAATGCGTTCAGAGATCCGATTTCGTGACACCTTCGTGTTTCCGCTCTAGCGGGGGTGTGACAATATATATATATATATATATATATATATATATGGAAGTGTTTAAATAATAACTCATTTTAAAGCACTAACCCAGATAAATTTGCCAAGATGAAGCCAAATCTTGGATTTTTTTTTTTTTTTGAACATCATTGTAACACATTTAGAACACTATGTTCTTTTATGAGTTTGTGAAAATTCATCACCATTTAAGAGATATCATCGTTGTAAGTTTTTGATTTACAGCACTGTAACTGTTTTAGGCCCAAAACTTACAACGATGTAAACTCTCAAACGGTGATGAATTTTCGCAAACTCATAAAAGAAAATAGTGTTTTAAATGTGTTATAATGATGTTCAAAAAAAAATTCAAGATTTGGCTTCATCTTGGCAAAGTTATCTGGGTTAGTGCTCTAAGATGGGTTATTATTTGATCCCAATCCTATATATATATATATATATATATGTATATATGTATATATATGTATATCTATATGATACTAAGTTAATATCTCATGTATTACACGTATTGTATAAACAAATATTATATAGTAATTAATAAAAATTTAGTATTTAAAAAATGGTTTTTGAGATAAACTATGATTGAATTTAAGTTATTTTTTAACATTTCATTTTTAAAATTATATTAAAAACTATTTTTTATATACAACTCTTCTTGTTTAAACTTTTGGGTTTTGCTTTTTTAGAAAAATTGTTTTTATATAATTTTTATTTTCAAAATATATTTTTTAATATAAAGATTTGATTTATAATTTATTAAAAAATTATTAACAATATAAAAAATGTATAACTAAAATCATTAGTTATTGTATTTAATTTAATTTGAAAGAAAATATATAAATATCTAATATGAGAGAGAATTTGATAACATGGTTACATTGTAGCATATCCCAAAAATGGTTTAAGAATTTGACAAGTGTCATTAAGTGGTTTAAGAATTTGACAAGTATCATTTGAGTTACTTTTTATTATAGGTATAAGATTAAATAAGTTTGTAGAGATATATATGAAATTCTCCCTTTTTTATATACCTAATCATGTTAATGCCAACAATGTAACACATGCAATGGAGCTCTTAAACATTATGCGTTGTGTGATGGTGTTTTTTATTTATTATTATTAGATTCTTCTTTATTGTTTTCTTTATTTTTTTCTGGTTCTAGGCTGTAATGTTTCAACTTTAACCTTTTCGGTTTCTAAATTTCAACATGACATGTAAACTATATACAATATAGTTTTTTTAACACATTAATGTTTTTTACTCGACACCTACTCAAGAGCATCGGTATTGTTATATATTTGTTTTCTATTTATGTTTTGATCTTTGTAATTGTGTTGCCATTTTTTATCTATGTTTTGATCTTTATAGCTACATCATCATAATTTAACACGTTTCTTTCATATATATAACCACTTTAATTCCAACAATGTAATGCGCGTAGTGATGTTCGTAAACACGTCGTGTTGTGTGATACCTGTTTTGGTACTTTGATTGTATCTCTATCTTTTCTTTAGGTTCTGGCCTATTAACCTCTTTAGTTATATACTACATACTATGTGTTTTTAAACTATTAATTTTCATACCCTACTTTTATCTCTATAATTGTTGTCGTAACTTGACATGTTTTTTTTACATGTAATCATGTAATGTTATTGACGTAGAACGGGTAATAAAGTTCGTAAACATGTTGCATCGAGTGATGCCTTTGCTGCTTATACACACATACACATACCAACCTACTCTATGCTCTGGTGAAATCTGGAATTTGTTTTCTTGTCCCTCTCCTAATAAATTATAACAATTTTTAATAATCAAATATTATAATTTATAAATCTTCTTGTTCTAATAATTTGCTAATTTTCAAAAACTTGTTAAATTATAAATCTTCTTCTCAGCTTTCAAGTTTTCCATTTCTCTGAGAAGTCTTTGATTCATCCGTTGTTGATCTATCGCCTGATGTTGTACCTGTTGAAACATACTTAAAATATCATTACTAGACACAAGCACGGGAGCAGTAGTGGTCATTCTTGTCGAAGGAACACTTTCGGCCACAAATGTAGTCTTATTTCCAGAATTGTCGGGTTTTCTTGGTGAAAACAGGAATCTGCGAGGACACATTTGTAGTAGTGGCAGAAACAATAGGCAATGAAGAAGTTGATCTCGGTTGTGAAGCCATTTTTCAATATATTTCTTCTGAAAATGCCTTTAAACAAGGTTTTTGTTATAAAAACACAAGTCTGCCCCACGGTGGGCGCCAAATTGTTTCGGGTAAAAATTAATAAGTTTAAAAAGTGGGGTATTGTGTTTTACAAACAAATATGTTGAATATGCCAAGCCAATTGTCAGGATATCCTAAGGATATTCCTAAATATATAATCAAAGTAAATGGCTAACACATAAGATTTGTACGAGGAAAAGCCCTTATCCCGTAGGATTGCCGGCATAAAAACCTCGAGAGGTGACAAATGTCACTCTGCCTAGTTTTATTAATAATCAAATGAGCAAAATACAATGAAAGAGCACAAGTTGATCGATACTACGTTCGACAATGAGCTTCAGTGAGTTTTGTGTGTGTTCTCTAAGTATCCAGTGTCCTATATCGATCAATTGCCTCGGTATTTATATTAAGAATATACAAAAGAATGGTCAATAACGTTCATATGGTAGTTCCAAGTATTCCTGCACCTTCCAAACGTGGGAGACTCATTCAAACTAATTGCACAAATCTCACTTAGATGCCGCGTCTGAGTTGAATTAGTTCAAGCCTGCTTCCGTGATATTAGGTCCAGCTATATGACAATCTGTCAATCCTTGAAATCTCGCAATGCACATTAGACAACAGAGATAATTGTTAGTTTTGACATATATCCTTAAATAACCCTAATCCCGATATATACCGAATCCTGAAATATCCCAAGTGGAAATATTTAGCACCTAACAATTGTCCTCAATTTTACAGTTAGTGTATACAGCTGTAAAATTTGAAATTTAAAATTTGAATTTTTTAAGATTGACGGTTTCGTGATTAAATGGACGGTTGAGATAGGGATAACAGTTACTGTTTCGTGTCAGAATACTGCGCATATAATGATCACGCCTCTCTTCATTCAAATCAATTATCTTCTTTGATAATCCCTTTCGGTAAGTTTTCTATTTCAAATCCTCTGTTTTTCTGCTTTTTTCTTTAGTAAAAATGTTGAAATTTCCCTTCTTCATCTGAAGCTAGCGACTTCTTTGATCAAAACATTCTCCCTTATACTGATTAGAATGCTTGTACCTTCGATGATGACCATATTGAGGCCATGCAGCTATCTCAGGCCTTTCCCGAAGAAACCGTATTTTGTCGGTATGATCACGCTCTCAAAGCTGATCATAGTTCCACCTCATGGGTGTGTTTTCCTGAATACCCATTTTCTTTGGGTTTATCCTTCCCTTTTCCTACTCTGCTTTATGACTTTTTCCGCATTACTCGTATTTGTTATCCTCAATTAATGCCCATGGGTTGGCGTATACTCGTCTCCCTTCATCGATTAAACCATCAGTATGGTCTGAAAATCGGTCTCCCTGAAATCTGTTTTGCTTACCAACTTCGTACCCACGGGTATTCTCGTTTTTTGCTTCAGAGATGAAGTGGTGCCCCTGTTATGATTCATGGGGTTACTATGAATGAAGAAGAATGGAGAGATAAGTTTTTCTTTGTTAAGCGAAGTTCCATTTCTGGGGGAATGTCACTTCCTGTTAGTTGGTTGTTAAAGGGTAGGATATTTCGTTTGTTATTATCTTATCTCGGATTTTTATCAATTTTATTTGTATTTGTTTTTCAGCACCAAAATTTGAGTCGTTGGTCAGTGAGAATCGAGATACTGAACAGAGGGTACAATCTCTGTTGTTCATAGGAGAAAGAGAGCGGAAGCTTGTTACGACCTAAAAGGAAGATATCCATGTTTAATCCTCAACTCACAGCGCATCCTCACAACAATCCCACGCCCAGATGACCCCAGGTATTCTCTCTCGTAAAGTTTGTTTTGGATTTAATTGATCTCAGAGTTTTTATGTTTTTGCTTCTTATTTTCTTAGAATCTGTCTTTGATCTCAAAGACATTACAGATTTTCTAACTATTAAGAAAGAAAAGGTCAGTCCGGTTGCTCCCAAGGAGAGGATTATGGATACTTGCTCAACCAAGACATCAAAGAAGCGCAAGGGTACTGACGTAGTTAATGTGGATGATGTTCCCGACCTCCCTACCATTGATCTTCTTCAAAAGTTTATATTTGTATCCTTAGTTTGTTTATTCTGTCATAGCTGTATCATAAAATATTTCTGTTTTGCAGGCTATCCTCAAAGTTGTTGGTGATAGGGAAGCCTTTGAAAAGCAAATCGGGGATCTTGAAGATCAGAAGAAGATCGCTTATGCCAAGGCTGGACACTACGAGAAGGAGGCCCCGAAGTTTAAGAAGTTGGTCAAGGACAATGATGCTGCCCATAAGCTGAAAATAAATGTGATCATTGAGGGTATCAAAAAGTCCACTGCCGCAGCTATCCTTAAGGCAAAGATCCAGATGGCAGAAAAGTCAAAGCAAGAGGGCTCGGCTTTATGGGATACGGATCTTGTTTATTGGGTCAAGGTTTTAGCTAAGCTGACTGGGGATATGGCAGAAACTTCTGATGTAGCGTCAAAGACGGCAAGCATGGTGGAGACCAGCAAGGTAACAGGGGGTGAGGATATTGTTGCAGGTGGTGGCGCAAGTGATGCGGTGATGGGCGATGAAGATAGAGTTGATAAGGTCTGAGCCCATTGTGTTTGTGGTTCTTTTTATGATATCTTTTAGTTAAACAATATTCTGATGTTAAGTCCCTAAATGGGCAGACAATTTACGGATTTTTATGTAGAGGGACCATGTGTTTACATGACGAAGCCTAAAATATCCATGTTTTCTTATTTTGACATTTTCAGTATACTGGGTGGAGGGACCATGTGTTTACATGGCGAAGCCTAATATACTGATTAATCTTTTGACTTTTTAGTAATCTCAATGAATGTTTTAGATTATCATGTTTGTTATGTAGCTGCGAAATACTTTTAAGATGATTTGAAGATACTTTTAATGAAAATTGTATTATCCTTTTCGTGTCTTAAGAGTTTCCCGAATATTTCATAGTGAATTTGTTTAAAGAAATATTTAAGAAAATTTGAGATAATCGTATTAGTTTCTCAAGGTGGTATCCTGGGATCCGAGATATGTCTAAATTGAAGAATTTTGATTGTATAGATATTTGTTAAAGAAATATCTTAGAAATATCTACCAACTCCTTAAAAGAGTAGACTCATTCTTGAAGCTTTCCTTATCCCTGTCAGGATAATATATAATTTGTGTACCTTTACATCTTTAGGCATGGTATGAACGTACTTATGTGATGTCCCGAAATAATCTTGGGAATCGAGTCCGTCACCTTAGTATCCTTAAGAGTGTTTCAAATAGAAGCTATATCCCAAATATCCTTGAGAGTTAGTTCCTGCAAAAGTTCAACAACAAAAAAGGATTGGGACTAGCCCAATATAATGGCGACTATGGCTGGTTAGACTGGCGACATAGGCCAAAAATACTGGAGACAAGGCTGAAAATACTGGCGACTAGGCCGGAATACTGGCGACTAAGGCCGATTATACTGGCGACAAGGCCGGGACACTGGCGGCTAAGGCTAGGATACTGGTGACTTGGCCGGAATTAGGTGGATCCCTGGTTATAGTCTTTGAAAATGAAATTGTCAGCCACTCATGCGTGTACTGGTCCCAAAATCTCCAACTATACCGGGATATTACGGAGGATCCATGATTATAACCCATGATAATGAAATTGTCAGCCACTCATAAGTGTACTGGTCCCATTATCTTTGATTATAATAGGATATACATGCGCTACTGCTGAGTGTATGAATCCTAAGTCTTCAAAAGGTCTCTTTGAGTTTTGACTTCAGGTCAAAACTTTTCTTGTGCAACCAGACATAAAGTCTCTGCATGGGTCTTGATCAAGTTTTGATTTCAGGTCAAAACTTGGGCTGAGACATATGGCCTCGTATCTTCTCCAGCTATACCTGCAATACAGTAATGTCTTCGCAAAGGTAGGCATCAGGAATCCTTAAGCCTCTCCAATGCATAAGTTAATGTCGAGATATTTTAAGAATATATCAGGATATATTAGTGGGGATATTCAAGAATATGAGAATATTTAAATTGTAGATGTTTTATAATTAATTATATAAAGTAAGTTTTGAGATGAATGGCATTCCATGCTCTTGGAAGAGGTTCACCATCCATAGTAATTAATTTATACGCCCCCTTTCCAGCTTCGGAATCAATTTGATAAGGACCTTCCCATTTTGGGGCAAACTTTCCATCCGTTGGGTTAGTGGTATTCTGGAACACTTTCCTTAAAACCAAATCTCCAACATGGAATCTTCTGATCCTTATATTCTTATTGTAGGATTTAGCTATCTTTTGCTGATAGGTAGCCATTCTAATCTTTGCAATATCCCTAGCTTCATCAATAGTATCTATATCCTAAGATAATACTTCATTGTTATCTTCTATCGTTTGTACACTTGTTCTTGAAGTGGGGATAATCATCTCAGTTGGGAGTACATCTTCAAAACCGAATACTAATGATAATGGTGTGTGACCAGTCGCATTCTTTGTGGTTGTCTTGTCTGCCCATAGGAAAAATGGGAGCTCTTCAGCCCATTTTCCTTTCTTGGATCCCAACTTTTTTTTGAGATTGTTTATTATGATTTTATTACTTGACCTGCTTGTCCGTTAGCTTGAGGGTGTACTGGTGTGGAAGTAATCATTTTTATCCCCCAATGGTTCACAAAAGTTGGTAGTTCTTTTACCAATGAATTGGTATCAATTATCACAGGTAATCTCAGCAGGTATCCCGAATCTGGTCAGGATATTCCTTTTTATGAAGGATATTAATTCCTTTTCTCGTACATGTACGAAAGCCTCAGCTTCAATCCATTTTGAGAAATAATCGGTCATGGCAAACATGAACACCTTTCTTCCTGGTGCTTTTAGTAGTTTGCCTACTATATCAATTCCCCATTTCATGAATGGCCATGATGAGACGATTGGATATAAAGGTTCGGTTGGTTGGTGAAGGATATTGTTGTGTCTTTGGCAAGCGTCACATCTTTGGGAATAGAACATTGCATCTTTTCTCATAGTAGGCCAGAAATATCCTATTTTAAGGATTTTTGAAAGCAATGATCTGCCCCAAGTGAGATTGTAACAACAGTGCCGAAACCGGTGCCGGAACAGTGATCGCAACAGTAGCAGGAACAGTAAACAGACACAAACTATACACATTCTATTCTATTTCATGTTCATATCAATAGTCAAAGTCATTTCATATTATCAAACAACAGGTTCATAAGCATGTAGCAGGAGCAAAGTTCAGAACAATGGTTCTTGAGTCAGGTAATTATCTGGCAACACTGAACCATCATGGGTTTAATTGTTAGGATCTATTAGGATAACACGTATGTCAGGATAAACAAAATAAAACAATAACAGTTGTTGTTACGGAATGCTAAACTGACGAACTATTCGTATAGGTGACGATCTGTACGAATGGATCTGACAGTTTAACGATCTGAAATGATGATTGTAAAGTAGACAACAAAATCAGAAAGTGAAACTTACGATCATGTTCGTACAGTTAGCGCTCTGTACGAAGACGTGTGTAAGTGACGTTTTCTGACGAAACGAAACAAAGACGATTCGAACGATAATAAATGTAAGGAAATATAATATTTCCTGTTTTACAATTTTGAAACTCATCATAAATAAATTAAAATGAAATCATTTTATTTTAAAGCGCGTAAAACCAAATACGCGCATAAATAAATACTTTAACGCGTAAAAATAATTTACGATAAATTATTCACGAATAATAATATTTAAAACATTTCTATAAATAATCACCCTCTTAATATTTAAAATAAAATTCTTCCTAATTAATTTCGTAAAAACACGCGTTACGATCCGGAAACGCGACGAAGACGTGAACCGAGCAACCGAAACGAACCCGAACACCCTCGGAGTGTATAAACTCTAAATGAGGATATTTTCCTCATTTAGTCACAAACCCTTTCTCTCTCTAGTCTCCAATCCGTCACCCTCTCTATCACTAAAGATTTCATCTTCAAATCACCATAACTCCCTCGTTTGGAGGCGAAATCCGGCGTTCTTGGTATCCACGCGTAGCTAGGAACGAGCTCTACAAGGGAGTACAACAGATTGGAAGCTTTGGCCACTGAAATTTATGGTATGTAGCTTGAAACTTATGATAAAATAGGGTTTTCTCAATTGTTGTTGAAAACACACGTGAAACCGGTCCTAGGACACCATTTTCGAATACCTTCCCACTCTAAACTTGCAGGCGTGTATTCTGGACATTGGAAGCTATATAAGACTGCTTGGTTTGATGTAGAAGAAGATGACCACGAACGGGTTGTGGGGCTGCACATGGCCGAACCCTCATGCGTGGTCACGAACCTGTACAGGGTTAGCGAACCCTGCGTGAACCACTCCCGAACCCTGTCATGTTTCACCTACCACCGAACCTATTAACTCTAGGAACGAACCTTGCTACCACCTCACGCACCGAACCCTCGGCAAACCAACCCCTGCCAAACCCTTCTGAGATCTCACGAATCATTGTAGGCTACGAACCCTTTCATGCAGTAACCTGGACGAACCCTTAGAGTACTAACGAACCCTTTTGGTCACGAACATTGGGTTCGTGAGGAAGTGGGAGACGAACCTTGCTGATCTGCGAACCCAAGTCGTCTTAGCCGAACCTTTGATGCATGGAGCGAACCTTTCCCATTTAAGCATGCAGAGCCGAACTATACCCAATAGGTTCGCTGCATGTTTCATTTGTTTTCAATTGTTAGTCGAAGCCCAATTCCTTGGGCCGTGAAAATCCTTGCAGCCCAATAACTTTTACACTAGCCCGTGTGAGAAGTGAATATTGGGCCGACCGTATACCTATTATACACAAACTTCTTGACCCAAGTTAAACAACCTTATCGGCCCAACAATAGCCCAACAATAATTCCCTTGGCCCACATAGCATTCGGCCCATTCGGTTTAGCTTAAATGGATAGTTTATTCGGCCCATATTCAACCCATGTAGCCTAAATGGAGTAGCATAGCCCCAAACTTTCTCGGCCCAAGTCCAATAGGCAGTTAGTTTCAAATCGGCCCAAGTAAATTCAGTTGGTCCAACCGATTGGCCCAAGGCCATGCCCTATTTGGCCCAAGCAGGAACTTGATCGGCCCACAGTTATTAGGCCCAACATAAGGCCCACGAGATCTAAACTTCAATAAAAACAATGTTAGGATTAACAACCGGTCTAACTTAGAATATTTTAGTACAATAACCACATGAAATCATTATAGGGGGATGATCATTCATTTGGTTAAACACAATTAAGATATCAATATCATTGGAGAATTACACTAGGGATGGAAAACAAGAACCTAAAGGTTATGGGTTGACTTAAATGTTAACACCTAAACCATTGGGAATTACAAAGACATATGACTAACCTAAATGGTTTATTTAAACCATCAAGGTTAGTGAGTCAATAAGCTAACAAGAGATCGCTTGAAACTAAAAGTTTATTAATGGGCCCAAGAACAGCCCAATAGGTTTAATATAAGCCCATCATGTTTGATTACACTTTTTTTAAATTAATTATGCTTTTCATAAAAAGAAATTTAAATTATAAACCTTATCAATACAATTAAATGCTTTTCCTAAATAAATGATTTACTTAAAATGTAATAAATTGAAAATGTTTTACTTAAATACTTTAAATGATTAATGTGGGATCTGGGTTACTAATGGGTAATAGTTTAACTTAGATAGAAGGAATTCTAGAAATACATTAGTAATCTAGGACACGTAGTTGCACACCGAGACCAAACCATAGATACGACAATTCCCGTATGTACTTATCGTATTCGAATTCTTTAAAATAACTCAGGTGCTAAAGATACTTAGGCAACAATCCAAGAGTGCGCATATATTTTGTGGTTCATTGCACGGCAACACAGGTGAGTTCATTGCACCTTTTCTAACATTTTGTTTTAAAACGCGGGGCTGAGAAGCATGCGTAAACTGTTTATTTAAATTGTTTACTTAAATGCTTTTAATTTTATATGTTTACATATATAAATGTTATCCTAGACCATGTCTAGGAAGATTTTATGCAGGTTTACTAACTGATTTACTTATAAACTAAGTGAATAATCGGGTTAAATCAAAACATTTCAAACGAATCAAACTAGACATTTTGACAAAACAAGTGTGTGAGTTCAAGGAATCAAACGAAACATTTTGACGAATCAAATGGGTGATTTCAATGAATCAAACGAAACATTTTGACGAAACAAGTGTGGGATTTCAACAAATCAAACGAAACAATCTTTGCAAAGATAACATTCAATGTTCTACAAATCAAGTGTTTGTTGAACAATGAATCAAGTGTACAATTGATTAATGAATCTAGTATTCTATGATCAACGAATCAAGTACATCTTGTAACAGAATCAGACGAATCAATAAATCATTTTCAAGGAAAGCCTGGGAAATATCAAAAATAACATATGCCAAAACGGACGAAACAGAAACCCTACATTTCAAGAAGTCCTAGCTAGACCGTTTGATTTGTAGGTCGTATGTTTGATGATATTTACAGATTCCCTAACTACTAAGTACCTAGATTGACAGACTAGTCTACTCGAGTTGACCAAGGCCCAATCATTAGGACTTAGATTTTATTAAATGTTTATTTATTTAATTAATTAAGCTTTTATAACTGTTCTACAAATACTGTGGTTGATCATTATTGTGATGAACTTGAGGAATCAACATAGATTCCAAATTATTGTATTTACAGGATCAAAGAACTGATGAACAAGCAAGTTATTGGTAGGGGTAAAACGCTTAATTATCATTAACACCAATGTCCTATGTGGATTAGTATGTGGTGGGATGGCGTCTGGGCGGGTTTGTAGGCTCGACTCAGGGGTATGCCCTATACATAAGCATACCGATCTGGATGATACATGTGATGTTAATGAGATTAAGGTTGTTACCCGAGGATTTAACAAAGGTTTTGAGTGTACATTTGAACTATCGTAAATGGAAGTGTGTGTTAGGTAAAAATGCCTAATTATCATTAACAACAATGTCATATGCGTATTAGTATGTGGTGGGATGGCGTCTGGGCGAGTTTGTAGGCTCGACTCAGGGGTATGCCCTATATATAAGCATACTAATATGGATATTACATTGAAGTTAATGAGGTTAGGGTTTTTACCGAAAGGGATTTTCAAATCATTTTCAAATACTAAACTATATGAACTCACCAACCATGTGTTGACTTTATTTTTGCATGACTTCTCAGGTGACGAACAGGTCAACTGAAGAGTTATTTCATTGGATTAGGTTATCTAATAGAGGACCTAGCTTTTTGAACCTGCATATTTTGAAGCATCATTATACAGTTTAGTTTGTATATCTTGTGCAGCTACAAGATAGAAGACTTATGATGTGATGGTGGAGTTACATTGTTAAATTGTAAACTTAACTGATATAATTTAACTCTGTAATTCTCTTTATTTTAGCAAGTTTCTCATTTATATATCATGTGCAATGCGAACAATCGGATCATTTCGATTGTCACTCCCGATATCGAGCCCCGGGAATCTTCCGCCCGTCGGGGAAACCCGATCCTACCCCGCCGGCTCGGGGTGTGACAGTGATTCCCACAATCTCCTTCG
This sequence comes from Mikania micrantha, assembly GCA_009363875.1. Classification (NCBI taxonomy): domain Eukaryota; kingdom Viridiplantae; phylum Streptophyta; class Magnoliopsida; order Asterales; family Asteraceae; genus Mikania; species Mikania micrantha. Next base: position 53,187,816 of record CM018693.1, read on the forward strand.
TGTATATCCTTCATTACTTCTAAGCTTTCTGGTTTTTCTAAACATTTTAGATATGGACCGGCTACTGACTTCCTGTATAGGATATCCCGAATGATTATGCACCACGATACCCTAATTTTAAAAGCTCTATGGTTTGTTTCTCCATCGGGTATTTTTCCTGTTTGGAGATATTCTTTGATAGGTATAATCCAGGATATCTCACGTCTATCAATATTCTTTGGTTTGAGAATTAGATTCGAATTCTCTACGTCTATCGATGGATTCAGGATATGTAAGATAGGGATATTGATATCATCACAAATTTTGAGAGATGATGAGAGGTTTGCTAACGCATCTGCTTCATCATTCTCATCTCTAGGAACTTGCGTGATATCAAAAGTGTAGAAATATCCCATTATTTATTTAACTATCTCTAAGTATTTTGCTAATTTATCCCCTTTAACCATATAGGAACCATTGAACTGGTTCGTTATTAGTAAGGAATCAACGAATACGTGGAGATTTCTTATGTTCATATCCCTGGCTAACTGGAGTCCTGCTATTAAGGCTTCGTATTCAGCTTTGTTATTAGTTTCCTGGAACTCACAACTGAGCGGTTGGTGTATTATGTCCCCCTGTGGCGATTTTAGTATTATCTCTAAACCTGTCCCTCTTACATTCGAAGCTCCATCAGTGTGTAAGGTCCATTCACCAGTATCCTCATCCAGAAGTTTGACTTCTGAATCTACTTCTGGTTGAAAGTCACTACTAAAATCTGCCACAAAGTCAGCTAATGCTTGAGACTTAATTGTTGTTCTTGGTTCGTAAATTAAATCATAAGTGCTAAGCTTTAATGACCATTTGGCCATTCTTCCTGATAGTTCAGGTTTTCTTAACACAGATTTAATTGGGTAATTTGTTTTAATATGTATCCTATGTGTCTCAAAGTAGTGCCTAAGTTTTATTGATGCCGTAATCAAAGCTAAGATTAACTATTCTAGGTGAGAATACCTAGTCTCAGCATCCAATAGGTTCTTACTCACGTAGTATACTGGATGTTGTGATCCTTGATAATCTTTGACTAGCACAACACTTACAGTAGTTTGGGATACCGCTAAGTACAATGATAGTGGCTCACTATCTTCAGGTTTCATGAGCAATGGAGGTGAGAATAAGTATTGTTTCAAATCCTGTAGTGCCTTTTCCATCCTGCGTAATAGTCCGACGGCGCCCTCAGTGCTGCTGAATGAGTGGGGTTTGCAGTCTAGAAACATTTTGAATGTGCAGAGAGGAGGATTGATGTTTGCTCCTGAGATATGCAAAGAAAGAAGTTGGATTCAAAATCCGATAAACACGTTGTGTTGGAAACGAGTGATTGTTGTGCAAGGTGAACATGAAATAAGATTCGTCACCTTGATTAAGGTGGTGTTGATTACAGGCAGCTTCTCGTGCAGCAAGCGCCTCCTCAACTCGCTCGTTGATGAGTGCGTTCAGTTCAGCCGCAGTGAGGTTGATGTTTCCTCGTCCTCCAGCGTTCCTGCGTCCTCCGCGTCTCCCAGCCATGATCTTCATAGCGAGAATAAGCGTTAGTGTTTGTCTAATGACCAAGATAGTGTGTGCGGTAGGTCATGAAAGGAATCATGCAATGTTATGTATAGACAAAATTTCTATGTGTGGATCCTTATCAGGGTTCTCATCAGAGTCCCTCTCGGAATCGCCCGTTTCGTTCCCCTAGAACAATCGGGGGTGTTGGTCACATGACTCTACGATCATCGATAGTGGTGAGGCGGGTAGTGTTGGGGTTATCAACTCCCCCCCCCCCCCGTCATACCAATCACATGCGGTGATGATGGTGACGTCATAACTATAATGCGTGTAATAAGTATATGTATGGTCATGTATGCAAGCATCACAATACTAGGAACTATGTGTTGTGTGCAGACTATTGGTTATAGACTAAGTTTACTAAATGCAAACCTAATTCGCAATAACCGGAGGCTCTGATACCAATCTGTCGCACCCCGAGAAATCCCGTCCCTTCCGAGGCACGAGCGGCAGACCGTTCAGGCAGGATCGCAGTCTCCAGTCACAATGTGTTGCGAGACCTACATGTTTGGTTACATACGTACATCCAATAACATGGATAAAACAGTTTAGCAAAATCAGAGTTGCGAAATTTTAATAAGATCAAAACATATTCGATTCATAAACTGGGGAAGCGTTGATAAAACAATTTTCAAAACATTTCAGAGTAATAGTGCGGGAGCGATTTAAATTGTTTAACAATACACAACAAAACTAAATGACAATGTTCTCAAGCATAAAGCACTATGTAGATGCATGAGACTCCAGCTTAGCATCCTATCCTTGAGTGTGTGCCTTAGTTACCTGAGAAAACATGCGAGTAAAAGGGTCAACACACTGGTTGGTGAGAGCACAGGTTTTTCATAAGCAGTAAACATCAAATGTTTAAAGTAAGTTGTGATTTACATATCATTACAATGCAGTATCGATTGATAGCTAGTCAATACAGTTATATTATATGCGGGTTCGTTCCGAAGCTGACAGTTGTGCCTCCCGCCATGTCCATCACAAGACAATGGCAAAGTGTTGGTCAATATTGCACCCATTCCGACCTCTAGTCGGGTTGGCCTCCCAGGCACAATGAGTGGGGCTTGTCAGGCCCAAATAGTACTATTCAAGATTACTACGCTAGGCGCTACGCGCTGCTAACGGTCTGTGGAGTATCGCGAGGACTTTTAGTTGTGATGTGGTCCACACATATACATATAGTGATAAAGCATGTCCCTATGCAAATAAAATGAGTTGTTGTTCATAAAACAGTTTATCATGCAATGTTTTCTCCCCCAAAGGTAGAAAAGTAAAAAAGGGCCGTGAACTCACTTGATAAGCAGTTCCGGTGTGTATGTGTTCGCGTCTTGCGAATGCTAGCACCTGCTAGTATGCACATATAACCATATAGGTGTGAGTATGTGTTTTGTGGTGTGTTGTATCCCATACAACTCCAAGTGTCGATGTGCTCAACCGAGTGCGTGTGTTGACTCTACGAATCGTTGGTGACACGTTTGTTGTGTTATGACAGTCTAATGTGTCATAAATACAAGTATGACACTTACATGCGTCCTATGACTCTAATCGTACAACGTCCACATAAGTGACGTGTAAGGATCGTAAAAGTTACCGTTTTTGGAAAGTTTCCATTTTAGGAAAGTGTAGTTATGAAATCTCATTTCATATAGTTATTTCTTTTCATATGTTTATAGAAACACGTTTAAACGCTTTGCAATATATCGTTTGTGCATAAATCACCATTTATGCCATTTTGCCCAAATAACGTTTCCTAAAATAGTAAGTACCCGTTTAAAGGTCCGTTTTCACAAAACAAGGTTTCCAAATATGTTAAAAACCATTTTTAAACATATTCCAATAATCAAAGTTTACCAAAACACTTTAAAACATCAAAAGCCCTCTTTTGATTTACAAAAGTTTCCATAAATAGAAAGTTTTTACAAAACCATGTTTTTGACAAAATCAAATACCCAAATGTGTTTCTAAACACTTCAATATACATTTGAAAACATCTAGACATGTCTAACATGTCTAGATCATCACAAATCTATGACTTGCAACATAAAAGTTTCCTTTTATGGCAAGTTTACCAAAATCATCACTAAATCAACCGTAACTTATCAAAACTCAAAACAAATCAATCCTACACTATAAAATCAGTAAATCGATATCCATTTTACACAAAATCACCAACAAATTCGTGTATAGGGCCACATGGAGTTGCATGTGGGTTTTTACCCATTGCATGTATGATTTAACTATGAATGAACACATAAAACTACCTTAGATGACTAGATTCAGTGGGAATAGTGGCTGATGATGAAGAACCAGTGGTTGTTGGTCGTTCTAAACTCCTTAGCTTCTTCTCCAAGCCTCCAAGGACTCCAATGTCTTCAAATCTCCCAAAGGTGGCTTTAATAAGCTTTGCAGATGGTTTGAGGGTGGATTCAGTGGGTTTCAGTCGATCTTGAGTGGAATTGCTCGGTGGGGTGTAAAGGAAACCGATAAAATGAATTGGGGTTGGTTTTATAATTTTTTTGATCTGCATGGCCTTCGCATACAGCCGAGGCCGATCAAAATTGTCTTCACGTACCGCCGAGGAATTCGGGAGTCCCGACTCCCGCTTTGCTTCACGTACCGCCGAGCCCTTTGCCAAGGGTCCTTGCCTTACCGCGATGGATCCATTTTCTTGATTTTCGATTTCGACGATTCGATTTCTCTCGTGCTCGATTCCTAACACCTATCCTAAACATCTAATACATGTTTAGCATATAATCACATAATAATACATAAGTTGTTTGATCACCAATGCTCCTGAGACTCGTGTGTGTGTTACGATAATTCCTCGAATTATCTTTGATAGTTTGCGTTCGTCGCTACGAACCGTTTGCATGCTTGATTACCATAATCAACATGTATTGCACAATCCAATAATTCCCCTAACTATTGTTTTGCATTTGTGTTTGCCACGTTTGGTTTCCAAAACCAATGTGGAATGTACGATTCGATAGTTCCTCGAACTATCGTTTCGCAGTTGTGTGTGTTTGACTCATCTAATTATACATAATGAAATGCAACAAGTATGAATGTGAAATACATAGAGTGTAAGAGTTGCAATTTACCTGAAATTGCCGGATGTCACACCATCTCTGAGAATTCACCATCAAGCTTCCGCAACACATTACAACAAGAAGTGACATTATCGGGTGACAAGAGGTGGGGGTGTGGCAGGACAAACTTTGTTTAGATCTGTGTAATCGACACAAACTCTCCAATTTTCATTCTTCTTTTGAAACACTACTACGTTAGCCAGCCACCTTGGGAATTTTACTTCCCTAATCATCTTGGCTTTGAGAAGTTTTTCCACTTCTTCTTGGATGACTGCATTCCTCTCAGGAGCAAATTTTCTTCTTTTTTGGTGGATGGGTTTGTAGCTTCTATCTATTCCTAGCTTATGTGTGATTACGTCTGAGGATATTCCCGTCATATCCTCATGCTTCCAAGCAAAGGTGGAAATTCTTGATTTCAGGAAAGAAATCAATTTATCCTCTATATCCTTGGAGATATCAGTTCCTATGAGAACTTTGGCTTCGGGATCCTCAGGTTTGAGTAGCACTTCTTTTAATTCTTTTTCTCGGGATTCCTGATTATCCCCAAGGTTGATCTTTGATTGCTATGTCGAAGGTGATTTCGCCGTCGCCTTCATCGAAGACGAATAACACTCCTTAGCTTTCTGCTGGTCGCTGTCAATCTTAACGACTCCCTATGGTGTAGGTAGCTTGACACATTGATGGTATGTCGAGGGAATTGCTTTCATATCATGTATCCAAGGTCTGCCTAATATGATATTGTAACAAGACAAATAATCTATAATACAAAAACGTTGCATATAATTTACCCCCTCGATATATACTGGTAGTTTAATTTCTCCAATGGTAGCTTTAGCTTCTCTGCTGAATCCGACCAGAACCAAAGATTTGGTGGTTATCTCGGATTTAGGGATATTCATCCTCTTGAGCGTCTCTAATTGGATGATATTCACCGAACTTCCTCCATCTATAGGTATCTTGCGCACTTAGTGGTTTGCAACATATAAAGTAATTACTAACGCATCATGATGAGGGTCCATGATGTTTTCCCGATCCTGTTTTTCGAAGGATATCATAGTATCCTTGGTTGAGGTCGAAGTCTTTGTGGGTCTTTCTCCATTCTCCATCTTAGCCTCTTTAGCGTGTCTTCTGGCTGCATAATAAGAAGTACCACATATGTCAGACCCACCAGAGAAAAAATTTATTACCTTGGCATCCTTCGGCGAGGATGCAGCTCTTTTTGGGAATCCATCAGGATACTGCCTCCTTTCTTTTCTTTTGCCAAGTAGTTGTTTGAGATGACATTTGCTGAGCAGGTAACTTATCTCTTTCCTTTAGGCAATGCAGTTTTCTGTCACATGTCCAAATTCTTCATGGAACGCACACTATTTGGACTTGTCTTTCGCAGCAAACTTCTTATCCTTAAGAGGCCATCTAGCGTTTTCTCCTAAATCATGCATGGCATACATTAATCAGGGATATCTACAGAGAAACAATAATCAGATATCCTGGGATATTCCTCATCATCTTCATCGTCATCCACAGAATTAATCTTATGGTTGTCGGATTTGTACTATGGCTTGGGCTTGAACGACTTGTTGGTGGGTGAATCCAGCTTTCTTTTGCCCTGGTCACTAGGAGGTGTCGTTGTAATTCTCTTTTGTTTTTTTATCATCCTCCAATCTGATGAATCTTAATGCACGGTTCCGGACTTCATAAATATTCCTGCACGGATTCATAACCAAATCGTTATAAAAGGGTGAATTTTTCTGTAATCTCATTTTAAAAGCTTGAACGGCGGTAGTGATATCAAGGTTAGGGATATCTAAGGATTCTCTGCCAAATTTGTTGACATAGCTCCTTAGGGATTCCTCGGGTCCTTGTGTTATCCTGTAGAGAGATCACTGGTTAGCCTTTCCAAAGTCCAGCTGCATGAAAATTGATTATTAAATAAATTAATTAAGTGAGCAAATGATGTAATCGAATAAGGAGGAACATTGAGTAGCCATTTTAAGGCTGCCCCTGTCAAGGTTGATCCAAATCCTTTGCACAAACAAGCTTCCTCCAAGTGTGGGGGAAAAGGATTTGTTTCCATTCTTTCCCTATATTGTGCCACATGTTCTTCGGGATCCATGGTTCCATCATACAACTTCATAGTGGGAGTTCGGAATCTTTTTGGGATTTCAGCATCACATATTCGTGGAACGAATCTGGATATCCTGTGGGTGATTTCTGGTAATTCCGGGATTGGCTTGACTACTCCTGGCACACTTGAAATCATATCCCGAAGTTTCTATATTTTTTTGGCCACTTGCGGGGATATTCCTGTTTCCTGTGATGAACTAAGGTTAGTAGTGTCAAATGTAGAATAATTGTAAGTGTTACCGGTAAGTGGTCTAGAGAGTGATGTTCTAGGGATAAGGATATTATCCCGAGATATTCCCAGATCTTGGGATCATGATGAAGTTCCGATATGGTTTGCATAGGGATAAAGTCTCCGAAATGATTCCCGGATATTCATGATGTTCCAAAATCAAAGGTCCTTGGAGCTATTGGTGTAGTAACTTCAACTTGCGTGATCCTCTCAAAATATCATTGTTAGAAACAAGTATAGGAGCAGAAGTGGTCATCCTTGTTGATGGAGCACCCTCGGCTACAAATGTGGTTTTTTTCCCAGGATTGCTAGGATTATCGGACTTCCTGTAAAAAACAGGAATCTGTGAGGACACATTAGTAGTAGTAGCATGGACAATAGGTAATGAAGAAGTTGATCTCGGTTGTGAAGCCATTTTTCACTATATTTCTTCTGAAAACGCCTTTAAACAAGGTTTTTGTTATAAAAAACACAAGTTTGCCCCACGGTGAGCGCCAAATTGTTTCGTGTAAAAATTAACAAGTATAATTTTTAGCAAAACCGAATTAGTTTAGTGGGGTATTTTGCTTTACAATCAAGAAAATAGTTTATAAGCAAAATGCAATAAAAATATCCCTGAGGATCCCTAGGGATATTTCAGAATATATAACGAAATAAACAGCTTACACACGAGATTTATACGAGGAAAAGCCCTTAATCCCTTAGGATTGCCAGCATAAAAACCTCGGGAGGTGACAATCGTGACTCTGCCTTGTTTTTATTAATACAAAAAATAAGATTACAATACGAGAGCATAATTGATCGATGCTAAGTGTTTCTAAGCTCCTCCGAATGCTATGAATGCAATTGTGAGCGATGAAAGGTAATCAGATGGATGCTAGATATGTGAAAGTGACGTCCTAAATCGATCAAATGCCTCAATTTATAGTAAAATACAATTAACTATATTCCCGAATATCCCAGCGGGAATCTCGGAATCATGACCATGTCTTCAATTGTGTCAGCCACCACGTCCATCAAACGTGTGGAAGCGCTTCTGTCAACTAAACCCCGGATCTTTAGGTCAAATCCAGTCAATATGACCGTTGGTGACTTGTTCTCCACTTGTAGCTGTTATTTAGCATGTTTACCACGTTTTCTTTGACTTTTATCCCGACTTTTTGGGTAAAACACGTCCACAATAAGTTACCTGCAAGACCAAGCCAAGCTATACAGAGAAAAGATCGATTAGCATCGTTAGCATTCAGGATATTTAAGGATATTTGAGGATACTTAAGAATCCCATATTCCGGATTGTCCTCGACTATCCCGAATCTCAGAACATAAAAATTGACCCACAACAATTTCCCCAAAAATTTTGTAAGTTGTTTTTAATATATACAGCTTTAAAATTTTTCAGACTTAACATTTGTGAGGATTTGTTTTGATATTTCTTGAGATTTGGGATTTACAAGTATTCTTATCTCCATATTTTCTTCTTTAGAGTTATATGATACTTTTAAAACTTTATTGTTTAGGTTATCTTTTAAGCTAAAACCCATTATGTAGAACAAATTGTTGAATATCTTGACGCAATAGTTTGAAATATTTAGTGATGGTGCAAGGCCATATAATACTTTGATAATTTTAAGTATTATAAATAAGTCTAATTACTATCAACTCAGGTCTATAAGCTAGTTACTTATGCTCAATATCTTCTAATGCTTTTACACATTAAACTATCTTTGAATAAAGAGACTGTTTATACCTTAAAATAGACACATAGTTTAGGGAAACATACCAAATATGCTAAGAAAAAGCAATCTGAAATATCAATATATATTACAATATTTATCTTTAGCTAAAAATTATTTATGTGTTGGGTGGAGAAATTGTGAGTTTCATGACAAAACCTAACGTGTTATTTTTAACTACTTTTGCTAATATAACAGCTAGTTTTTCGGTTAATGTTATAGTGTTCATAGTTGTTTGTTTTCAGATATCCTTAAATACTCTGAAGTATTCTGAATTTAATAAATACTACTGTTCTGTTTGATTTGAGTTATATGTAACTCTTTATTCGTCAAACATTTAAGTTAAAAATAGTTCTTTATAAGTTTTATTAGGTATACTTAGGAATCATTAAGAATAGTTCAATCTAGACTTATCCTAATTCGACTAAGGTTTTAACTACATGAGTGATTATAAATAACTTAGACATATGTTTAAGTGTTATCATTTGTTTAGAGTTATCTTAGCACGTGAAGTAATTAGCGATTTAATTTAACATGCCCCTAAATTGAAATGTTCATATGACATATAACATATTCCTAAATAGAAATAAGTACAATGTATATTATCAGGCATGAGAATATATAGAAAATAATTAGGAATAAAGAATAGTTAAGAAACAAATACCAATTTTCTGAGATAGTAGGTTTAGTTTGAAATCTTCTTTGTTCCTGTCAGAACATCAAAAAGAATTTCATACCTGAATATCCCCAAGTATGTTGCGATATTCCTAAGTATCCTTGAAAGTCTGTGCTGCATAAACAGAAAAACAAGAAAACTTGGGACATGCCCAAGATACTGGCGACAAGGCTGATTAAACTAGCGACTATGGCCGGAATACTGGCGACTAAGCCGGAATACTGGCGACAAGGCCGAAATACTAGCGACAAGGCCACTGGCGACTAAGGCCGGAATACTGGTGACAAGGCCAATGGCGACTAGGGGTGTAAACGAAACAAGTCGGCTCGTGAAATACTCTAGATCGGATCGGTAAAAAGCTCGAACGAGCCCGAGCCCGAGCCCGAGCCTTAGAACATGGTTCGTTTAATTATCGAGCCCGAGCCCGAGCCTCGCAGTAAAAGCTCGTTTAGGCTCGCGAGCCTTAACGAGCCTACCTTTAATATAATAAATATATCTTTATATGTATTGCATTCCCTATTTTTCCCTTGTCTATTAAAATTCTAAAAAGCCCTAAATTGCTAAATTACAGATCGTCGAGCTCATTTCTTCACCAAAAAGAAGAAACCCTAGCAGCCATCATTAAACGGAAGCCCTTCTCAAGTCTTCAATCCTTTGTCGAACGTTCATCCCTTTCTCAACCTTCATTGATCGTTCATCTAGGCATCATTGATTGTTCAGTGACCTCCGGTCCAACCTTCATCGGCGTCTAGATTCAACCAGTAAGTTATAATCGTTTAATCGACCATTCTCTTAACATACATAACCGTATGTACTCGATTCATCATTGATTCAATGGATTGTGCTTGTATAGTTGTAAAATGTACATTTTATAGATTTTTCAGATTCTAGATTTTTTGGATTCTAAATATGCAATCATCTTTAACAAGTTCATTTTCTTAGTTTATTCCTCCACAAAACTACTCAAATTTTGCAAGTCTGAGTGGTTAAGATTGTTTTGTTTAGTTGTTTTACTTTCTTAAAATTATGCTTTACTGATTCTTAGGATTTGATGAGAGAATATGATAACTCTGTGAAGATTTTATGTGTTTTAAACATGAATTTAAGTATTATAATCTATCCACACACTGCAGTCACTTTAGAATATTGATATATATATATATATATATATATATATATATATATATATGTTTAGGTTTATTTTGGGACTGAGATAGTTTGTAATCAAATGGTTGATTGTTTAATGTGTTATAATTGCTTTGTAAGTTCAATGAAATTAGATGAAAGTATGAAACCATGAGGCTTGTTAAATCTGGTGTGTATGTGTTAGTAGTCTCAAGGGCAATATCATTTTCATCAGATGTGTTTCGTACAACACCAAATTGGCCAATTGTAAGCTGTTGGTTCATCCAAACTCCCATAGACTTGTTGATTATAACCAATCACTAAGCTAATTCAAACCATACTGTTATAACGTGCACTGAAGTCAAAGTGGTAGTGGAACGAGGAGGTAGATTTGGAACAAGGATGAAATACAATTTACTAACCCAATAGAACTTTATAATAAGTATCACAAACCCAAGCACTTTTGACAGATTTGGATTTTGGGTTTTGGTAATTTGATTCTTAAATTTTTAGCATGTTTTTGAACTATTTTTATCTATGTAAAGAAGGTTAAATAGGATGATGTTCCTTGTTTATTGATTTTGTTTAACTTGTTTTATGTTTGTATAGGTTGTTCTTGGTGTTAAGAAGGTTGCTTTTGCTTGGTAAAGGTGAGTATATATAACAACTCAAATAAACAATACATATACTTTCTTTTTGGTTTGTATGGATTTCGGTTTAACAATTTAACTTCATGTTTCAGGTTAAAAAAGAAGAAGACAACTTTTGTGGTGTATTGCTAAGGATATTTAAGAAGACCGTTTATTTTGTTCCTATACAATGAAAATTTAGTTCTTTTTTTTTTTAAATATTAATTTGGTCTCGTAGCGGTTTAAGTAATTTTGTGTTAGATCTTTATGCTTTGTATTTGCATATGGTTTTAGACTCCTTGTTTTTGTACTTATTTGGATTATGAAGTATTTTTTGATGTAAATCACATTAGTTACTATGTCAGTTGTTTTTTTTCATAACTACACAGCAGCTAATCGACCTCACGAGCCGAGCTTTGGCTCGTTTAAGCTCTTTAGAAAACGAGCTTTCGAGCCGAGCTTGGGCTTGTTTAAGGATCGCCAAATGAGTTCGCGCTTAGTCGAGCCGATCTCGAGCCTGATATATCAATCACGAGCCGAGCTCGATCTTTATAGAAGAAGCTCGATTCGAGCCAAGCTCGATCTCGAGCCTCAGAAAATCCTCACGAGCCGAGCTCGAACAGTGCCAGGCTCGGCTCAGCTCGTTTACACCCCTACTGGTGACTAAGGCCGGAATGCTGGCGACTAAGGCCGGGATACTGGCGACTAGGCCGGGATTCGGAGGATCCCTGGTTATAGTCTTTGAAAGTGAAATTGTCAGCCACTCATGCGTGTACTGTTCCCAAAATCTCCAACTATACCAGGATATTTCGGAGGATCCTTAGTTATAGCCCTCGATAATGAAATTATCAGCCACTCATGCGTGTACTGGTCCCATTATCTCAGACTATAATAGGATAAACGTGCGCAACTGGCGAGGGCATGAGCCCTAAGTCTTCATGAGAGACAAAAGTCTCTTGAGTTTTGATTTTAGGTCAAAACTTTGCAGGTAGACATAAAGTCAGTGCGGGGTCTTCTACAGTTTTGATTTCAGGTCAAAACTTTGCAGCTAGACATAAAGTCGGTGCGGGTCTTCATTAAATTCTTATTCCAGGTCAGAACTTGGGTTAAGACATAAAGTCTCATCTCTTCTCCTGCTATACCTACAAAACAGTAAGATTTTTGCATAGCTGGGAATCAAGATTCCTGATGCCCCTCATATGCTTGATTAGTAGCATGGCATTTAGGAATATACAAGAATATATAGGAATATATAAGAATATATCATAATAACTAAAAATATAAGCGTAGATTATAACTAAATAATCCTTTATAGCTCGATACAAAAGGTTTTAAATAAAGTATAACTTAAGATGAATGGCATTCCAAGATCTTGGAAGAGGTTCTCCTTCCATGTTAGTTAATTTGTATGCCCCTTTTCCAGCTTTTGCTTCGATCCTATAGGGTCCTTCCCATTTTGGAGCAACTTTTCCATCAGCTAGATTGATGGTATTTTGAATTGCCTTCCTTAAAACCAGATCTCCAACATGAAATCTTCTTATCCTAATATTCTTGTTATAGGATTTGGCTATCTTTTGTTGATATGTTGCCATCCTTATTCTTGCAATATCCCTAAGTTCATCAATAGTATCTAGATCCTCAGATAGTACTTCCTTGTTGGATTCTAGATTTTGCAAACTTGATCTTGCAGTAGGGACAACCATTTCAGTTGTGAGAACAGCTTCAGAACCATACACTAAAGAGAATGGTGTTTGACCAGTTGCATTCTTTGTGGTCGTTCTATCAGCCCATAGAACAAATGGAAGTTCTTCAGCCCACTTTCCTTTCCTGGATCCCAACTTTTTCTTAAGGTTATTGATTATAATCTTGTTGTTTGATTCTGCCTGACCATTAGCTTGAGGATGAACAGGTGTAGAGGTGATCATCTTTATGCCCCAGCTTTCACAAAAGTTAGTAGTCCTTTTGCCTATGAACTGAGATCCGTTGTCACAAGTGATTTCTGCAGGTATCCCAAATCTAGTCAGGATATTTCTTTTTATTAATGAGATTACTTCTTTTTCTCTAACTTGCACAAAGGCTTCAGCCTCAATCCATTTTGAGAAGTAATCTGTCATAGCCAGCATAAACACCTTTACTCCGGGTGCTATGGGCAACTTTCCTACTATATACATTCCCCATTTCATGAATGGACATGATAAGACTATTGGATGTAGAGGTTCAGCTGGTTGATGGAGTATATTGCTATGTCTTTGACAAGCATCACACTTCTGGGAATAAGACATTGCATCTCTTCTCATGGTCGGCCAAAAGTATCCTGTTCTCAGGATCTTTGAGAATAATGTTCTTCCCCCGGTGTGATTTCCACAATCTCCTTCATTGATATCTTTCATTACTTCCAGACTTTCGGGTTTCTCCAAACACCTCAAGTATGGGCCTGATACTGATTTCCTATATAAGATATCTAGTATCATGTGCTTCTGAGTGATGAACTTTGGTATTCTCTGGTTCACTATCCTGATCTATATCCTGCATATCTATCGCTGGTCTTAAAATATGAAGGATAGGAATATTAATATCCTCAAGGACCCTTAGGGATGATGCTAAGTTAGCCAGTGCATCTACTTCGGCGTTCTCATCCCTTGGCACTTGAGTGATATCAAGCTTGTAAAAATATCGTGAAATATCCTTAACTATTTCTAAGTATTTCTCCAATTTATCCCCTTTAGTCATGTAAGAACCGTTAAATTGATTGGCTATCAGTAGGGAATCCACAAGAACATGTAGGTTTCTGATGTTCATATCCCTAGCCAAATGAAGTCCTGCTATTAGAGCTTCGTATTCTGCTTCATTATTAGTTTCTTGAAAATCACAACTAATTGATTGGGGTATAATGTCCCCCTATGGCGATTTTAGTATGATGCCTAGTCCTGTTCCTCTTACATTTAAAGATTCATCTGTGAACAAAGTCCACTCACCAGTATCTTCTTCTAAGAGTTTGATTTCTAGATCCACTTCTGGTTGTAGATCACTACTAAAATCAGCCACAAAGTCTGCTAAAGCTTGTGACTTAATTGTTGTTCTTGATTCATAGATCAAATCATAGGTACTGAGTTTAACTGACCATTTTGCCATCCTTCCTGATAGCTCAGGTTTTCTCAATACAGATTTAACAGGATAATTGGTCTTGATGTGTATTCTATGGGTCTCAAAGTAATGCCTAAGTTTGGTTGATGCCATGACCAATGCCAAGATTAGTTTTTCTAAGTGAGAATATCTAGTCTCAGCATCTACTAGGCTTTTACACACATAATACACGGGATGCTGTGATCCCTGATGATACTTAACTAACACAGCACTTACAGTAGTTCGGGATACTGCTAAGTACAATGATAGTGGTTCACCATCTTCTGGTCTCATGAGCAATGGAGGTGAAGACAAATATTCCTTTAGATCCTGAAGTGCCTTCTCATGCTCTTCATCCCATTGGAACTTCTTATTTTTTTAAGGATATCGTATAATCCTTTAAATTTTTCAGAAGACCTCGAGATGAATCTATTGAGTGCAGCTATCCTTCCTGTTAATCTTTGCACCTCTTTTATGTTCTTTGGGGATTTGAGGTTTAAAATTGCTTGAATTTGTTCCGGGCTAGCCTTTATTCCTCTTTTAGTAACCATATATCCCAAGAGCTTTCCTGATCTTACCCCAAAGTGACATTTAGATGGGTTAAGCTTCATGTTGTAGTGGTCTAGGATATCGAATGATTCCTAAAGACCTCTAAGATGATTCTCAGTTATCTTCGATTTGACCACCATATCATCAATATACACTTCCATAGTGTCCCCCAGCTTCTCTTTGAACATCATGTTCACAAGTCTCTGGTATGTGGCTCCAGCATTCTTCAAGCCAAATGGCATTGCCGTATAGCAATATATCCCTGTTGGCGTCATGAAGGCTGTATCTTCTTGGTCTGACGGTTCCATTTGAATTTGTTGAAAGCCTGCTGATGCATCCATGAAAGTTAACATTTCATATCCTGCTGTTGCATCTACCATGGAGTCTATATGTGGTAATGGAAAGGGGTCTTTGGGACAAGCCTTGTTGAGGTCTGTGTAATCCACACAAACTCTCCACTTTCCATTCTTCTTTTGAACTACGACTACATTGGCTAGCCACTTTGGAAATTTCACCTCTCTAATAATTTTCGATTTGAGGAGTTTCTCTACTTCCTCTTGAATGATTAGATTTATTTCGGGTGCGAATTTCCTTCTCTTTTGGTGGACAGGCTTAATATTCCTATCTATCCCTAACTTATGTGTAATCACATCTGAGGATATTCCCGTCATATCCTCATGTTTCCATGCAAATGTGGAAATTCTTGATTTCAGAAAAGAAATCAGTTTCTCTTCAACATCCTCATGGATATTTGTCCCTGTAAGGACCTTGACCTCAGGATCATCGGGATTTAAGGGTACTTCCTTTACTTCCTTTTCCCTATATTCCTGAGTTTCCCCAAGGTCACACTTTGATTGCTACGCTGATGAAGGTCTAGTAGTTCCTTTCATCGAAGATGAATAGCACTCCTTGGCTTCTTGCTGATCCCTGTTGATCTTCACTACTCCCCATTGTGTTGGCAGCTTGACACATTGATGATAGGTCGAAGGGACTGCTTTCATGTCATGTATCCAAGGTCTACCTAGTATAATATTATAACAAGATAGGGAATCTATTATACAAAAACGTTGCATAGAATTTACCCCCTCGATGTATACCGGTAGCTTGATTTCTCCAACAGTGGTTTTAGCTTCACCACTGAATCCAACCAGGATCAGCGATTTGGTAGTTATCTCTGATTCAGGGATATTCATCCTCTTGAGTGTTTCCAATTGGATGATGTTGACCGAGCTTCCTCCATCTATAAGTATCCTGCGTACATAATGGTTAGCGACATATGATGTAATGACTAACCCATCATGATGAGGATCCAGGATATTCTCGCAATCTTGTTCTTCAAAGGACACCACTGTTTCAGTGGTAAGTGTTGATGTCTTTGTGGGTCTCTCTCCATTCTCCATCTTGGCTTCTTTAGCATGTTTCCTAGCTGCAGAATAAGAGGTGCCACAAATGTCAGGACCACCAGAAATAAAGTTGATTACCTTTGCATCCTTAGGTGGGGATGCGGCTCTCTTTTGGAATCCGTTGGAATCCTGTCTCCTTTCTTTCTTTTTCCCCAGTAGTTCTTTAAGATGACCTTTGCTTAGTAGGTAGCTTATTACCTTCCTTAGTGCAATGCAATCATCGGTCATGTGGCCGAACTCTTCATGAAAGGCACACCACTTGGACTTATCCCTGGTTGCAAACTTCTTTTCCTTTGGTGGCCAACTAGCTTTTTCACCTAAGTCCTGCATAGCACACATTAGTTCAGGAATATCAACAGAAAAACAATACTCGGATATCCTGGGATATTCTTCATTATCCTCATCTTCGTCCACCGCATTGATCTTGTGGTTATCAGCCTTGTAGTATGGTTTGGATTTGAATGACTTGCTGGTAGGTGAATCCAGTTTTCTTTTGCCTTGATCATTGGGAGGTGTTGTGGTGATCCTCTTCTGGATTTCCTTATCATCCCCCGATTTAATAAACCTTAATGCACGGTTTCGAACTTCGTCCATGTTCCTGCAAGGATTCATGACTAAGTCATCATAAAAAGGTGAGTCTCTTTGTAAACCCATCTTGAATGCTTGAACTTTCGTAGTGATGTCAAGGTTAGGGATATCCAGGGATTCTCTGTCAAATTTGTTGACATAACTCTTGAGTGATTCATCGGATCCCTAGGTTACCCTGTAGAGATCACTAGTCAGTCTCTCAAATGTCCTGCTACAAGAAAATTGACTGTTAAATAGATTAATTAAATGAGCAAATGAAGCTATCGAATAAGGAGGAACATTAACCAGCCATTTCAGGGCTGCCCCAGTCAATGTAGAACCAAATCCTTTGCATAAGCATGCCTCCTTCAAATGTGAAGGTATAGTGTTAGTTTCCATCCTTTCCCTATATTGTGACACATGTTCTTCAGGATCTGTGGTTCCATCATACAGTTTCATGGTTGGAGTTTGGAATCTCTTTGGGATCTCAGCATCACATATTGGTGGAGCAAATCTAGAGATCCTGTGGGTTGTGACAGGAACCTCAGGAATAGGCTTGACCACCCCGGGAACACTAGAGATCATGTCTCTGAGTTTCTGAATCTCCTTAGCCACTTGGGGGGTTAATCCGGATTCCTGCATAGAACCAAATTTAGTAGTATCAATGGGAGAATAATTAAAAGTATTGCTGGTAATTGGAGTTAGACAAGAAGTTCCCAGGATATTGGTGTTATCCCGAGATATCCTTATCCCTTGGGATCCCGAAGGATCCCCGAGACTAGTTTGCATGGGAATAAAGTCTCCGGAGTGATTCCCAGACATCCCTGATGTCCCGAAATCCATGATCCTTTGAGCCAACGGAGTGGAAGTCTCTATGTGCTTATTCTTTTCAGCCCTCAACGTTTCCATTTCTCTAAGAAGCCTTTGATTCATTTTCTGCTGTTCCAACATTTGTTGCTGAACCTGTAGAAACAAACTCAAAATATCATTGTTAGAAACAAGTATAGGAGCAGAAGTGGTCATCCTTGTTGATGGAGCACTCTAGGCTACAAATGTGGTTTTCTTCCCAGGATTGCTAGGATTATCGGACTTCTTTGAAAAAACAGGAATCTGTGAGGACACATTAGTGGTAGTAGCATAGACAATAGGTAATGAAGAAGTTGATCTCGGTTGTGAAGCCATTTTTCACTATATTTCTTCTGAAAACGCCTTTAAACAAGATTTTTGTTATAAAAAACACAAGTTTGCCCCACGGTGGGCGCCAAATTGTTTCGGGTAAAAATTAACAAGTATAATTTTTAGCAAAACCGAATTAGTTTAGTGGGGTATTGTGCTTTACAATCAAGAAAATAGTTTATAAGCAAAATGCAATAAAAATATCCCTAAGGATCCCTAGGGATATTTCAGAATATATAACGAAATAAACACCTTACACATGAGATTTATACGAGGAAAAGCCCTTAATCCCTTAGGATTGCCGGCATAAAAACCTCGGGAGGTGACAATCGTCACTCTGCCTTGTTTTTATTAATACAAAAAATAAGATTACAATACGAGAGCACAATTGATCGATGCTAAGTGTTTCTAAGCTCCTCCGAATGCTATGAATGCAATTGTGAGCGATGAAAAGTAATCAGATGGATGCTAGATATGTGAAAGTGACGTCCTAAATCGATCAAATGCCTCAATTTATAGTAAAATACAATTAACTATATTCCCGAATATCCCGGCGGGAATCTCGGAATCATGACCATGTCTTCAATTGTGGCAGCCACCACATCCATCAAACGTGTGGAAGCGCTTCTGTCAACTAAACCCCGGATCTTTAGGTCAAATCTAGTAAATATGATCGTTGGTGACTTGTTATCCACTTGTAGCCATTATTTAGCATGTTTACCACGTTTTCTTTGACTTTTATCCCGACTTTTAGGGTAAAACACGTCCACAATAAGTTACCTGCAAGACCAAGCCAAGCTATACAGAGAAAATATCGATTAGCATCGTTAGCATTCAGGATATTTGAGGATATTTGAGGATACTTAAGAATCCCATATTCCGGATTGTCCTCGACTATCCCGAATCTCAGACCATAAAAATTGACCCACAACAATTGCCCCAAAAATTTTGTAAGTTATTTTTAATATATACAGCTTTAAAATTTTTCAGACTTAACATTTGTGAGGATTTGTCTTGATATTCCTTGAGATTTGATATTTACATGTATTCTTATCTCCATATTTTCTTCTTTAGAGTTATATGAAACTTCTAAAACTTTATTGTTTAGGTTATCTTTTAAGCTAAAACCCAGTATCTTTGAGGATACTTAAGAATCCCATATTCCGGATTGTCCTCGACTATCCCGAATCTCAGACCATAAAAATTGACCCACAACAGATACTACGTTCGACAATGAGCTTCAGTGAGTTTTGTGTGTGTTCTCTAAGTATCAAGTGTCCTATATCGATCAATTGCCTCAGTATTTATATTAAGAATATACAAAAGAACGGTCAATAACGTTCATATGGTAGTTTCGAGTATTCCGACACCTTCCAAACGTGGGAGACTCATTCAAACTAATTGCACAAATCTCTCTTAGAAGTCGCGTCTGAGTTGATTAGTTGAAGCCTGCTTTTGTGATATTAAGTCCAGCTATATGACAACCTGTCAATCCCTGAAATCTCGCAATGCACATTAGACAACAGATATAATTGTTAATAATGACATATATCCTTAAATATCCCTGATCCCGAAATATCCCGGATCCTGAAATATTCCGAGTGGAAATATTTAGCACCTATCATAGATTACGTTAGTTTTTTAATTCTTTGGTTACAAAGTATATATCATGATAATGTCTTCTATTCATGTTTTAACATACATAAATAATATTTTACGATTATGTATGTTTCTTTTAATCGTATCACAACGACGTTATACACGGGCTTTAATCATAGTGCCCTGACGCAATGTGTGGGTAACTTTATTCGTTATACTTATATTATAGATAAAAAATGTTCAATTTTGTGGTATAATTTTTTCAAAATTTTATTTTGTAAAAAATTATAAATATTTATAAAATGTAAGAAACGTGAAAAGGTCACTCTTAGGCCACACGTAGTGGGCGCCGGGAGCCGATTGGGGAAGGCAAGGCCGAACCGGAGCAGGCCGGGAACATCGTGCCCCCGGTTTCGGCTCGAGACTATGTGGGGAACCCTCACCGAATCACACCGAGATGGGAGATAGGTGTTGGGGTCATATGTGACCGTTGGAAATTTAAAAAAAAAACTTTTTTCAATTTTAAGCCTATTTAAACAACTTTAAGCAACAAAAAATCTCACACTTTTCTCTCATCTTTTACATTCTATACACAAAATTTATAAAATTTTGAAGCAAAATGGAAGAAGGTTCATCACGTGGTGGGTCGTGAAGCAAAAAAATTAGAAAACCACGTCCAAAAAATATACAAACGGCTCAAATGAACCCGTTCAACACACCCGGGTATTGTTCACAAATGTCATCTCCGAATCAACCAAACTTCTACTTCAAGCAAATGAACTCGTCTCAATATTTGCAATATTCACCGGGCACTCAACAACAATTTAATCGGTGAGAGCAATCTTATCAACAAGATCAACAAAGTTATCAAACAATTCGATCAACAAGCTTTTCAACAACAATCTTCATTTCATGGTAATTTTTATACGTTTATTTTTATACGTTTATTTTTAACGTTTATTTTTATGTTTAGACTATCGTGACCATAATCAAGATGACTCGGATTCAAACGATCATAATAAAAGTATTCAAGTCGAATCGAAAGAAGAACCGGTTAGGCCAACGGGAAAGAAAGCAATAGGAAAGAAAGCACCGGCCAAGCGTTGGACCGATGAAGAAGAGGTTGCGTTGTCTAAATCTTGGCTAACTATTTCTGAAAATCCTGATGTTGGTAATGCGTAAAAAAGGGATGGTTTTAATAGAAAGGTATTTTTAACATTGTTTCAGTTAACAAAAAAAATCACGGTTGATGCTTCAATTTATATTGTTTATATGTAGGTAACCGACCATTTTCACCACCTCATGATGGATAACTCGAGGACTCTTGATCAAATTTATTCCAAATGGAACAATTTGAACTCCGCAATGAAGAAATGAAATGGTTTTTACCAACAAGCTTCAATGAATCGCAAAAACGGAGAAGGGGATGAGCAGGTTTTGAAAAAGGTCATGAAAGACTACAAAAGCGTGGTCAAGTCAAAGGGATTCCGTCACATCCAAGTGTGGGAGCTGGTTCGCTATAACTCTTTATGGTGTGACATTCTACCAGTAGGTTGTTAGTCGCAATCCACAACAAAAAAGCCGAAGCCAAATAAGTCAATGGGTAGTGCAAACACCCAAATCAACCTTGATGATGATGAAGATGTTGAAGGCCAACATGATCGTGACGGCCTACGCATTTATTATGAACCGGATAGACCAACAAGAAAGAGAAAACGATCGGCCGCATCCTCCTCGTCGCAGGAGGACTTAATTCAACAAATGGCGGAATTCAACTCGTTCAACAAAGAGGAATCCCAACAAAGAATTCGCCTTCGAGAAAAAAACTTGTGTGTTTTGCAAGAGGAGAAAGACGCACGCATCCAGTTAATGCGACGACAACAACATGCCTTAGATGAACAACAAAAGGCTGTGGATTTAGAGTTCATGATGAAGGACCACACAATTTATCAAAAACCAATGCTACAACTGATTATCGATCGTAAACGAGAAACTGCTGCACGTTGAGGATGCATTGCCCTTTCTAGTTTTTTTAATTTAATTTTTTAGGTTGTATTCTTCTTTTTTTGTTGTACTCTTTTTTTTATTTTAAATTTAATGAATCTTTTTTATTTTATTATTATTATTATTTATTGTTAAAATAATTAATTAAAAATAAGATTTTAAAATGGAAAAAAGTATAACGACACCATACAAAATGTAAAAAAAGTACGAAAAACTGATGTGACAATGAGGAAAACCGGGACAACTTCTAGTGACCTGTTCTTTATTGTAGCATGTGACGTGATAGCCTTTAATTAATTGACAAAAATATATTTTAATTTATTCCTTGTCATTTAATGATGAAAGATCTTACAAGATTTGTTGACAGCTAATATCAATTTGATTTTTTATAGGGGGCTGTTAGGGAGACACCCGACTGGATCCTCGGACACCCTCAATACGGCCCGTAAAGCCCTTTACGGGTCGTATTGAAACGAATATTTCTGACAAAGGCTGACACGTCAAATCATAGGGCTGACGCAGGCTGACACGCAGGACATACGGCCCGTAAAGCCCTTTACGGGCCGTATTGAACGCCAATAATTTGAGCAGCGCAAATTATTTGATTTAACGTAATAGATGTATGCGTAAATTAATCGTTTGATATATATCTTCATGGCATACGTTATAATGCAATGCATGAATCAAAAAATAAAACGCAGACAGGAACAATTTGATTTTCTAAACAATTAGGTTTTGGGGTTCTTTAACAAATTCAAACTCGTAAAGGTTTAACAATGTCGATGGGAGGCAACAACTTCGGTGATGAATATATGTGTGTCTATGAAACTGATCAGGTAACAAACTTATTCGTTTAACGGTTGTTAGTTTATAAAATCTTATACATTTTTTTTTTCAGGTTTTTGCCGGTGTTGATGAACTTGTTGATTGGGCGATTGCTAGAGGGCGTGAAAATGGTTATGTGCTAGTTAGACGACGAAGCAAAACTAATGCAACCGGTGTAGTTATAAAAGTGTGGCTTAAATGCGATCGCGGTGGCGTGTATCACGGTGAACCAAAAGTTAGACGTACTGGTTCGAAGAAGACTGGGTGTGAATTTGAGCTGATTGGTAGATACGAGAGAAGTTGTGGTGGTTGGAAGTTGCGTGTGGTCAATAATGAACACAACCACCTAGCGGCTGAACAACTAGGCGGTCATCCATATGCGATGAGATTAAATGAAAATGAAACCCGTCTAGTTGAGCAACTGTCAAACCAAAACATGTTGCCCCGTGATATACTTGCAGCTGTAAAGGACCAAAACCCCGATAATGTTTCCAACCTCAGAAATATTTACAATGCGCGACGGAAGTCTCGTATTGGACAAAACACGGGGGAAACTCCAATTCAGGTCCTTTTTAGCACATTGCAAAGAAATAATTTTATTTACCAAACGCAAGACGATGCGTCGACAGATGTCGTGGAACAGATTTTTTTTATCCACCAGACATCTTATAATATTTGGCGAGCATTTCCTCATGTCTTGTTAATTGACACTACTTATAAAACGAACAAATACAACATGCCATTTGTTCAAATAGTTGGTGTCACATCAACACACAAGACATTTAGTGTTGCACATGCGTTTATAAGTAAGGAACGTGAAGAGAATTTTGTCTGGGTGTTACAAAACCTAAAAGATACACTTCAACAGTGTATGGAACCACGCGTTATTGTAACCGATAGAGAATTGGCTCTTATAAACGCATGTAGAAGAATATTTCCTAGTGCTGCCCAATTACTATGCAGGTGGCACATTTTTGAAAACATATCCAAACACTGCAGGCCTAGTTTTTCGCAATCAGACTGGCAAAAGTTTGGATATATGTGGTCGGTTGTGATTGAATCTGCAACTCCCGATATCTACGAGTATAATTATAGCCGACTACATGAATGGTTATGGACATCTCATCAGAGTAATGTTCTATTTCTCATTTTTAATTGTATTTGAGTTATATGAAACGTATTAATATGTGTTTGTTTTTTAGGGGTTATCGGATATTTGCAAGTAACATGGTTGCAAAAATACAAGGAAATGTTTGTGTCTGCGTGGATAGACAAAAACCGAAATTTTGGTCAACGAACCACCAACAGAGTTGAAAGTCAACATTCTCTATTAAAGAAAAGTCTCCATGCAACAAACAACACGTTAGACAACATTGTTGGGCATGTCATTCAAATTGTTAAATCGCAAGCAGAAGCTATAAACGAAAGCTTTGAAAGAAGCAAAATATTTCGTATGGCACATCACAACGATGATCAATTTGAATTGTTAAAAGGGAATGTATCTCATGTAGCTTTAGATCTGTTGGTTGGTGAGAAGGCAAAAATTCAGATGTTGATAGCATCAAATTCATCTTGCGGTTGCCATCTCTTCACGAGTTGTGGATTGCCATGTGCTTGTCGTCTATTGAATAGTATGAATTAATTAAATTTAATTATATATTTACCTATTATTTATGTATAATCATAAATATTATTTTTATTCTTTTAAAACAGATGCTAAAGTTACACTGGATGAGGTAGACTTGTTTTGGCGTAAGCTTGATTTAAACCCGTCGTTACTTAACGAGGATGAAGGTGCTGATATTGATGCGCAATTGGATCGGGTCATACAACATATCAAGCTTCAACCAAATCCAGTTAAAAAGAGTATGATGTCAAAGGTTTTTAGTGCGGTTTTCCCATTTAAATCAATGAAAAAAGAACCCGTCGTGCAAACTAACACTCGAGGGCGACCAAGTTTAAAGACACAACAAAAAAAACAAGAGCCTGCCCGACATAGTTCATTCACAAAGCCAAAGAAAAATAAGCAGGATGATTCAACGGTCACTCACGATAGTCAATTGCAGCGTGCTAATTCGTATTCTTCAACGACAAGAATGCACGATTGGTCCGGGTTTTCTCAACCACAAGACGGGTTTTCGCAACCAACTGTTGGGTTATCGCAACCAGCATTTGACATTCCGGTACATTTAACTGATAACAAACTTTACAATTTTAACCGGTTTAAGGATCACATTCCTGACATCTTCCACCCATACATATCAAGAATACAAGACGTTGTTCCAGACGGAAACTGTGGCTTTCGATCTCTGGCTGTTGCATTAGGACTTCCGGAAACAGAATGGTTAACTATTCGTCATGCACTCCTGACTGAGAGTATCCAAAATGCAAACGTGTACATTAACGTCCTCCTTGGTGTTTTTGACGAAATTCAAGAATCCTTGAAATGGTCAAAACCTGAATTTGCTCCAAGGCGTTATTGGATGCAAATGCCGGAGACCGGACTTTTGATTGCAAATGCGTTTGGTGTGATAGTGGTTTTTATAAGCTTAGGCGCTTCTGTAACGATTTTCCCGCTATGGACGTCGCCTGAATTTCTCCAACCACATCGTATTGTGTCATTCGTATTTGTTAACGATAACCACTTTGTAATGGTTGAACTTACCGGAGATTATCCAATCCCGACACCAAGTTGGTATTGGTCAAGATTCAAAAGTCAAGACGCCGCAGCCTGGGAAATGTGGTACAAGCAACGCCTTGATTTGTATACCAATTGGTTGGAAAGCCATCGAAAACCACCGGGTTTTGTAGATTTAGACAAGTACGGATTGTAACTCGCAAATATATGTATTTAATCATTTTGTTGTTCTTTATAATAAATAATAATAATAATAAATAATAATAATAAATAATAATAATAAATAATAATAATAATAATAATAATAATAATAATAATAATAATAATAATAAATAATAATAATAAATAATAATAATAATAATAATAAATAATAAATAATAATAAATAATAAATAATAATAATAATAATAGTAATAATAATAATAATAAATAATAATAATAATAATAATAATAATAATAAATAATAATAATAATAAATAATAATAATAATAATAATAATAATAATAATAATAAATATTAATAATAATAATAAAAATTACTGAAAATTACTGAAAATATTGAATTTTTATATTTATTTAAAAAACTATACGACTCGTATACTCCTTTACGAGTCGTATAGGGTTTGACTATATAAACACACAACCGCTCACAACTCGTATCCCAACCCACACAACTCGTAAAGCCGGTTTTCGCAACCCTCTCGACGATCTAAGCTCGCCACACTCGGATACACGGTCACCACGCTTGTAGAGCTCGGATTTGGACCCATCACAACTCGAAACCGTAAGTTTTTAAACTTTTTGAAGTTTTCTTCGTATAAATCTTTAATAGTAAAGTAGTTTTTTAGGTTTTTGTAGTACTAGTTAGTGATTTAGATGTAGGATTGGGTTTCGTTGCTTCAGATTTAGTTTTTTTCAAAATTTCAAGAACTATACGGCCCGTTAAGGTCTTTACGAGCCGTAAAGTTCTAACAGAGAAGATGAACTGGTTTTTTCGAAGAACTATACGGCCCGTTAAGGGCTTTACGGGTCGTATAGTTCTTGAATTGTTTTTTTAAATTTATTTTTTAATAATAAATATTATTATTATTATTATTATTATTATTATTATTATTGTTATTAGTATTATTGTTATTAGTATTATTATTATTAGTATTATTATTATTATTATTATTATTATTATTAGTATTATTATTATTAGTATTATTATTATTATTATTATTATTATTATTATTATTATTATTGTTAATGATTATTATTGTTATTATTATTTGTCTAACTTTGCAGATTATGCCTCCGCGTAGACGACCTCGTGAGCCGTCGAGTTCTAGTTCATCCGAGGATGATCCGGATATGATCCCGGATCCCCACATGTTGCTGCAGTTCCCACCGGGCACTGAGGCGCACACGCGCCTCAAACGCTTCATTGGTATGGAGATCGTCGAGCCGCGGACGATAGATTGGAGTATTTTAGCCACGCTTGGCGCGACTGAGCGCGCCACAGCGATTATCGGAGCGTCGGGTCCGTGGCGACGCATGATGGATATGGGCGGCCTCCCGGCTTATCGAGAGATTGTTCTCGAGTTCCTGTCCACATTCGAGTTCCATCCACCGCAGGCAGGTGGCATGGAGGCTCTTGATCAGCTGCCTGCTATCTCGTTCACTTTATGTGGACAGGATGTTCAGATGTCCCTCACTCAGTGGGGGATTGCTACTGGGTTTTATACCCGAGATGAGGTTACTACACCTCTATTCGTAGATGCCGCGATAGAGGAGGACGCGGCCGTCCTCGTAGACTGGTGGCCGGTGATTGGTGACGAGCCTTTCGTTAACAAGGCTCGTGCCAGTAGCATTCGTGATCCGCTGCACCGATACCTACATCGGTGCATCGCCTGCACCATCACCGGCCGCCGATTGAGCCAGGAGTGGGTCACACAGAAGGACCTATTCTTCATGTATTGCCTTATCACTGGGCGCAGCTGCAACCTTGCATGGTTGCTAGCTGATTATTTTGCTGGCTTTATTAGCCGTAAGGCTACTGGAGCTATTACGTGTGGCTCTTATATCACACGTATAGCTCGACGTATCGGTCGTTTTTCGGCCGATATTAGAGATAGCATGACCGTGACTTACGCCTCGACACTGCTGGGGCGTAACACGGTCATGCTAATGGGTATAGCGGCCGACTTACCCCGTGTGGGTCTGCGATGGTCGCTGGATCGGCGCACAGAGTGGGTGCCGCCAGTCCCTGGTCCACAGCAGCAGCCGGGGGCACAGCCGCACGTACAGGAGCCCCCGGCAGACCAGGATCACGCAGACCAGCCACCGCCACCGCCACCGCCACCAGCACATCATGTCGTTGTTCGTCAGCCACGACTGCATCCGGCTGACGCGGCGATCTTACGCGACCTTGTTGGAAGCGTACGCGACCTTTCTGGTCGCGTTGATCGCTTGGAGGGGATGATGCGGTGGATGACGGAGCGTATGGCGGCATCTGCTGGCATGGATGTTCCCGCCTTTTCAGGACCGGGACATCATCAGGATCCGCAGAATCCTGGTGGTCATGCTTAGTTATTTTTTTTGTGTATTTTGTCTTTTCTTTTTTGGATTTTGATGTATGGACACTACTTTAGCATTCGATGTATGTATTTTTATTTTGTATATATGTTGTATATGGCGTGATTGTTTGTTTTATCTTTTATTATATAATTAAAAAATGTGCGTGATTGTGAAATGAATAATAGGTAGTTAACAATTTTTCTTAAAACCGTTTAACGTTATTTAGATTCTAATAACTATTGTTTTAAAATCATTAAACACGATTACGTTAAAATAATTTTCAAACAAAACATTTAAATTTACGAAAATCATAACTAATTATGTTAAAAAAATTGTTATTTATATTTAAACGTCACGATGTTAAAATATTTTTCAAACAAAACAAATAGGCAAAATAATTAAATAATAACGTTAAAATACTTATTATTTTACAACAAAACGATTAAAAATGGTTACGTTTTTTTTCGAACCATTAAACGATATTATAAGTTACTTAAACACGTACCGTACGTGTTGCATTTAACAAATACCGGATTTCAAAACAAAGTACGATTATACGCTATTATAAACAAATATTATTTATAACTTAAAAATTAAATAACTAGACGATATGATATAACAATTTACGTTAAACGCGTACGTATACCGGAATTCAAACAACGTGCGGATTTTATAACACGTATATATAATAATATATATATATCATATATTTAATGTATAACGTTAAAAATGTACGTATAGCGATTAAATATAATTACGTTAAAATATATGTTTTAACCATTTAAAACAGTTAGACAATTACAATGTTACAAATAAGTTAAACACGTACGTATATCGGGTGGAAAAACAAAACTTATAAATTTTCAGGTTTAAAAACGAGTCGTATAGGCCTTTACGGCTCGTATTCTGTTTTCAGCCGCCAGACATCTCACTGACATTTTCTGACACACTCTGACGGCTTTACGGCCCGTAAAGCCCTTTACGACTCGTATAGATGAGGGTAGGTGTTGACTGATCCGTAGGGGGTGTCCAAATAACGCACCCCTTTTTTATAACGGAATATGTCAAGGCCTGAGGGTCAAAGTGACAAATAAATTAGGGAAAATTATCAAATTAACTAAGGGAAAGTTACCAATTTAATCAAAGTTGATTAAATAATTACAAAAATAATCAATTAAAAAAGGGTCTTTAAGACGCCCCTTTAAAGTACTTTACACGCCCCTTTAAACGTCATTTTTCGGTACTTTTTGAAAGCATGCGGGCCCACATGTCGGCGGCTTTGTCGTGGTCTAAATGGGTGTCTTAAGACCCCTTTTCTACCGGCGTCTTAAGACGCCTTTAGACGCCCAATTTAGACACCGGCTTATCTCACATTGGACGTCTAAAGGCGTCTTAAGACGTCGGTAGAAAACGGGTCTTAAGACACCCATTTAGACCCCGACAAAGCACCCGATATGTGAGCCCGCATGTTTTTTCAAAAAATACCGAAAAGGAGCGTCTAAAGATGTCTTAAGACGCTGTAGAAAAGGGGTCTTAAGACACCCATTTAGACTCCGACAAAGCCGCCGACATGTGGGCCCACATGTTTTCAAAAAGTACCGAAAAATGGCGTTTAAAGAGGCGTCTAAAGTACTTTAAATGGGCGTCTTAGGGGCCCTTTTTTGATTGATTAGTTTGGTAATTCTTTGGTCAACTTTGATCAAATTGGTAATTACCTTTTTATCAAATTAATCACTCAAATTTCGACGTCTAAAGTGACATTTAAAGGGCCGGAATTTGATTGATTATTTTGATAAAAAAGTAGATAACTTCGACTAATTCAGTAATTTTCCCAATAAATTATTCCATTCACCAAAAAAAATACAGTAACCTCACCAACTTGCTCAAAAGAAAACTTATAACTACGAAAACCTTTGAAATAGGTTTGTCAATTTCTGCATTTAATTGCATATGTTCATTAAATTCGATCGATGGATCTCAAGATTATATGTAGTATGTACCATGTCAAAACATCATAAATCTCTATTACTCTATAGTTACGTGTTCCCATTTTTTTTTTATTCCTGTTTCGAATTGCAACTATATTTTATGAAAATCTTTTGGAATTTGTTCGTCAGATTTTGGTGATTTACTGTGTGTGCATGCAATTGAAATTGGAGAACCTTACTTCAGATTTATTCGGTTAGGATCAACAGCTTACAGTTTCCAATTTCAGATTTGTATAATGGTTTTCTAAATTTTAAACAAAATTACGTTGATTCTTCATTTTAACAGCAAAATCCGTTTATGGATTGGTTTTTTTGACAGTTTCTAGGCCAAATTGGGTCCCAAACCTTTTGTAAATCATCGATTTAAACACCTTGTTTTGCCACTTACCACCATAAACTTTGTTTTACCTTTTGTCCTTTGGTTAATTATAAAGCTTTGGTTTATGATGTTGGTAATCGTCTTTTTAAGGTCCAAAAGGTTTATCGAGCCCAAGGGTGCAGATATGGCCGGAGTCCAGCCCATGACGACCTGAACTAACACGAGAGTTGCGCTCGTTAAGTGGAAGAACTGCTGAAACTACGTGAAACCCTGACAAGGGTTTATGTACAAAGAACGGGCAAGCCCTTATGGGTTGTATCTAGCTGCACTTAAAATCCGTTGTATTTCTATTTGTTGGTTCAGGCCCCAAATCACACACAAACAAGTTTTTTGTTGAAAAAACTCACTCACACTTTCATCCATACTCATACTTAGGGGCCGTTTGGTTGAGTCTGAACTATTAAGTGCTGAATGGTTAAGATGTCTGAATGCTTAAGAGGGTCTGAACCATTAAGTGCTGAACCGGTTAAGACCGTTTGGTTACACATCTGAATGAAAAATTAAAAATTAAAAAAAAAACCTTTTTTTTGTCAAAACCCTAGCCCTCACCGTAGCCTCCTTCGTCACCATCACCGAACGCCTCCTCCGTCAACATCACTGAACTCTCCTCCGTCGCCCCCCTCACCCCAGCCGGTAGCATCCTCCGTCGACGCTTACATCGCAGCTTGCCACCTCCGTCACTGCCCCCTGTGATTATTGATCCAGAAGCCATACAGTTAGAAATGAAGCAGACGATGAAGAAATGAAGCCATACTCTTTTCTGATCTAGAGTTGGGGCAAACATCAGACGACTAAGAAATGAAGCCATACTCTTTTCTGATCTAGGGTTGGGGCAAACATCAGACGACGAGAAATGAAGTGGTATTGAGCGACGGTCAGTCGCCGGTAGTGAGCGGCGGTCGGTCGGCAGTCTTGAGCGACGGTTGGTCGCCGGTAGCGAGCTGCGGTTGCTGGATCCTTGGTCGGTGATGTTCGACCCAACCAGATGTGCAAGCAGCCTTGTTTTCTCTCATTCAGACTTGGTTTGAAGCATGAATCATTCAGAACTTTATTCAGACCTTGTATCCCATTCAGACATATTTTTTTTTTGCATGAAACAAACGGTCTGGATCTGAATGGTTCAGATTCAGACCCATTCAGACCCATTCAGATCCATTCAGACCCTACCAAACAGCCCCTTAGATATATAAAAATGTAAACATACCTAGAAACATGCATACATGAGAAATCATGTTTCCATATTGTTAATCCATTACTCTTACAACCTATACCCACTATTTCCACAAATATAAATCTATCCATGATCTAATTAAACATTAAAAAATATCATTAAATTAAAATCATGCTTAAATACCAAGACTCATAACTTGACGTCTTGACCAATCTAAACAAATACTTATTTGACCCAATCAAGATTAACCTAACACTCTTTCTCTCTCTTTGCTTCAGGCTCTTGCCTGAAATATTTCGGCTTCAATCCCTTTAGTTTTTAGTATATCAACTTATCTCGTGTACTATATGGCATACGTTTAATTAATATTTTTTACTTGACAACAACTCATAAGGTTTTATACCGTTATATAATTGTTTGATTAAATTACATATATCGTCCTTTATATTCACTCATTTTACGGATGGTGTCTTTTATTAGAAATAGTTACAGAAATCATCCTCAAAAACAATAATTTATAATGTATTTTATCCTTTTTCTTGATATAAAGGACGATTTATGTAATGTAATTAAAGGATGAT
This sequence comes from Mikania micrantha, assembly GCA_009363875.1. Lineage (NCBI taxonomy): Eukaryota > Viridiplantae > Streptophyta > Magnoliopsida > Asterales > Asteraceae > Mikania > Mikania micrantha. The sequence continues at coordinate 53,219,571 of CM018693.1, forward strand.
TTATGTAATTTTAAGGATGAAATCCATTATAAATTTCCATTTTAAGAATGTTTTCTGAAACTATTTTTAATAAAGGATGTTATCCATAAAATGAGCGAATATAAAGGAAGATTTATATAATTTACTCTAATTGTTTTTATGTATGTTTTAATCTCTAAAACTTTGTCATTGTAACTTCACATGTTTCTTTTATATATTTAACCATAACCATGTTAATGCCATTTGTTTAATAAAACTGAAGCTTTATTCGTATAAAAGAAAAAAAAATCAGTTCTATGATATAATTTTTTATAGCATGAAAACGTTAGTAAATATTTATAAAAGGGTCCTAATATTCATACGCTATCCTCACTATTTATACATCATAATCAAGTCAAATCAATCACATCATACTTACGTAACTTTTACTTATACATATTTCTTTTAAATATTTTGAATATTAAAAAAATATAAAAAGTAATGTTATTCGTTACCCGTGTATCAATATCATATCCTTATAAAATAAAAGGAAATTGAAAAGGTCACTTTTGTTTTATTTACCGTAGCAGGTGACGTGAGGAACTTTGATTAGGGAGAAAATTAATTTGTAATTTAATCATTGTCCTTTAAACCATGTGTGACGGTCAAATAACCATCACTATATTTTACCGTCACGTAAACAATTAACACCGTCACCATCTTATCACTCTATATCATCACTACAAGTATGATCATTATTCCCTCATCACTTCACGGCATCAACCATTTTTTCCCCTTTTTTATTCCTTCACGGCGTAACCTCTCTCACGTATTGCCCTGGTCGTGCCCCTGTGTAGTGAGAAGAGGGCGTCATAAGGACGTGACCCATGCCCTCACGCCCCACTCACTTGTCATAACACATAAAGTTACGAGAAACTTCAATTACGGACAAAATTAATTTGTAATTAGTCATTGTCTTTATGACGAAAATCTTTTTGAGATTTTTTCACAGCTAATATCAATTCGTTAGTGGCTCACACGCCACACTTATTCGCTATATATATATATATATATATATATATATGTATATGTATATATATATAGAGGAAGGATCAAATGTTAACTCTTTCTTATTGCAATAACCCCTTAACCTTAGCATTTTTTGCGTTTTTTGTCCGAATCTTTTTTTTCATGGTTTTTATCATACATAAATATGGGGTTTTTTTTGTTTTTTTGCTAATTCATCACCGTTTATGAGTTATTTACAAGTGTAAGTTTTACACTTGTAAATAACCCCTTAACCCTAGCATTTTTTGCGTTTTTTGTACGAATCTTTTTTTCATGGTTTTCATTACACTTGTAAATAACTCATAAACGGTGATGATATATATATTACAAGCCTTGCTGGCGGAGGCACTGACCGCTTGCTGCTAAATTCCTACCGACGATCAGATGCATCAACCGTTTCTTGAACAAGGTTCGTTAATTTCAGCTTTTTAACTGCATATGGGTTAACATTTGATCATCTCTGTGTGTGTGTATATATATATATATTAATCAATTACTATTTCAATATAATATAAATATTTATAGCTTTTTAATACATACAAAGAAGGATGGGATGACCGACTAAAGTCTACATTCTACAATACAGAAAATAAAGACGTGGAGCATTTCCATCCATATTTCCATAAGACTGCATTGTTTCCTATAAGGCTATGACCTAATAAAAAGCTAAAATATAAAAAGGGAGGGGTTATCTACACACCCCAAAATTTTAATTCAACACCCCGCCACCACCCATACGCCCCGTAGTGGCCACTACGGGGCGTTTAAAACACAGACTGATAACCTTAAACTGACAACATTCTTCTGTCAGCTTTTAGGCCCTAACGCCCCGTAGTGGCCACTACGGGGCGTATAGGGTTCAAAATATAAAACGCAGCACTTGGGGCGTTTGAGTGTTATTTGGGGGGTTTGGGTATGTTTTTTGGGGTGTAAAAATATAGAGATTTTGAACAAAAATTATTTTTATATTTTGCGACTTGAAAATTATTTTTATATTTTGCGACGTATCTCTCGTAGCATTTATACTTTATATTTTGCGACGTATCTCTCGTACGTTGAAATGTTTAGTTGTTTTTTTAAACGCATGTTTTTTGTTTGTAAAAATCTAATATTTTTTTTGTTTAAAAATTGTTTTTTTATTTTTTACAGTCTCTCGGTTCGTTTATTTTTAATTGTTTTTTAAAACTTTTAGTTTTGAAAGCTAAAAATGTTTTTATTTTTTAGATTTAATTAAAATTTAAATATATTAATTAATTGTTATATGAATAACGTTCTTTGTTTAAGGCATCAACAACCAAAACATATTTAAATAATATATGAATGATGTTACAAAATTATACGATAAATAAGGCATTACCAACCAAAACATATTTAAATAATAAACACTCATCACCAACTAAACATATTTAAATAATAAACACGCATCACTAACTAAAACAACCAAATATATACACGCATCATCAACAAAAACAACCAAATATATACAAACCATAAACATGAATACAAGTGTCTGTTTAACAAATACAAATATAACTGAAAATACTAAGGTGGAGGTGGAGAGGGAGGAGGATAATCTCGTGGCTGAGGAACTGCAGGAAGCTGGATACCCTCACCTTGTGCATGCCTAAGCTCGACATGCACATGCCACGAGATCAGATCCTCCAACCGATCCACTCGTCGCGTGAGCTGCTCGCTGCTCTGAGCGACCCGCTGACTGTGCTCAACCTGCTGCTGCTGGATCTGCAACATCTGCTGCGTGAGCTCGAGCTGCTGCTGCTGCATGTGCTCATGCTGCTGGATGAGCTGCTGCGTCGAATCAGCTATCTCCTGTATCATAGCCTCGACACGAGCGGGAAGCCGCACCGCTCTGTATACGCGCTCAGGATGCTGATGTGGCACATCCGAATGCGGCTCCCCCTCGCCATGTGGTGGTTGTGGCGGCGGCGGCGGTGGCGGCTGCTGGGGCTGCTGCTGCGGCCGTGGCTGTGGCTGTGCCTGTTGGAACACAGGCATAGGGTCCTCGTCTCTGTAATGGAGATCATTTGGCCCCGGCTGCCAAATGACCCCCCTATGGAGCGAAAATCGAAGCCCGACCCGTGGGAATGTCTGCGCGATACGCATGCCAAGCACTGTCCGTCGATCTAAACGAACTGGATGAAAGGCCTCCATACCGGCAGGCTCCATATCTATAAGCCCGTTAAAACGAGCAATACGGGTCACATACACCCCCCCGAAGATCAGCCCCCTCTCCTGGCGGTGGTAATATGTGCTAAAGTACTCGGCGAGACAACGTGCAAGGTTGCACGGTCTCCCACTCAATATACAATACAAAAAAAATAAATCCTGTGAAGTGCACCACTCCTGGCTCATGCCACGTCCTGTAACAGACGAGGCAATGCACCGGTGCAAATACCGAATGAGCGGGTCACGAATACGCGTGACTCGGGCGCTGCGGACAAAGGCGTCGTCGCCGATCCGAGGCCACCAAGCACTGACGACGGCGTCGTCAGCTGTATGAATAGCCGTCGTGTAGATCGGCATATGAGTCTCCTCCTCGGTGTACAAACCGAGGACGCTCCCAAACTCTACCAAAGACAAATGGTACGCGGCCCCGCAGAGTCTAAAGGATACCTCCGCCGGCTGCGCCTGACCCGGCTGTGGCTGGAAATCAGGAGGCTGAGGCCTGTACCTGAATGTCGAAAGAAACTCCACAGTGATAAGTCGATACTGTGGAGCATACGTCATCTCAAACAGACGAGACCATGGCGTGTCCTCGCCAATGATCGCCGTCATCCTCTCCTGCTGGCCAAGCTCGGCCAGCAAATCGAAGTCAATCGCCTTCTGGTTGCCCATCTCCTTCTTCAGGAGACGATCGCGCCTCCTACGCGCGCTCGTCCCCTGAGGAAATGCCAACCAGGGATGGTCCATAAGCTCGTCGAAATGATCGACATCTAGATCATCAACATGCGGCTGTCCCACATCGTCATCAGCAATCTCCATCTCATCAGAAGAAGACATATCTGAAGGATGAACAAATAAAACAAATTACGATAATAATAATAAATAAAAAATAAATATTAAAAATAATAATAATAAATAACAAATAAATAATAATAATAATAATAATAAATAATAATAAATAATAATAATAGTAATAATAAATAATAACAATAAATAACAAATACATATTAATAATAATAATAATAACAATAATAATAAATAATAAATAATAATAATAGTAATAATAAATAATAACAATAAATAACAAATACATATTAATAATAATAATAACAATAATAATAAATAATAAATACTAATAATAGTAATAATAAATAATAACAATAAATAACAAATAAATAATAATAACGGCAAACGCCCCGTAGTGGCCCCAATGGGGCGTTTGGTTTGAACCAGAAGGGGCAAACGCCCCGTTGTGCTCCAAACGGGGTAAACGGGTCCCGTTTGCCTCAAAAAACCCAACCCCCGGTCATCCACCATGATTAAACGGGTCGGATTACTAACCTTGAAGTCGTAAACGAGGTCCAAACGGGTCTGCTACGGTGGTCGGCGGCGGTGGCGTAGAGAGCAAACGGGGGGCTATCGGGGTCGTTTGTGGGGAGCCGGGTGGCGTTTGGGGGTTATTATAATTTCATACGCCACGTTTGGGGGACTGCACATTGTATACGTCTCTACGGATGGAGACGTTGTTGGGATTCTGCTTCTTTAGGCTGGAGAGTATGTTGTGTGGGTCCATGTGTTGCTCAGTCAGATGATGCACCATGTTTTGTTCCTGCTCGGACATTCTTCTAACAAACGGGTGCCCCTCAAGATTTTGAGCAGGTTCATGGTTGTGTTTGTCGTTTCTGACCTGAAGCTTCCAACCATAAGAATCAGAGTCGTATATCCCTATTAATTTAAAAGGACGCCCGATTTTTTTGCTACCGGTACACCTTAAGATGGCTGTACTATTGTGTTCACCACCACGATCACACACAAGCCAGATTTTGTTGACCTCATCGGTCCCCTTCTTTTTCTTAGATCGTCCGGTAACTACGATGTATCCATTATCAAGGGCTCTAGTTTTCACCCATGCCATCAGCTCCTCCACAGAAATGAATATCTGAAAACAATGTTGTCATTAAACTAATGTCCATCTAACTAAAAACAAGTGAAAATATATTACCTCATTGGTATTCCAGTCCATATTTTGGTATACAATGTCAGCTTCTTCCTTTTTAACGGCCACTTGGGGTGGTTGTGATTGTTCACCACCGTAACATTCCCTGTTAACGTCTTCATCATCGCAAGGTTCCTGGTTCAAATCAAACTGCCAGTACGAAGTTTGACCCTCAACCTCTTCGTTAAGATCTGGCAATGCGGGTCTATTTGTCGCCTCAGACGATTGCACACCAGTCTCATCCTTAAAAACATTATGATTAGTTTGTCATTTGATTAACAATAAAAGCAAGTAAATACAGTTTCGTACCTGATATGTTTCAGCCACACGCGAAACGTCGGAATATTGACCAAAGAAAAAGTCTCCGTCCCACCAAGACATATTTCAAATAAAAAATACGGGTGTAGAGTGTAGATATTTAATAAACGAAACAAGAGAAACTCGTTCAACTAATTGGAAAGTGATTCGAGAGATTGTGTGATATTGTAACGCAGTATGTGTGTATATATGGGCGATGAATTCGTAAGTTACAAACTATTTGTCACGTTTTAAAGATTAAACGCCACGTAGTGGTCACTACGGGGCGTTTAGGGATAACCATAAACGCCCCGTAGTGACCACTACGTGGCGTTTGGTCAACATCAACTGACATTGTCGGAGCTTTTGCAGAACATCGTACTAAAACGCCCCGTAGTGACCACTACGGGGCGTTTAGGTCTAATCATGGTACCTGTCGTTTGACCAAGATAGTACAATCCGTAACTAAACGCCCCGTAGTGGCCACTACGGGGCGTTTGAGGGGTGTGCAGACATTATTTTGGGGTGTGAGTTTAACACCACCCTATAAAAATCATTTACCACTATTCATTTGTTGCTTTTTAATACAGATAGTAATACCCTTTCTCTTTGAGCCATAGCACATGGTTATATGAAACTACTCGCCTGCATGAAGCTGGCATCACTAGTAGTATAGTTGTCCTTCTTCAGACACAACAATGCACTTTTAATCAATATTGGAAAGATGTGCTAAATTATTTCTTTATTCCTTTACTTGTTTGTCGATTTAAAAATGTCTCATTCAATAGAAGTTGATTGAATTTAAAATACTAAATTTATCGCCATTATAAGTTTAGAGCTATAAACTAAGGATCAGGTAACTACACGATGGATGTTCTGAGAGAGAGGAAGGGATGAGTGAAACGACGTTGATGAACAACTAGGGGTTTGAACGAGCCAAGCCGATCCCGAGCTCGTTACTCGTTAAGGCTTGAGCTCGGCTCGTTTAGATAAATTAGGGCTCGAGCTAGAGCTCGGCTAGATAGAAAAGTTTTAGGCTCGAGTTTGGCTCGGCTCGTTTATATTTATTTATTTAATTTATTTATTTTAATTACTTATTTAATTATATTTATAATTATATTTTCTAAATTTAACATAAAATATTTGATTTAAATATATTTATCATAATTTTATATATAAAAATAATTAATTTTATAAATAAACACTTACTATAATAAATAAAAGTGTAAAATGTCATTTTAGTCCCCATGGTTTGGCAATTTTTGCTGTTTTAGTCCAATAGTTTAAAATTTGCCAGTTTGATCATTATGGTTTCATTTTATTGTTATTTTCGTCCCTGTGGCTTGTTAATTTTTGTCATTTTAGTTCAAAAGTTTAAATTTAATTGGATTAGAATGACAATAAAATGGAAATTATAATGACCAAAATTACAAAATTTAAACTATTTGACTAAAATAGCAAAAGTTGTCAAACCATATGGACTAAAATGACATTTTACTTTGAATAAAAATTACTGTAAACAAAAAGCTCGTTAAGGCCCGTGAGCCGGTTCGAGCTCGATATGTAGGGCTCGAGCTCGGGCTTGATATGTAAAGCTCGAGCTCGGGCTTGATAACTAAACATGCCACACTTTTGGGCTCGGGCTGGGGCTAGTTAAGGCTCGGCTTGTTCGAGCTTTTTACCGATCCGACCCTGAGTATTTCACGAGTTGCCTTGATTCGTTTACATCAATGTGAGCAACGACCTTCAGGCTTTATAATATATATCACTCTTTCTATTAATTGACTTTATATCCATTTAGAAGTGATTACAACTTTTTTGTTTAAAGTTGAGGTCATAGTTTCGAATCTTTGTCTTTATCTTCCTATACTTCTTCTTATATATTTTTTTTTTCAGCTTTTACTTTTGATGTCTCACATCTAACCCTTTTAGTGTGCACTATTTAACATGACATATGTACCATATGCTAAAAAATAATACTTATTTTTTCAACATTAACACTTATGATATCTCAACTTTGACTCTTTTAGTAAATGTTTTAAGCTAATATCTGCATCATATAAATTTTTAAGTTTTTAAAAAAATAAAATATATAACTTATTTAGATTAAGTTGGCTTCCTGACATGCAAGGTGTTTTCATCCTTAGTCTTCAACCATTTTAGGCGTAATTTTTTTTTGCTTCGATATTAATTGCACCGCTCGACCGTAGCATGCGCGATACTACCCTTATTAGTAACGTCGGTGGTGAATAAAGGGCTACCAACTTACCCATTTTGTTCATTAGCCAAAAATAGTAATTTCTTACATGATTAGTTTTACGCAAGCGACCGTATAAATTCATGGTAATACATGTTTCGCAATTAAAGTTTTCCGGTTTCGAGTTTGGTCAAGTATAGTACGTTTTCGTGCTTATATTATTATATACGTTAAAGTTAGTCTACGCTTAGGCGTAAAAACTTTTAGGAGATAGTTTGAGTCAAATATATTATGTTTTCACTCGATGGAATAAAGTCAAAATACTTTACATTTTAACACCGTCGAATCGTGTGGCGGGTAACTTTACTAGTTAATAACAATTCACGTAACCTGTTTTTGAAACTATATATAGTATACTCTTTTAACCTATTAACAATTCACGTAACCTGTTTTTTATTTATGTTTTGATCTTTGTAACTGTGTTGCCATTTTTTGTCTATGTTTTGATCTTTGTAAATACGTCGCCATAATTTTAGACTTTTCCTTTATATATCTAACCACGTTAATGCCAACGATGTAATGCGCGTAATGATGCTTATAAACACGCCGCGTCGTTTGTGGCCTTTTTTTCCCTATAATATTTCGACTTTAACTCGCATTAGTTTCATAAATTTCAACCTAACTTGTGTACTATATATGCTATATAGCATACGTTTTTAACATATTTATTTTTTTACTCGACAACAACTCGCGAGGATTGATATTGTTATGTATTTGTTTTTTATTTATTCTATAATGTTAGTTTTTAGATTCTTATTTTATAACATATATGGCATGATAATGTTTTATGTATATGTTTCAGTATTCATAAATAATCTGTTACTATTTAGTATATTTCTTTTAATCGTATCACAAAGACGCTACACACGAGCTTTAATCGTAGTGCCCTACCGCATAGGATATGGGCAAATTTATTGTCATACTCATTAAAGATAAAAGAAATTCAATTTTATGAAGTAATTTTTATAAAAAAGAACTAAATCGAGTGAATAAAAGAAGCTTGGAAGAAATCACCCTTGCTTTCTTTATTTTAGCATGTTTTTTTTTAACAATATTTTTTTTCATCTTTTTTTTTGTTTATTACTGGACTTGAATCCTCAACATATTTTACGGAGAAACTTCTTAATGTAAGGGTGGGCATAATATAACTATAACCGAAAATTAACCCATAACCACCGAACCATAACCGATTTTAACCGAAACTGACACTTATGGTTAAACCAAGTCATTAATCGACCCATTCAATTTTGGTTATGATTAAATCAAGCCATTAGCTGAATATAACCAATCCGAACCAATTATTGTATATTTGTTTTTTTTAATATTTCTAGGTGTGTGTTCCTTTTTTTCTCTCTCAAGAAGTTATGATGCAAATAATGTATAGAATGTGAGATAAAATTTTTTATTGGATAAAAATATTATACATTACATGTGAGATTAAATATATGTTAGGAGATGAGTTGGTGTTTACATGATTTTTACTTCTTGTACTCTCATTCTCAGTCACTTTAAAGTCATATGAGTTTTACTTAGACTTTAACCATCAATATATCTTTAATTCGTAAACATATTTAGAAGTTTTTCAATAATTTTATTTATTATTAAATAAATTTAACCGAAACCGAAACATCACTAATTGTTAACCGATTAATGGTTAACTAAACAATTGTACCAATGTAACAAATACGTACGGTACCATGTGCAGTCATGTGAGTCACACTTTCCACGCTTAAACGCTGTATATTCATATAGCATTCTTAAATGCGTACGGGTGGTTTTGGAGCATCCACCTACTCATAAGTCATCACTCCGTCGACGGAGGTACAACATTCTGCTCAATTCCTACCGACGATTGGATGCATCAACCGTTTCTGGAACTAGGTTTGTCAATTTCAGCTTTTAATTGCATCTGTTCATGAAATTCGATGTTCGATGGCTCTTAAGATTATATGTAGTATGTACCATATCAACATCATGAATCTGTATTGTTAGGTGTTACCATTTTTTGATTCCTGTTTAGAATTGAAACTATATTTTATGAAAATCTGTTGGAATTTGTTCGTCAGATTTTGGTGATTTACTGAGTGTGCATGCAATTGAAATTGGATGAATTTACTGTAGATTTATTCGATTAGGATTGAGAACTTATGGTTTCCGATTTCAGATTTGTATAAGGTTTTTCTAAATTCTAAACAAATTACGTGGATACTTCAATTTATCAGGATGATTTTGCCAAATTGGGACCCAAACCTTTTTTAATCTTTTTTTTTTTTATCATCGAATTAAACACCTTTTTGGCCACTTGCCCAACATAAACTAGTGAGTTTTCCGGTAATCAAAAGTTTAAAACTAACTGAATCGAGCCTCGAGGCGTTTTCCTCACCAAAGCGAAACGAAGCGGAAGTAAATAAATATTTTATAACCTATCTATCAAAAAAAATACTAAGCATCAATTAAAGAACTTTTATAACTAATTTCAACATCGAATTCAATAAACATAAAAGAGAAAGTCTATAAAACACAAAAAGACTTGGAATGTTTCAAATAGGCGCCTCAAGTCTATATATACCGCCTCAGCCCAGTGAGACGCATGTTTCTTAAAATGTTGTGAGGCGCCGCCTCAAAAACGAATTTTCTCCGTTTCACTTTGAGGCGCGCCTTAGACCCTTTTTTTAAATCATGCTGGTAATAGATTCTCATTGATACGATCATAAAAAACGAAAAAAAAAAAAACAAAGAAACAACTAACATTACTAGATAACCAAAATTGATAGCACATGTTCTTGATTATTTAATTCTAGAATTGTTTGTCTTATGACTATACATGCGTTCATCTAGGGGAAAGAATGGAAGAAACCAAGGCACCATCCAAATCTGTACATGACATAATAACCTCTTACAAGAACATGTTTGTAGAGACATACAAAAGCAAACCTGTATCACATTGGATTCTTTTACTCATAAGTAGCTTGGGAATGCTTATAGCTTTCCCTGCTTCCAGCCTTCTTTCAAGACTCTATTTTTCAAATGGTGGAAAAAGCAAATGGATCATTTCATGGGTATCTGTTGCAGGGTGGCCAATCCCTCTTTTCATCCTAATACCAATGTACTTCTTCTCCAATGCCTCCCCAACTCCACTAAACTTAAAACTCGCTTTATCTTATGTCGGTTTGGGTTTCTTGAGTGCTGCTGATAATCTTATGTATGCATATGCCTACGCGTATCTCCCTGCATCAACCGCCTCACTTTTAGCCTCTACAGTCCTCATATTTTCTGCAATATTTGGGTATTTTATCGTCAACAACAAAATCAATATCTCTACCATAAACGCCATTGTCGTAATCACAGCCGCAATGGTTATAATTGCCTTGGATTCAGATTCAGATAGGTTTTCATATATTACAGACACCCAATATGCCCTTGGTTTTATGTGGGATATTTTAGGATCAGCACTTCATGGCCTAATCTTTGCCCTATCTGAGCTTGTTTTTATAAAATTACTAGAAGGCAGATCGTTTCATGTTGTTTTGGAGCAACAAGTAGCGGTTTCCTTCCTCGCTTTTGTGTTTACCACAATCGGGGTCGTCGCAAATAATGATTTTAATGGGATGACTTCTGAAGCAAAAAGTTTTATAGGCGGGGAACATGCATACTATATGGTTATTGTTTGGGGTATTATCACTTTTCAACTGGGAGTTTTGGGGTCAACTGCCGTGTTATACCTATCATCCACTGTGCTAGCTGGTGTGCTTAACTCAATTAGGGTTCCTCTCACAAGCATTGCAGCAGTTGTTCTTATGCATGATCCTATGAATGGTTTCAAAATTTTATCCCTCATTGTTACATTCTGGGGATTCTCTTGTTATATATATGCAAGTTACCAAGTAAGTCATGTTTCTTCTCCATCTTCTTGTGGCTAGTTTTTCATATATCTGTGATCTGTCCTACAGTTTAAAGGCTTGCAGGTATTAAAAAAAAAAACAAAGAAAACTGTTTTTGCTGTCATAACAAAAAGTTATGCACGGCCTATGTATTGAAAAGTTTGTAAATTTTTTTAGCTTTTCTCTATTTAATTTGCAGCATGTAAACGTTCTACATGTTTACAAACATATTATGTATTAATAGGCAAGCATTGTACCTTGTAAAACATAGTTTGTTCTAGAGTTGGCAATATGTTTTAAATGAGTAGTTTTTAAGGGTGGAATGCTTGAAATAAGGCCAAATGGGGTCGGTCAATGGTCTGATACTTTTTATATTAATCAAGAACGTTATATCTTGCTAAATACAATTTTTTTTTTTTGTTTTTTAGTATAGATTGAAACTGGTTGAGTTGGGTTTGTTTTAGAGATTAATACTTTTTATATAAATGGCAAGGTAGTACAGGTTAAAATACATTGATTAGGATTGGTTTGACCTGTTAAATTGTTTACTCATTTCTAAGCAAATAATGAGCCGAATGCAATTTTAAAAGTGTATTATTTTATAATTTATATACTTGCACTAATTGCGTTTCACCTGTTAAAATATTGTGAGCCCAAGATTTTTCTAATCTGCATATCTTTACTTTTCAATATCATAATTTATTTATTCACAAGATAATATTTTATTGTACTTTCTATCTTTTATTACTTTACTTCTTAACTATCTAATATTTCCTTAAATCAATCACCTGGTGTAAATATATATAGTTATAAGGCAGGACATGTACCGTCATGCTACCTTCAGTTTTCCTTGTCCTCCATTGATTCAGAACCCGAGATTAAGCTCATGAATCCTCCTCTCAATTGGTATCCATTAAAGTGTCACGAGTAAGACTTGAACGCTGGTCACCAAGGAGAAAGGGCCAAACCTTAACCAATAGGCTAACGTTGCTGGATACATGTATAGTTAGTTGAAAATGCTACGTTAATATATAACAGTTGTTGAGAAAAAAATGATGTTTTTAGAAAGATTAAAGTAAATAAAGGCCAAGTTTTATTAAAGGGTAAATTACGGTTTTGGTCTATGTGGTTTAAGTGTTTTAACTATTTCAACCCAAAATAGAATATTTTATCAACGCAACACTTATGATTAAAGAACTAACGGTTTTGGTCTCCAACTACCCCAATCTCTCTCTTGTGATTCCGTTAGAACAGTTATGGTTGGGGTTTGAACTATCAGTTGTTTAAACTATATGGGCCGTATTGATACACAATTCTATTTTAGGTTGAAATATTTAAAATTTTTTAAATCACATGAGCCAAAACCATAATTTACTATTTATTAAATTAAAAAATTTGACACATAATGCATTGGAGATCCACAACTCAATTTTAAAGGCCAGATAACGTAAGAAATCACCTCCAAGAGTGAAAATATGAATCTTAAATCTCATGCTTGATGTAAGATTGTGATTTGATCCAAATAAAGTAAATTGAACCCTTATCAATTTAAGCTAGGCAGATTAGTAGCGGTTCAATAAGCTAAAGCCCTAAAAGCTAGGCAGATTGTCTCATAAAAATGATATAAAATTTGCATACAATTTTAATACATAAATCATGAATGCATATGTTACGCGTAAGAAAAAAGTAATTTACAAGTGGCTGTTAGATATTTTAGTGTAATTGGATTTGACTTTTTGATCAATGTAGATCTTAAAATTTATTAAATAAGTTGGGTGTAGAACACACACTTGTATTTTAATTTTATGATTCAATGGTGTTTCAAGGGTGCCCAGCTCGGATCAAGCTTTTTTAACTTAAATTGCGATATAGAAAATGCATCAAAAAAAAAATATTTTTTGAGTTTTGTCACGGAATTCGTTTAATAGATTTTGGAGCAATTTTAGAAGGGAAAAAAATGAAACTTAAAAAAAAAACTAATTTGCTTTTTAGTTTTCTACTTTCTGAACAATTCACTGGTTCAAAAAATAAATTGCTTTCGAAATCATACTTGTTCTTCAATTGTAAATTGAATTTTATCCGATTAAAAATTTGAGTGAATCATCAAATTGTTTGATTTGATAGTGTGTTACATGTTCAATTCATCTAATTTCATTTTCTTTTTCTCCTCTACTAATTACATTTATAATTTACAAACCATTGAGTATTTTTTTTTTTATATATAATATTTAATGTTTGATTTGTAATGTTGTCATATTTGTCTATTTGTCCAAAGTAAGTAGTTTTAATCAGTTTTTATTTTTAACTTGGGATAGTGCGACACAAAGTTGCCATGTGTATAGACGTGTTCTTTAATAAATAAACCAACTAAAAGATTTATAACAAATAAGTTTATAAAATATATTTAATTTGTATGTATGCATATATATACAACACTCACATAATTAATTAAAAGTTATCATAAAAAATATATGTTATGTACCTGTTTGATTACTTCATGTGTCATAGTTATAAAAGCTTAAAATTGGTGTTTCATGCTTTTATTTCACTATATTTTATTGTTTTATTTTTACTAATTTATGTCTAATATATTTAAACTATTTTTTTGTTTGTTTCGCCTCTTCACTATTGAATATTTCTTTTACTATCATACATGTAATGCAAGAGTGCCAAGTAGAGTGATCCTGTATTCCTGTTGTAAGAAAATTTTTAAGAAGTTTAAATGCCCTACAAAAGTGATGGCATAAAGCAATTGTTTGAAAAAATTATGAGTTGGGTTATTGGTATGCTGATGTATCAATAACACTATCTTTTTTTTATTTTTTAATGTTAAAAAATATTTAAAAAATATATATAGACAAAAGTAATGTATGTATGATAATGTGATTGATTTGGCATGAGTCTGTTGTATAAATGATACGAGTGATGTATGAATTAAAATAATTGTGATATTTTATTTATATACATATTTGATTTAAAACATAACTTTTTCAAAAAATTGTGTTAAACAATATTTTAATCTAGTATGATGTTTTTATTTATTTACATATTAGATTTGAAAATTTTGTATTACACAAGTTAAATAAATGTTTTTTTAAATAAATACATCATTTATTTCTCGCAAATATATTATAAAAAAGTAAAAGACACATATGCTGTAATCATATTATTTATTAAATTAAAGAAATAATTATTTTTAATAGAAAAAGGCAGAAAATTAAGACACTCAGATTCTCAAAACATAACTTTAACAAGATTGTAGAATTTACAAAAGAGGTCCCAGATTTTTCAAGTTAAAAACCTTTACAATTCAACTCAAAAATATTTAACACATTAACATGAATAACTAAACGTGTTCATCATTTACAAAACATGTCAAATACGTTAAAAGTGTAGTTTTTAACTTTCAAAAACATGGTTCGATCCCCATTAACCGTCTGATCACTCCGAATGGTAGCCGAGCCTATTTTTGATCCTGAAACAACCACAAAAAATTAAGTGTTAGTCCAAAAGGACTAAGTGAGTTAACCCCATCGACCCCCGTAATCAAATCCATCCTAAAAATCAAAATCTGGAAAAATAACACACCTTGGCGTATGGTACTCCAGCCCCTGTGTATCATACGCCAGACCCCGGGCGTCCAACAGAAGCTTTCTATCATACCATACTGTGGTTAGCGTACAGTACGCCTCTTCATTAATTTTTCGCCTTTTTCGCTTTTTTAACACCCAAAACCATTTCTAAACATTCCGGGTTTTCAAAATACATTTAAAATTCAGTATTTCACCTTTCTAATCATATATTTGATTATAATTTCATCATTTTCAAAGTAATCAATCTCAATTGATTTTCCAAAATAATCACTAACGGGTCAAAATTACCCTTTTGATTCCTACCAAGTCATTTCCTTTCACATGAATGTGGATCCTCCCCAAAACCACTCAATCTGGTTTTACATTAACTTCCACACGCATGTTGTCACACCCCCACCTCTCGTCACCTGAGAATGATGTCATCAAAAGGGTAGCGGAAGCATAGTGGTGATGTCTCAGAGCATGAGGGGTGACTTACTTGATCCGGTATCATCATAGCACACAGATTACGAAAAGTAAAACTTACATTACAAGGTTCGTGATTACAAATATTATTACAGTTTATACATATTACAATTTATTTAATTACAGTTGTTGCTAGTGCTGTGAGTGCATCCTCACCGTTGTCCTTGATTGCCTGCAAAAGTTTTAGTTTCGAAAACATCAGCACAAAGCTGGTGAGTTCATACAGTTTAGTTAAATCATATGATATGACAGTTAAGTTCAAATACATGTTCACAGTTCCGGATAACCATGGGACCCGTATCTAGTTCCTTTCGGACGATATGTTCAGTTCTCGATATTACCCGTCGGTACATATCTTATTGCCTCATTATCTTAATGTCTATCACACCATTAAGAAGTTCAGGAAACAGATAACAAACATTCACACCAGGGGAGATGCAATCCTCCCAGTGAATGGGGTGTCAACCGATAGTACTATCAATGTTTTCTGCTCGGCCACACATGGGTTCACTAGATACAGTTCAAGAATGAGGACTTTGATATCATGATAGAGATACTAACGGCAACAATCCCATGAAATCCACAAATTCAGTTAATCACATGAAATCACGCAGATAACAGTGACACATATCATATGATCAAGAAAAGTTTAGCAGTTATACCCCGATGTTTATAAAACATTAAAAGAACAGGGGTGGTACGAAACTCACCTGATGATATAAGGTAGCAAAATCTCTCAAATCTAACAACAAAGAGATGATTCTGCATTTAATTATATTTGATTAATGATTTATGTTCTAACCTGCTGATTAAATCTGTTTGAACGTTCAATGTCATAGACATTGTAATGAAAAGTCATCAAACCGATATTCGGTGTTTAATTAGTTATTGAATCTAATATCATACAATGTATGATAATGTAGATACCTAGACTGATTTAGATACCTAATATGAAGTTGATGACATGCTTGATTAATCAAAATAATCTCTGATTAACCAGTTAGGTAATGTTGTTGATTATGCTCCTGAAACAGTTTTCAGATGAAATCACAGCTTAGGAATGATTAATTCTGGTTACTGGTTATCCAGATATCACAAAACATAACAATGTGACATTGGAATATGTTAAACAATCATGTTTAAAATACTAATCTGACTGTTATCATAAACACCAGACAGTTATTCCAATGGGTAGGTTAATGATTGTGATTAGTTTGAAATGCCTGGGATTAACCTTGCATTACAAAGATTAACCAAAATAATCACCTACATTGTCATAATCAAATGGTTTAAACCATTAAAATCATTGTTATGATTTGGTGGAAACCGGGCATTATAACGGATCAAAACAGGTAATTACCCGTTAACCTGTCAAGTTATCCGTTAAAAATCATTCCTAGCTATCATATAATCAATAATCAACAACCCTAACTAGATCATTACGTTCAAAATCAAGATTTAATCAATCAAAACTAAACCAGAAGGTTAAACGGATAGTTACCTGAAACGAGCGGTTTAACGGACAGAAATACGATCAGAACGTGTATCTACGATCACCGGTTCGTTCTGGTAATTGTGGTGGTTTAGATTTGGGTTTTGATGAACAAAAGTTGAAAAAAATAGAGGTACAGGTCGTTTGGTTCGAAGAGAAGTGAAGAAGAAGAAAATAATTTCTTCCCATGCAATCTGATTATCTATCTGATCCATTTACACCGCCATACTCGTCGCGTACCGCGACGAGAATCAACAGGGCCGTCGCGTACCGCGACGGATCTCGGAACAAAAAATCAGATATTTAATTCATCGCGTATCGCGACAGACAGCCACATAGGTGTCGCGTACCGCGACGAGCTCATTTTTGCAATATTTTGAAATTTTCTTCGTTTCGCGATTCCGGACAATCCGTAACTCCGTTTCGCGATCCGTTTTCTCCTATGTTCTCGATTTCTCGCATACTTTAAACCTGCAATAATTACAATCATCAATTTCGCGCGGATTTCTAGAACAACCAAACGTGTGAACGTCATTGATGACGTAATCTTTACCTGCAATTGTCACACATGTGGATCATCTTCTTTGCCATATGAGTATGGACTTACATATCTTTCTACACGAATGTGAATCATCATCATGAATTGCCACCATGTGGTGGTCTTACTTAACATTTCACATGAATGTGAATCATCCCACAAATTATTTGTCAACTATCCTTTAACATACATTGACACCATTCCAGGTTTTGCATACACCACATAACAAGCATCAATTATTCTCATAATTATTTCACTACATATAAACACATACTTTGACTTTCATTAGTCAAACATTCATTTTTTCCATAACCGTTGTTAATCCCTCATATTGGTAGTTATACTTTCATGTGCATAAATACCTTTTAACTTTCTACTAGTCAAACAACTAACATAACTACCATATAGATAAAATATATACTCTCCATATTCAACATAGACCATTATTCACAAAATAGCATTTCTTTCAAGCAATGCTAACAATATAACAATTAAGAAACAATCATAACTATATGATTTATAACCACATTCCACATCTTCATTCTTTAATACTACAAGAAAACTATCAAGTAGTCAAGTATTCAACACACACACACATTCAATCACTAGTATGACTTATGGTTGCATATTTAGTGAGTAGGTTACTCACCTTGATCCTTAGTGCCACTTCTTTCAAACTTCTCCTTACCGGGTCGTTGGTTTGTATCGTCACCTCCTAGATCATATAATCATACATGGACATTCAATCTAAGAATAACACACACAAGAAAACAAACTTAGAACCCTTTCACCATAATTGACTTTTAAGGAAATCAAACTCTCCTAAGTCAACAAATCCCCTACAATCATGTCATTGTAACCACTTACAATTCATTTGTGTTTCTTGATCATACAATTTAAGTTTATTAGTCATTACCCCTAATTTCACCAAGTTCTCAAATCATTAATTAATTAAGGCTATAGAAACATTTTCTCAAACACCTTATGTGTAGATTTTTCATCAATGTTTTATAAACATTCTTTCAATTCCATTCGTATCCATTTTAAACATATGAAGTCTCAAACTCATTTTATGATTTTTCATCAAAATTAATGCACATATGCAATCAATCAACACCCATTCATCTACACTCATTATATTCTTTATAAAATTCATATAGTTCATATAACCCAAACTCAAATTCTAGGTTTTAAAGCTACTATACATCAAACCTGATTATTTTACTCGTTTCTAATATTACTATACATAATCTCATGATATAAACTACACCAATGTCTCAGACTTTGAGTTTCATCACCATCTAACCACACCCACTTGAAAACCCACCAAAATTTAAACAACACATATGAAAATCACATACCTATAGTTGTGAAATTGCAAGGGGAATTCAAATCCTAGCTTGCATTAACGTTTGGAGCAAGATTAGATGACGGATTACAAACTCAAAACCCTTGTTTTTTTTCGTCTTGGTCATTGTTCTCTTCTCCTGCCCAACAAAAATCTGATTTTGACCATGTTGACCAAGATCCCATATAAATCCCCATTTTAATTCCACTTTTTATTTTTGGCAAACTTAGTTCCTCAACTTTCTAGTTAGTCATTTAACTAATATCATCTAGTAGTTAAACACTTAATAGACTAGTCAACATATAACAACACCATTTCACTTAAAATTATATCACATATCGATTATTTTAATAATACGTTAAATTGGATCGTTACAAAAATCAATATCTATACTTCTATAAAAGTCATCATGTGATGTATATTAGTAATTAACATAGAAAAGACGCAGAAAAAACTAACTTTTTCATGTGACTTATTTTTATAATGTTAACGCGAGTCTAAGATTGTATTTATTTACTAGGTCTCATAACAATAGTGCATTAGTGTGATACATACATGTATATTTATTCTTATTTTAAACAAGAGAGGTGTGGTATATGACAATAATATGACCAAACAATAAACTTATTAGATCAGAGATCTAAAGTCAACATTATAATAATACAAGTATAAAATTATAAAACATAAATTCATGTATTATGTTTATATTATTATAATGTTAGACTTTTAAACTCTGGACCAATAGGTTTACTCTTTGGCTAGATTATTTATATATAACGCCCTTCATTTTTGTTTAAAATAACAGTAAATTTTTAAAATTTTAACGGAATACGAAGACTTAAATAAATAAAATATAACAAACAAACAAACAAATATACTCTATAAATTCCTACAAATCAACATGGTAAAAATAAACAAAATATGAAAACTTTAATGCTAAACAAAGATTAGGTTCAACTAAATAGTCTCAACTAAATAGTCTCTTTAACCTAAAAAGTCTAAAAAAGATTATTGACCATTAGATCATTAAATCAAATTTAAGAGGAAAAATTTAAAATTTTAGAAGAAAAAGTTGTTGAAGGGTAATTTAGTCATAGCTACTTTCCTCCAAATTTTTTAAACATTCATAACTTTTGCATACGATATTATTTTTTCAAAAAAAATATATATATAAAAAAAACGAGCATTTTTTATCTTTAAAATGATAATAATGTTTGCTACAAAAAAAATAATTTTTTTAGCTCATTGTGTCTGATTATCGTCATTGTGTCTTTTTAAACGTTTGTGCATAATTATCTTTTTGTGTGTTTTCTTACATAAAATTGTGTCTTTTTTACAGGTAAATGTGTGTTTTTTTTTAAATATCAATGTGTTATTTATACTTGTCGTTGTGTCATCACTGCTTAACATTATGTATTCTGCAACATTATTATGTCTTAAATTGTTTAGGAAAACACAGTATTGAGCAGAAACACAAAAGACACAATGACCTGTACAAAAGACACAATGACCTGTACAAAAGATAAAATATTTATACAAAAGACACAATGACATGTACAAAATTGTTTGTACTCATCATCGTGTTTTTTTTGCGGGTAAGTGTGTCTTTATTAAAGACCATTGTGTTATTTATGCTAGTCGTTGTGTCATCCTTGCTTAACATTATGTATTATGCAACATAATTGCATTTTAAATTGTTTACGAAAACTCAACATTGATCAGAAACACAAAAGACACAATGTCATGTACAAAAGACACAATGACCTGTACAAAAGACAAAATGAATTAAAAAACAAAAATTTTTCTATAGCAAAACTCTATTAATTTTGAAGATAAAAAAATGCTCGTTTTTATGCTATATTTTTTTCGAAAAATAATTTCGTTTGTAAAAGTTATGAACGTTTAAAGAATATGAGGAATTTGATAAAAAGTCAACAAAAGTAGGCATTACTAAAATAACCTCTAACAACATTATTTAATTAAAGCCATTGATTAATAATCTAATGTCTCAATATCCTTTTTAAGCATTTTAGGTTGAAAAACTTATTTAGTTTAACTTTACCCTGATAAACAAAGCAGAAAATGGGTTTTGAAGGAAAAAAATATAGTAGAGTAAAATCCAAATCGACCACCTAATTCACATTCCAAACAGGCCAAATGAGAACGGGTTAGAGACAACCGGATCGAATTTTAACACACTTTATATTTGGCAAGACATGATTGCATATTTGCATGACGTATATAACCCAAGCCCATCTAAATTCCATACAACGAGCTCCATAATAATACATGTTTGACAAATAAACTTAAAACTAGTGTAAGGTTTCTTGTTTAACCTACCTATCGCAGTCCATGAATGATCTAGCATGGCCCAAATTCCAAGAATAACGTTGAACGTAATTATTTGTGAATATTAGGCTAATTTAGGGGTCACTAGTGGTTCATTGAAGTATCATTGTGTCACCAGTAATAAAACCCGAACATATTCACCACCAAGTCATCAGTTCTAAAAAAACTCAATACTTTGAGAAAACCCCCTTGTGGGATTCGGACCCAAGACTATTTGGTTTCCGAGCCATATCCCACCATCAAGATACCGTTAGACTGTAATGCCTTTGGTATCTAGTGAATACTTAAGTAACAGGCGTAACAGGCAATACAAGAACTTGATTAATTTCAAAACACTAACTGTTCGATATTTTAGTGTAATTGGATCAATTTTATCGATCAATACGAATCATGAAATTCATTAAACAAGTTGGGTGTGGGGTGCATGCTTGTTTAAGGTTTTATGATTCAATGGGGGTTTCAAGGGATCAACGCCCCCTTGGCGGGGGTCCGAGGGCAGCGCTCCTGAATAGCAGGGTCCAAGGGGCGACAGCCCCTAGTGGGAATAAAATTGATCGATCAAATTTTATTGTACTTTTTTGTGGCGAATTCGAGAAAAAGAAAAGTTGAAAAATGCCTGTAGGCAGTTTTCCAATCTCGTCTATATCCAAGAAAATTGATCGATCAAATTTCTCTCTGGTTCAATTCACGAAAATTCATAAATACATACTTGTTCTTGATTTCGAATTGAATTTTATCCGATCAAACATTTGAGTGAATCACAAATAGGAATCACAAATAGTTTGATTTGAAAGTATGATCCACGATTTTCAATTCATCCGGTGATTCAATCGTGTTTGTATTCAGGAATTATCTCAACACTAACAAAAGGTAAATCAGTTTTAACAAGTTTGATTCATTTGTCTTGGAGTCGTTTAATGGGTAATAAACTATACTCAACAACAACAAAAACAACCTTACCCAGTATATTCTCACTTTTCAGTAGGGTCTGGGAGGGAATGATAGATACAAACCTTACCCCTATCCCAATTAGGATAGAGAGGCTGCTCCGAAAAAGTCCTCGGCTCAAAGTTACCGTTTGAAATTGATTATCCCAATGATTTTAACGTTATTTTCACAAAATAATTGAAATAACGTTAAAATTAGTGCACTTTTACTTTTGACCTTAAGGGCCCACACATATATATACATTATGTGCGTGCACCACAAATGTGGCGTTAATAAACTATACTCACATGACCAAAAAAACAAACAAAAACATATGTATGTAGATTTATAGGGTTTGAGCTTCATGTTGTGTAATCACTTTTAGATTAAAGGAATTTTTGTAAAACTCCAAAATTTGTAATCAAACAAGACAGAACATATAACAAGAAATTTCATGATGACAAACTGTACCAGAAATTGGCTTAAACATAACTAAAGATTGTTCAATTTACAAGGGACCAACAACGATCATCACGTTTCAGCTGGTATCTGCGAGCTGAGATTATAATCGTTGATAGTTATACAGTTACAACAGCAGAAAACATACAAGTGAGAAGTTATCACTGATCATCCTGTTCAGTGGCGGAGCTTGGTTGACTTGAGAGGGGGACGAAAATTTTTTAAATCCAAAATACATGTTAATTTTTTGAAGCGAGGGGGGACGAAACCCTATTTTTAACCAAAAATAGCATTTCGGCCGAAAAACTAACACTGCGGACGAAAAAAGAGGGGGGCGGTCGCCCCCTCCGGTCCTGAAGAAGCTTCGCCCATGATCCTGTTGCTTGTTACACTAGTTGCAACTACTATAAGTCTTAGTCTACAATGAAGATTAGTTGCCACTGATTTGTCTTATCAGTGCTTTCTTAGTTGCAACCAAGGCTTAGTTACCATTAAAGGTCAAGTTGTTGATGATTCAGTTGCCATTGATTATCAGCTCTTTTTCATAGTTAATTCTCATGCAACTTTTATCAATCATGTAAATTCACAAGAGGCAGAGCGCCTTTTGGACCATACCGTCGAGTTGCATCGAACCCACCAAGATCCTAATCGCATCTGCAACACCTCTCTTTCTCCATCTTACTGCTCAAGTGTGGCACCTAAGTATAAAGACACGATCGTGTCTGGCATTGGCATGAGTGTGTCAACCTTTGTGATTTGATATTTTTAAGAACCAAGATAACTTTCTGAGTGAAATAATCATCACGAATGTGTTTGATAGATACAAGATTGTGTCACGTGTCAGTTCTAAAAAGAGATATTTGATGGCGTGCACGTCTTGATGATATAGGACGAACCGAGCTAGGTTTGAGTCATTGGACCCGACCCATATCGACTACAATTGAGGGAAATAAATTTGAAGAGTTTTTTTTCAACCTTTAAATACAAACTCTCTCAAGAGCCCAATAAATCATTTGAGTAATTGAGCATGTGATGGGATGGGATGGGATTATATGAGATTAATTGGTGATTACATTAATAGCTAAAGAGACAAGTAATTCATCTCATATCATTGTTAGATCATCTTTCTAAGCAATCGAACTCAAACACCCTCAATGTTGATCATCTTTCGTAAACACGAGCGTGTCAGCCATGATTGATGCGTGTTTTTGAGAATCCCAATTAGACACCCGACCCTTCTTCTTGTACGTCTATCGATCACCACTCCCTTCTTCTTCATCGACAACCTCGATCACCACACCCTTCTTCTTCTTCCGACAAACCGACAACCTAAGTGGCTAAGTACTCGTTGAGCTTTGTTTCTACTTGTTTTGGCAACCCCTCGTGCATTTCATACCTTAATCAATACATAGGGTTTAGTATCGTTTTTTCTGAAGCACACGATGGGGTTGCAAAGGAGGGGCAGTGGCTTTAGTGATTAAGGGGTGTTTAGAGCCCGGTTTTTAAGTAAAACCATAAACGAAACCGTTAATAACAATTTTTGAATGCTAAAAAACAAAACCAAACCGTTAAAAATGAAAACCAAACCAAATCGTTATCAACGGTTTGGTTTTACAATTTATACTTGGGATTTTGAGCCCATTAAAATAAACATTGAATTAAACCGAACCATTTTACTATTTGAGATAAATTAATTTTAACAAGCCTAATGTATTTAAAATAGTGTATAAATCATAAACCCATCACACACACACATGCATATATTGTAGTGTTCGATGAGACAATTCCAATATCGCCGAATATGAGTTCAATCGGAGTTCTTTTGGATTGGTTTAAGAGGTTTTAAAAATCTTTTTTAGCCTTTTTAGGCAAAAAGCACTTTTTATTTGATTTATACCCTACGCACACATATATAAAGGAAGATTTATAAGAAACTTCTCATTTTGAAGAAAACAAAGAAAACTCATATTTACCAAAAAATTTAATAAAAAAATTATTTTATTACAAGGTTAAAAATGTTATAATGAAAAATAAAATTTTAATAAATATATGTAGATCATAAAGTTACGTAAATGTAACTCAAAAAGTTTCGCATATAACTTATAAAGTTACATGTATGTAGCTAAGGATTAGGTTCAACTAAACAGTCTCTTTATCGTAAAAAGCTTAAAAAGATTATTGACTATTAGATCCTGAAATCAAATTTAAAAGAGAAAATTTAAAATTTTACAGTGAAAAGTTGTTAAAAGATAATTTCGTCATAACCACTCCCCTCCCCCCCCCCCCCCAACATTTTGTAAATATTCATAACTTTTACATACGATATTATTTTTTCAAAAAAAAATATATCATAAAGACGAACATTTTTTATCTATAAAATGAGTATAATTTTGTTACAAAATATTAATTTTTTTCAGCTCATTGTGTCTAATTATCGTCATTGTGTCTTTTTAAACGTTTGTATATAATTATCTTTTGATGTTTTTCTTACAGATAATTTTGTCTTTTTCACATGTAAATGTGTCTTTTTTAAATATTAATGTGTTATTTATCCTCGTTGTTGTGTCATCCTTGCTTAACATTATATATTCTGCAACATCATAGTGTCTTAAATTGTTTAGGAAAACACAATATTGAGCATAAATACAAAAGGCACAATGACCTGTACAAAATACACAATGCCTATATAAAAGACACAATAATATGTACAAAATTGTTCATACTTGTCATTGTGTCTTTTTTATAGGTAATTGTATCTTTTTTAAAAATCATTGTCTTATTTATACTCATCATTGTACCTTCTTTGCTTGACATTATGTATTATGCAACATCTTTGTGTCTTAAATTGTTCACGAAAACACAACATTGAGCAGAAGCATAAAAGACACAATAAACTAAACTGGACCGGCTCTAGCTTTCTGGAGGCCTAAAGCGAAAACAAAATTGAGGCCCTTATGCAAAAAAAAAAAAAAACTTAATCAGACACTAAGTCAGCCTAAATCAAATCACATAACAAACAAATTCATCCCAAATCAGCCTCTAAAAAGCCAAAATCAAGTCATAAAACATGTAATTAAAATCCAAATATCCAAACAAGAATATGAAATCAGTAAAATAATCCAATAATTATCCTAATTCAAATCTGCCAAATAATTTAATAAGCCAAATATCCAATAATTAGCCAAATAATCCAATAATCTGTTCTAAATGAAATTAGAATTCAAAAACGAATAAGAATTTTGGTTGAAACTTAAATAGTTGAATGAATGGTTTTTGGATCTTGAAAATTGAAAGTGAGGTCTGTGAGGCAGCTAAGCTTGTGAGGCAGATGAAAATGGAGAACCACGTTGAATGGCTGATGAGCTGATCACCGTCCAGATGATATGCTGCCAGCTGCCCTATTTTAATTTTCTTTTGCAGGCCCAATTTTATAAGCCTCAAGCCCATATGCTGTTTCAATAAAAAAACTAAACAATCCCGTTGATTTTTAAGCCCAACTTAAAGATACATATATAATGAGCCCAAATCGTTTAAAATTGGAGTCCCTTGTTAGTTTGGAGACCCTAAGCCCTAGCTTGGATTACTTAGCCTATTGAGCCGGCCCTGAAACTAAAAAAACAAATTTTTTTTCTACAACATATACTAATTTTGAAGATAAAAAATGCTCGTTTTTATGATATATATATATTTTAAAAATAATTTCGTATGTAAAAGTTATGAACGTTTAAATAATATGAAGATATTTGATAAAAAGTCAACCAAAGTAGTCATAGTCATTGATTAATGATCTAATGGCTCAAGATCCTTCTTAGGCTTTTTAGGTTAAGAGACTTATTTAGTTTAACTTAACCCATGTAACTAGTTGTATAACATATAAGTTACATATATGTAATTACATGAAATACCTGTTTTTTAAGGTTTTTTTTTTTCCTTTTTTGTATATGTCTTACCTTATAATAATAGAAAATAAAAAATGAAAAATGAAAAAAAATAATTGATAATGATTGTGATTAGTTTTCATAGTTTTCTCCAAAATGATGTTTTTTAGGAATCCTCTCCTATGTATATATAGATATATTTATGTATATATATTATTTATACACACATACGGTTCGGTTTGGTTTTTGACGAAAATAATAAACCAAGCCGGTTACTACGATTTCAAACTTTTTAAACCAACCGACCGAATAGTTGAAATAACTATTATATGAGAGGCATATAATACCGAGCTTAACAATTGAAAGGATGGTCACTCAAAGGGTAACACTTTTCAATATAGAAAGTGAAAATTTGGACCAACCCTTAAGAATGAAAAACGAACATTTACTCTTTTATGTTTAGAATTATATAATACAAACTTTTAAATTACTAAACAATGTTTTAAATTACTTTTACGGATAAGTGGTTCGAAAATAAAAATTTAAAATATCAATCAATATGTGATGTTGCTTTTTTTTTAATAGTTGACGTGTCGTTGCATTCATTGATAACATCATTAAGTGCAGTGACGGATCTATAATTTTTTCCCAATAACGTCACTGTATTTGTATGTTTTAGCTTCATTGTATCGGACTTAAATTTTTCAAGTCGGTTTTACCGTTCAAGTCAGGCAATGCTAGCCACATAATAAAAACCGATCAAATAAAAATTGTGAATAAAAATGGAAAAACACATAATATAAATTCTACAGTTTTTACATATTAAAAAAAACTTAGAGTTGTTTCCTACGAGTTTTTTTCTTTTGAA
Source organism: Mikania micrantha (assembly GCA_009363875.1). Lineage (NCBI taxonomy): Eukaryota > Viridiplantae > Streptophyta > Magnoliopsida > Asterales > Asteraceae > Mikania > Mikania micrantha. The sequence continues at coordinate 53,247,126 of CM018693.1, forward strand.
AATGTTGCCTTACATCTTCGACCGAACTTGTTCGAATAACTCTTTTTCAATATAACAAATGTAAGAATCATTCAGGTATCCATCTCTTAGCCTCTTATGCAATTCCACTTTCACATGTTTTACTAGAAGGATAAGTTCTTTCAACACTAACCATTGCAACCGGTGCTATCACTAGTCCAAAAACCGACGTTTTCACTTGAAAACACCGTTCATAAATGTCCATATATGCTGAAAAATTGATGTTGTCTGGGGACATTGGTCACCCCCGCCCATGATTAAGTGTAAAACAAACTCCTCATTAAAAAAGTAAAAAAATTAGAAGCTTTTAAGAATAAGTTACATGACATTTTTAAAACGAACATCTACATATTTTTTCTTTCTAATATCATTTATTACATATTTATCTGAGTAAAAAAATTCAATAACATATTTCTCCCTTTTCACGAGAAATATATAATTAATTTAAAGAGTTGTGTAAATATATAATAATGATTCTTGGGGATATATGTAAAACAAACCCTTTACAAAACTAGCAATAAAGACATATGGCCTTAGACAATTATGTTCTGTTACACAATCACCTATTAGAAATTTATAAGACCCATAATACATGTTAATTTTTTGAAACGAGGGGACGAAACCGATTTTTTTTAAATAAACTTTTACCGAAAAATTAACACTAGGGGACGATGGCCCCACTCTATAAAAACTGCGTCCATGTGTTAGGTCTAAATGGGAACTTGAAATTTGACATAAAAAACGTATGATTGTGTCATAAGACAAAAAGCAACTATAGAAATGTTTGATGGCGGTTTGCCCTTGGGTGGGTTAGGTTATGAGTTTTCTCATCATTGATGGGTAGAAATTGTAAATTTAGAAAATATTTTAGAGACATGACTCCCGTTATTGCTTATCTTACCACATTAAACTCATGCATAAATGTTACAAGGCTGAATTTTTTTTTTATTTTTTTTTTTATCGAACATATAGTTAAGAATTTGAATCTGAACTATGACAATCCCAGTTTTGCAAGATATACAAAAAAATATTTTCACACTTATCGAGAAAATATATCTAAAATATATTTTATTATTATATACATTAAAAGAACGAACGATTCAATGGCTTTAACGTTAAGTAGTGGCTAATCTAACCCAAGCTTTGCCCAATCTCAAGCTTGAAAATTAACAACTAATTTTGGGTTAGGTTGTATATTAAAATTTTTAGAATTTTGCTATATAAAAAAAACCCCGGAATTTTTCGGTATTAAAATAGTGATTCTTTATAAATTCTTTGAATATAGATAAAAAAAATTAAAAAAATGTACAAACAAGTATATATATTATAATATTTTTACAAATCGAGCCGAGTCACGAAATGAACTTTTTTCGATCCAAAGATTTTTTCAAATGAGTCACAAGATGTGAGGTTTATGAACAACTCTCTTACGAAATTAAATTTATGTAAAACTTCGAGAAACAAAAATGGTAAATGGACTTAAGAAGCGCCCCCAAATAGCGAGTTTGAGGATGAAACGATAAATATAGGATAAAACTTACTGTTTAAAAGACAAAAACATGTATAACATGTAATTCTAAGGTCATGTGCCATCGACTTAATACTTCTTGAACATAATCAACATATTGGTATACATTGTTGACTTTATGTAAGGTTCCAAATTCGTCAATGTTGGACCAAATTGATGTTTAATTTCTCACTTATTTTTGTCCTTGCAAACTTCAAATGAGCCACCCACCCAAAGTACCTTTCATTAAAAAATATAAAGTTGCCTTACAAATTCAAACAAATTGCAAATATATAAACAAACAAATATAACACTTGAATTTTTTTATCATGAAAATATAGTAATAGTTAAAAAAATGATAATATATAATAGCGAAATATCATGTTGAAATCAATAGCTAGTCGATAATTTCGTAATTTTATCTATGGGCATTTATATAATTCCAGTTTCTAATATCATTTATTACATGTATACCCAAGTAAAAAACAATTAGAATAATATGTAATAAATGTTGTTACTAGAAAGATATATGTAAAAATTCCTTTATTTATAATTGAGAGTGGGAATAAAAAATTGTTTTTGGTATATCTCAAATTTGTGCTTAGAAGATGTAGTATGTGATATGTCTATTGTTTTATGATATTCATGTGCCATATGCATATGCTTAATTTTTATATCGACACATGGTGAATACAAGGTCTTATGAAAAGATAAGAAAGATCCGGTAAAAAGACAATTTTACTTAAAAATATAAAAAAAATCTAGTAAAAAAAAACAAAAATTTAATAATAACATAAACCAGATAACATCAGAGTTTAAAAATGCCAAAAACGTTATATAATTATAAACACATTTAAACAAACATTATAATGTTCAAATAATAAACATAATAATGGCTTAAATCTATAGGACTTAGTTTTATTATTTTATTATTTAGATTTTAGAGGGAAAAAAATACGGTCCAATCACTGCCCAGTTTGCAACTAAGAGCCATTTTCAAACACCTAACCGAACTGATTTTAATGATGGTTCCCGATGCGACCAGCCAATTTAGTCCGATTATGAAAACATTAATATGTTTGTATAGATGTATAGATTATTTGTGTGTGTGTATGCAATATTAAATATTAAATTATAAATGACATTACTTGCTCATGAAAGTGAAAGAAACGAAAGGTCGTTTAGTGCTTGATCTACGGAGGAAAAAATAAAGTGAATGAGAACAAAGGGAAAAAAAATTTGAAACCTTTTTCTTATTTTGAAATGTAAAGAGTCAAAAAAGAATATATGCCCCAAATCCAACGCAACTTTCAAATTGCGATAATAAAATAACCTTTCATTTTAAAATGACCTTTTTTTTTTGTTTTTATATAACATAATTGTAACTAGTGGTTCTCTAACGTGTTACGACAAAAATTCTACCACGATTCCGAATATCAAAAGGAAAATAGAAAACACGTCAGAACAGTAGTCATTTTGACGTAAAACCATAAAAGAGAGTGTCATACCTGCTTGTAGATTAGAAATTATCCACAAAGTTTTAGTAGATAAGGGCATGATTGCAATTAACAGAAAGTAAGAAGAAAATGCAATCATGGGCCACCAGCCGACTTTATCAGTTTTTTTTAACGACAGTTAAACTGTTTCATCATGCTAGCTTCAGTTATTCTGACGATTGATAGCTAAGATCTATTCCTCGATCTCTGATCCTGAGACACATGTGCCCCAGGCCCCAGATGCACGGGAACCAGATGGAATCCGTAAACCCTCGCTGTAATATTTGTGCATTTAGTCATGGTAGTAGTAAACAGTGTTAGAACAGTGTGTGTCCATGTTCAGTCAGTCAATGTGAATCATGTGTTCATTATGTGCTTGTGTGTTAGAATCATTATTATTTAACAAGTATGTATTATTTATTTACAGTCGAGTTCACTAGGCAAGAACAGTATTGTGTTATATCGAAACAGTGGTGGGCAGCGAGAGTGAGCCCTATATATATACTGCGTTCGGTGTAACAGGATAGTGTTGGTGCTTAGTGTTAAGACGAATATTATGACAATTAATTCAACAAGAATCGTAATACGTAAGCAAGACTGAGTATAGTTATGGGTGACGATCCATAATGATACGAATGTTGAACTTATAATTATGATTAAACGACTTTAAATAATTAATACGATCGAAAAACATACGCGATTGCGGGTATACACGTAATTGTGAGTGTTTAACGATCTGTCAACACACGAAGAGTAAAAATAATTAAATTAATTATTTTATATTTTTACAATTTTGAAACTCATCATTTATTTGAGTTTAACAACTCTTTTTATTTAAAATCGCGTAAAATACGCGTTACGTTCCGGAAACGCGAACCGAGCGACCGAAACGGACCCGAATACCACACGGGCTATAAAAGCCTTGAATGAGATCATTTATCTCATTTATTTCACCTACAACACTTTCTCTCTCTAAATTTTCGTCCAACCCTTTCTCTCTCTAAAAACCAAGCTTTAATCGTTCGTAACTCACTCGTTTCTCAACGGATTTCGTCGTTCTTGGTGTCCACGCGAAGCTCTCAACATTATCTACACGAAAGTACAAGAAATCAGTGTGATTAACCGGCCAAAATCGAGGTAATTGAGCTTGAAGTTTCGGAAAAATAGGGTTTTTGTGTGTATGTTCATGAAACCCGACACTAAGCCGAGCCTTACACCAAAAATCTTAGTTTCGCACCTATAGAAACCTTTCTGGAGGTCGTACACGCCTAGATCGTGGTCTAGATCCAGGAGTTTGATGTTGATGATGATGCGGTTAACAGGTTCGCTGGCCGAACCCTTTCTGGGCAAACCTGCGAAGGGAAACGAACCCATGGTTCGTGAGTCACAGCAGGCCGAACCCTGATCAACCCTACGGCCGAACCTTCCTTTGAACGCACATCATAAGGCGAAACCCTGCATGGTTCGTGGAGTTAACAGCCGAACCCTAGGGGTCCTCACGAGCCTTCATGCTGTCGACGAACCATCCTAAAGTCACAAACCCTCCTGGATTAAACGAACCCTTGCATGCTATTGCTGAAACCAGCCGAAGTCTCCATGTAGCGAACCCTAGTGTCCGAACCTTCATGCATCCCATGAACCTTCTTGTAATCACGAACCCTAAAGGATGCAACGAACCTTGTATGGTTCGCTAATCATGTGACGAACCTGTGTTTCATAAGGGGACCGAACCTATGGGAACATCCTGGCCGAACCTTGTTGAAATTCTTAAGATCTACGAACTTAGTATGGTTCGCCGCTTCATCAGCCGAACCCTTCTGATGGTTATGGTCAACGAAACTTGACTCCCTGGCGAACCTGCACGAGGTCATCTTGTTCACGAACCCATAACCATCCTCACGAACCTTGCATGCAACCATGGGACCGAACCATTTAACCTTAGGTCGAACATTGGTGGTGTCTCAAAGCAGCCGAACCTTAGGCATGAACCAAGGAGGTTCGCTGCCCAAAGTTGGCAGCCTATAACCCTCGGCCCAACCCAACTCCTATTCGGCCCAAACAACTCCTATTCGGCCCAAACAACTCCTATTCGGCCCAAACAACTCCTATTCGGCCCAAACAACTCCTACTCGGCCCAATCCTATTAGTAATCGGCCATAGGACAAATTAAGCCCAATGGAGATTAGCTTTGGCCCATTATGCTTTTAAGTTGGATCAAGGATGCCTTAGAAGCTTACTTGGTCTACATACACATTAGGTGGCCCAACTTAAATTCTCTAGGTCCAATCAAATCCCATTCGGTCCACTATGACTCTAGTTGGCTCAAGATTATTATTGGTGTTTTACAAGGCCCATGAATATGTCGGTTGGCCCAACACCATATCCAATTGGCCCTTGTTAACCTAAAAGGCCCATGGACCTCTATTAAAGCCTAGTATGATTATGGGCTTAAGGCCCATAATGTGGCCCACAACTCAAGGGAAGTTATGAATTGATCTTAATTAAGTTAAGTTATAACTTAGCCTAATTATAAGATCATGTCACAATCATAAAGATCTTAAAACGCTTAAACAATTGGAACATCTTTTCATAAGTCATGTTAATCAATGGTTATCAAATTCTAGAACATTTATCATTTTATGCATAAGATTATGCACAAAAGAACATTTCATATTCGTTTCTTGGACCCATGATCAATCAAATGATTCAAATCATAACTTTCAAGTTTTCACAACAATCATAATCATGAGAACAAGTCAAGCAATGAATCAAGGTCTATACAACTATAAATCTTATATCTTATGTATGATTACAATGATATAGGAACCAATTAGAAGTCCTGTTTGCTACTTGCTATCTGTTTTAGTTCAGAGTCTACTGCAGACAGGTGAGAACTTTAGCCCCTCTTTTACTGTTTTATAACTGTTTTGGGGTGGAACACGTGATCAAACTCTTCATTTACAATTGTATTTCATTACACAAGATGTGTGTATTCCTATCAACATTTCAGGTTCATATTACAAATCCAAGGGATTTATCAACTGTTTCAGAAAAAGTCATCAACCGTTTTAAAGGATTATTAAACTATTGAACTATTATTCTAAAAAGGTTTTATAAATGATATGTTCTTTTAAATAATGAATTTTATAAACTTTTCTGTTAAAAACCTTGTTAATATACAAGGTCACATTTCATGATATTCAAACCAAAAGATTCATTTCATGGTATTTGAATCAAGGGTTTCAAACATGGTATTCAAACAATGGTTTCATGGTGATGTTCAAATCAAGGGATTCACTTATGGTATTCAAATCAGAGGATTCATTTCACGGTATTCAAAAACTAAGGATTTAATTCATGGGATTAAATCAAGGTTTTCAATCATGTTTTCACATAAGGCATTAACACGCTCGTGTAAAGTAAGGTTCAGAAACATGGTGTCTATTGTTGTAAACAAACTTATGAATGCATCAAGTATCATATTCATTAGCGTTAGTACTGGGTGATCACAACAAGGGAAAGCGGACACACACATTTGGGGCAGACTGATTGCTGCAGTTAGTTTTTAAATTTGTTTTATAAACCAACTGCAGATTTCGGTTACGTATGGTTTTATCAAAACTGTTGACACATTATCTAACTCCAAACGTGATTTTGGGACTTGATATTATATGTTGACTCCTGTGCAAACAGTGATTGGACTGTTTACACTCATTTTCTTACTTGATGTTAGTTTGGGTTGCAGCTCATCCATGTGAATCATTTATTACTTTAACATACCTATGCCTTATATCATATACTCATGGTTACAAATGATTAAACCTATTGTTCTCACCAACTACGTCTGTAGTTGACAGTTACTTTTCACGTGGTTTAAGACATTCTCAGAGACAACTAAGGAGACCATACTAAGATAGAACAAGATGAAGAAACATGCTAGGATGGATTAGAAACACACTAAATCCTAATTGTTTAATTGTCTTGTTTGAAGTCTTATTTTGTAAACTATATTTTGGGTCTGTAGTTGTCTTTCTTTTGGTAGATAGATTGTCTGTAACTAAACAACTGTCTAAACATTATGAAATGTAGTAATTCATTGTGGTTGTTCTTATTCAATACTTGTGCATGATTCAACTGTTCATACGTCACCGCGCCGTGGATTCCGCACGCGGCGCAGGGGTGTGACACTCGCTCCCCATTAAGTTCGAACCCGGGATTAAAGCCTTGATTCGTTACTTTACTTGGATATCCATTAAATTGCACCCAACAAGCCGACTTTATGAGTTAAGCAAGAGAATCGAAGTGAAATTCCAAAGTATATATAATAAAGAAAAGTTAAATATATTAAATAAAGAATAAAAATTAAAAACAAAAGTTTAATTAATTATAGGGACATGTCACTCTGAAGTAATTATAGGGACATAGCTGGGCCTATGTGACCGCGATCAGCTTTTCGGCATGCGGATCGTCTGAGAGTTACCCAATGTCGGTCAGCGGTTCCCCCTACGACCCGGGTAGATCTGACTGCAAGTGGAGATGAAGGGGTAGGTGGTGTGGGTGCGGGTGGAGGAGCTGAGGGTGAGGCCTTTTTTGGAGAATGGGGGGGGGGGTGGTGGGGGGTGAGGAGGGTGGAGGTGAGGGGGGCAGAGGGAGATGAGTAGGCAGCCAGAGGTGCTCCCTATGTGCCGCAACACCCACTGCACGTATACTAGAGCAAGGGTGCTTGAGGCCCGATCATTGGTGCTTGAGGCCTGAATATTGTCAGCTTGACTACCAGGACAATGCCTTGTGCTGGTTGGTCGAGCTCGAGCGATTGAAGTTAGTTGGCATTGATTCAAACCCCCCCCCCCCTCGTGCAACAGCCACCATCGCACCAACATGATCCGTAGTTTATATTTTTTTTGTTAGTATGTTTGTATTTCATTATTATGTTTTGTACAAATACTTGCTATGTATATATATTTTGTGTTTGGTTTGGTTTGTTTGGTTGTTTACATATGTAATAAGTGTTGTATCGTTTTGTATTTATTAAAATGAATTGTTATTAATATTACTAATTTAATAATAATAAATGGCAAACGTTATTAATTTAAGTGACAAAGATTATAATTTAAAATTTGTAAAAGTAATATTGTTTATAAACGTTTATCATTTTTAACAAAAAAATATGATTTCTGTCATACATGTCGTATAAATCTGTACTATATGTATCAGTCAAACAATGTTGTGAAATCCAGAGTTTATTTTAATTGAAAAACATATATGTCATGTAAAGTTCTATACGTGGCGTACGACACGGAATGTTGTCAATCATGTCAAGGAGTTTACAGTTGCATGTGTCAGGCTTTATATGCAAAGCATAGTATTATATGCCACGTACAGTTTGCATGACAACGAGGTGACTGCCGCTGTTGTACGCGTCATAGAGACCTATACGGCACGTACATACTGATGGGGTGTTAAATTAAAAAAAGCTGGTTGTGTGAATAATTGATCGCAATATAATTGTTTAATCATTGAATTCAATTTATTTGCGTTTTCTTATTACTTTTTCTATGTTTTTTTAATAGTGGGGAGTGGAAGAATTTATTCATCAAATTAGCGTAGTTTAAAATATATTTATCAAAATAAGTATAAACCTAATTATCATTTTATTTCTTAAATAATAAAAAATATCATCAAAACTCCAAACGACACTCAAATCGAACTCCAAAGTCCAAACAACACTTGGTTCTTCAAGCTCCAAACTAGGATAATTTTAAAGCAACTACGAGGCATAAATTTGCAACAATATTTTTTATGATTTTTAGTTCAATTTTTTTAATTTATGCCACAAATTTTTGGTGTTTTTTTTTCTTTTTTTAACAGTTTGGCACAACGATACCTAATACTGAATTTCAACCGTTTATTCGGTTTTGACGCTCTATGGCGTATGCTCGGGCCTACCTCAAGTCTCAAGAGGTACCCCGCAACTAGTTAAACCCTTTGACTTTATCTTAGCCCGAATTAAAACTCAACACTTATCATATGAAAATTAAAAAGGTAACCATTAAGTCACAAACCCTTAGTTTATAGGGTGTGTTCTTTGTTTGTTAATAATACGATTGTGGAAATCTTAGCCGTTTCTGTTTGTTAACTGATTGGTCGATTCTTAATTTTATTCAATTGTTATTTTATTTATTTATTTATTTATTATTTTTTTAAAAAGCAACTACATGCGGCCATTAATTGATGTTGGGTTCTTTATACTGTTAGGTTTGATTATGATATTTTTTAAATTGCAATTAAAATACCAGGTTTCTTTCTTGTTGTATTCTTGTTTTTATTAGTTTAATTCATGGTGGCAACTCTACTTATTTATTTTTAAATTTTTGATTAATTATTTTTTTTTTTTTAAAAAAAATCAGAATGAAGCACTTTAACGTTACATCAGACATGATTAACAAAGATTTTAGTAAACTATCTGGAATTGCTATTGTGAAAAATGCCAATGATGATGATGTGTTTGAAAAAAAATTAAGCGAGAAAAAAAAGTAACTAATGACTAATGAAAATTTTGTAAACATCATTGTCTTAATCGAGCAAAATGTCCATCAAACCCTAGAATAATTAATGGCTAAGCGGGTCTACTTATTTAGTTATTTTCTTTTCAACAGATATTTTACACTTTATATTCAGATTAAATAAATCAAATGACATGCATATTCATTTACTCATATATGTTTTTTAAATGTTTTTAAACAATATAAAAATACAAAATGGTAATTTTTTTATACACCAGTGTTTTATTCATGTTTGTTTAGTATATTTTATGCTTCTTGTTTCATTTTTCACAATTAATTTAGGATGAATATTTGAGTTGTATCTAACGTGTTTTGATTAAAAAAAACATAATAGGTTAGCCTAAAATTTAATTCTCATTTGTTATATGTCAGTATTAGACTCATATTTAATGTAAAAATACTAACTTTTATTGCATAATTTATTTTTTAGAAAAAGGTCGTATGATAAAGTTAAGAATATTTACAAAAGAGTGGCGAACCCAAAAAATCAACAAAAGATGATATACTCAAATTACTCATTCTCTGCATGACAAAAATTTCATTTCTTCCTTTCATGTGTGTATGTATGTACGTGGTTTGGCTACAAAAGGGTTAAAAGCCTAAAACGTATAAAAAAAAAATTTAGCCACTTATTTTAGAAGTAGAGGGCTCTAAACGTGCCATCTCACGGGATGATTTTAAAAGGAAATAAAAATAACTGGAGTGGTATGATAGGTATTGCAACAATTGTTGACTTTTAATAACTTCCCTATTTTTTTCATACTTCTATAACTTATTTGCACATTACTATTTTTTTTTTAAAAACTACACTATAAAATCGAGAATTTTTTTTCATTACAATGAGTATAATATTGTTATATAAAAAAAGAAACAAGTGTGTTGTATGAAATTGGGTTTTTTATTGTGCTTTTAATATGTTTAATGAACTGGGTGTTTTTACAGGTTTTTTTAGTGTCTTATGTACCTCGTGTTATATGGTGTTTTTAGGAGGTATATTAGAATAAGTATTTTATAATGTTTTTTGAATATTCATAAAACTAAACACTTTATATTATCTTTCACTGAATAAACAAACTTAAGTGTTTATAGTGTTTTTAATGTTCAAAACACTATAAAATGCCCGATTTTAGTTTCATGAATATACGAACACCATAAAATGTTAACACCATAAACACAATAAAATATCTCGGAAAAACAACATAAAACGTGAACACCATAAAACTAAGTTAAAAAATCGCCATAAAAAGCCCTATTTTAGTTTCATTAATGCTCGAACACCATAAAATGTTATCACCATAAAATATCTCGAAAAACATCATAACACTTGAACACAATAAAAGGTACAGATGCGTCACAAAAAAAACACCATAAAATCCCAGTTTAAATAATATTCGAAAAACGTTATAAAACACACAATTCGTGGAACCAAGTTTAAGTCGTTATTTTAAAAAAAATATATATTAATATTATAATTGTTTGAAACATTAAAAAAATGCTCGATTTTATGGTGTAATTTTTAAAAAGATATTAGTGTATAAAAAGGTTATGAACGTTTAAAAAAATAAGAGAAACTTATATGTGACTTGCATGTGTAGGTTCATTTTTTAAACATGTTTACCCTTTGCCTTCTTATTCATGTGTCATTCTTTTGTGGCTTCCTATACTTTTAAAAGACATGTGGGGGATACGAGGAGTCAGGCCGAGCACAGAATCGATGCTCGTTCAAGTGCCAAGTCGGCCAAACAGAAACGACGGAGCATAGGGGCGGAACAAAGCAAAGGAGTGATAGAAGAAACTAGAAAGTTGCTGACGGCAGGAATAATAAGGGAGGTTCAATACCCAACATGGATCTCAAACCAAGTGATGGTAAGGAAGTCGGATGGGAAGTGGAGGATGTGCATCGATTTCAAAGACCTCAACAAAGTCACTCCCAAAGACTGCTATCCTCTACCTGAGATGGATACAAAAATTGATTCCATGTACGAGTATCCCTTACGGTGCTTTCTGGATGCCTACAAGTGGTAACATCAAATACAAATGGCGGTATTAGCTAAAGAGAAAACAACATTCTATACTAACGTAGGCACATACTGCTACACGAAAATACCTTTCGGCTTAAAAAAACATTGGGGCAACATATCAAAGGATGATGGATCGCTTATTTCGACACGAGATACGCAGAAACCTGGAATTGTATGTAAATGACTTGGTCATAAAAAGCAAGGAGGAGGACGCAATGCTATAAGATGTGGAAGAAACTTTGCAAACCCTTAAAAGCGTGCCAAGGAAACTAAATCCAGGAAAGTGTTCTTTCGGAGTCTAGGAGGGAAAGTTCCTCGGGGTTCTGGTTATAAAAGAGGTCATTCAGGAGAATCCCTGTAAGGTTCAAGCAATCATGGATATGGACTCCCCCAAGTTATTGAAGGATCTCCAACGTTTAAATGGGCGCCTAATCGCGTTGAGCCAGTTCATCAGTACGTTAAAAAAATTCTTAAAGAGGAATCACTTTGTATGGACCGAGGAAGCCGAACCCTCTTTCCAACAGATAAAGCAACACCTAAGTACCTTCCCCTCCCTAGCCACTCCCATCCCGGGCGAGATAATAATGGTCTACCTCTCTGCATCAGAAAAGTTCACTAGCCCTGTGCGGATGGTCGAAATACAGAACAACCAAACACCAATTTATGTCATTAGTGTCACGCTGAAAGGAGGAAAGGAAAGATACACTGACATGGAGAAAGGCGCCCTGGCACTAGTATACGCATCACGGAGATAGAGGAGGTATTTCCAAGCCCATCCTATTCGAGTAATGACCAACGTCCCAATTCAACAAGTACTTCGAAGTCCTAAAATATCTGGAAGGAAGGTCAAATGGGCGATTGAATTGGGAGATTTTGAAATAGAATACCTTCCAAGAGCCGCTTACAAGGGAAAGTTTTGGCTGATTTTTGATAGCGGCCCCAAACGGAGATTACACTGAAACATTGGAAAACCTGAAGGGTGAAACCAGTGAGGTATGGAAGTTACATACAGATGATGCCTCCAACAATGGGGGCAACGACGCAGGATTTATCCTGACAACTCTAGAAGGAGTTGAGTTGGCCTATGCGATTCGTCTAGACTTCCCTAGCACCAACAACGAAGCCGAATATGAAGCACTCCTAACGGGCTTGAGGATGGCTTCAACCTTCAAAGTTAAGAAGCTGGAAGTACATGTCGGCTCGTTGTTGGTAGCTAACCAGATAAATGGCTCATATGAGGCAAAGGAAGACACTATGAAACGATATCTAGAACAAGCACTTGTAGCAAAAGCGTTATTTCAAAAAATGGGGTATGACTCACGTAAGTCAGAACATGAACCCGAAAGCTGACGCTCTCATCAAAGTGGCTTCAGCCGCATTCAATAACACATATACATAGATCTGAGTTGAAGTCCTAACTAAACCTTCGATACAAAGAGCAACAATAGAGATATGGGATATCGACACACCAACGTGCTGGATGACCCCAATCGTGGAGTTCCCCCGGCACGGGCGCCTGCCTGATGGTAAGGAAGAAGCTATGCGTGTCACTTTAGTGCGAACTGATCGATGGAGACTTGTACCAGAAATCATACTTGGGCCCGTCTCTGAAGTGCGTCAACAGAGAGGAGGCAATGTACATCATACAGGAAATCCATGAGGGGATATGCGGCCTACATGCGGGAGCAAAATCAGTTGCCGCCAAAGCAATGAAGGTAGGATTTTATTGGCCCGGCATGTACAAAACGGCTTTAGAAACCATCAGCAAATGTGATAGTTGTCTAGTCCATGCACCAATTCCGAAGCACCCAAAGTCGTGCATGATACTGGTAAACTCTGCTTGGCCATTCAAAAAGTGGGCTATCAATATCGTGGGCCCATTCCTGGAGGCCGTTGGGAAAGTGAAATTTTTGGTAGTAGCAATTGACTATTTCACTAAATGGGTGGAAACCAAACCACTAGCCAAAATAACAGGTCAGGCAATGAAGTGCTTTGTATAGGAGAACATCGTGTGCTGATTTGGCTTACCAAGCATGATTGTAAGTGACAACGGGAAGTGGTTTGATAGCAATCCTTTCCGTGGATGGTTCCATGCTGCATATTCAACAGATCTTCTCGTTAGTTGCCCACTCTCAAGAGAATGGACAAGTTGAAAGGACGAACAAAAGCATTGTAGAAGGCGTCAACAAGATTCGAAAGGATCAGGGTGGCGTGGTTGGAGGAGTTGCCACATGTACTGTTGGCGCATCGAACCTTGCATAAAACAGGAACGGGGGAGACACCTTGCAGCCTCACTTACGGCACTAAGGCCATGATACCCGTGGAAATAGGATTACCCACACGCGTACACAGATGACCAAGGCTCAGAACAACGATGACCGTGGAAATGGGAAGGACCATACAAGATAATTTTGAGCAACGAAAAAGGCTCACATAAACTCTCCAGCATCGATGGACCCAGGACAAGGAACAACATGCAACTCAAAAAATATAACCTATAAGCAAACAAGGGTATTTTGTAAGGTTATGCGTATGTAGTGACAAGACCACATTTTGTAACGATGTACCAGCTAGTGAAGCCGCACCTTTTGTAAAATGTTGATATTTGGTCATTAAGAATGAACCTTTAGATAGTCGCTGATAAATCACCAACAAGTGATACTGACACAAGGTCGTTTATTCACAAACATCTGTAATACAAAAATTTCGCCTGTCAAACAAACCAATATACGCAAACAGGATAGCCGGCCTTAGAAAGGGGCTTCCATAACATAATTATCATTAGCATGGTTAAAGAATACGTTGTTAAGTAACTAGTTACAACCCAATAGTGACAAAATTTACAACCATAAGAACATTCCAGATAACATATCAACAAGACACATACTGATGTGCTGTAAAACACATCAGGTTTTTCCATTCGGCTTTGTTAGTTTTTGTACATTTTTGGTTAGTTTTGGAATCGTTTTCAGCTGGTGCTTCACAATTTTGTAATTCAATGCTTGCAGGTCATAAACATGTGTTTTTGGCACAAAATCATAAAGAAACGAGCTCCCGGTGGGGCGAGGACGGACCCGGAAACAAGAAAAATAAGAAAACTGATTATGGCATCTGTCGCGTAGCGCGAAAACCACAGGGAACCCTGTCGCGTCAGGGGAAATGACTGAAATGCCCTTCATTAATCAATACGGTTTGACCCGACTGTTTTGTCTTCATTTGGTACCCCTCGCGTAGCGCGAAGTGTTTTGGGAACGTCATCGCGTTATGCGACATGGGTAAAAACCCAGAAAATCGAGTTTGATGGATTAAAACGGCTGGGGGCTTCACAATTAGGGTTACTGACGGTTTCTAGACAACTTTGGAGGCGACCAAGAGGCTGGAACGAGCGATTAAGGTCAAGACTCATCATCGGGAAGCCCTAGGATTCCGATTCGAAGGGTGTAATCACGATCGGTTCTTATTCTTTTATTGTTTTTCCATTCGAATGATGTTTTGCTGTGGTTTATACATTAGTTTCTACTATTATTTCAGTATGGTTGATGTGTTAGTTTAACACATCCGTTTTCGTACATATTCGAGTCTGTTTTCGTTAGTTTTGTATATATTTCGAGTCGATTTTAGTTCCTTTTTACATTTTAGTGTTTTTGTGCAGGAATGTGTCCCGGAGGAGCGGAAATGAAGGCAAACGGGCGTCGAAATCAAGAGCGGGTGAACAAGCGAAGAAAAACAAGAAATTTTGACCTAGGCGGTACGCCTATCGAGAGTTCCTGGTCCCAGGCGTTGCGCGCGGCATCATCAGCCGCCAATCTCCCAAATATCCCGCGCGTAACGCCTGACTTTATGCAGGCACGATAGGCGTTACGCCCCAAATGAATTTCAAGCCTAAAACCCTAATTTCAAGCCCTCTATAAATGGATCGCATTCCAGCCGTTTTAAGGGTCTTTTTCTGCGACTTTGGAACCCTAATCGAGCTAGGAGGCTGCTGGAGCTTAACCATGGAAGGAAGATCTTGATTAGGGCTTGTTGAAGTGAAGAAGGACCTTGTTCTTGAGTATTTTCCTTATCTTTACATGTTCTTAGTTTAAAGGTTTGATCTTTCATGTATTTAGACATATTTCAGACTTGTTTAGCTACTGTTGGTATGATTTGTGGCAAGACCTATGGTTGTATCTAGGTTTGGGATGATAAAGTTTTGATCTTTGATGATTTTGGACATGATTTATGCTTATGGATGATATATGCTTTGTAATCAGCTATAAAGTTTGAAACTTTGATGATATTTGCATGTGTTGAATGATTATATTTGGTGAATGTTTGATCCACATGTGTTTAGGAAGGTCTTTCCACACATAGATGCATTATGACCTAACCTAGAAATCCGGGAGGTGATAGGTTAGATGGTTGGTCTCTCACACTTGGGATTTTTGAGTTAAACGACCCGGGAGGGCGTTGTCTTAGATCTACTTAGTGTTAGTGTCAATCCATGTCAAAGTTATCAACTTTATAGCTCTCTAGTGTCTTAGGATACAAACGGGTGGAGAAATCCGGGAGGTGATTCACCCGTTAGAGTGCAATTGCATATCGGGAAATCCGGAAGGTGACCCGATAGACTAGTGCATACATTACAGCCTTAGGATTCCATTTGGAGTTGCCTGGTATCTGATCTGGGTCCCATTAGGTATTCCTTAGTCTGTTCCTTAAAGATCCTAGTCTTCATCCTTCATAAGTCAGTCCAGATCAGCATCTGTCATACTTTTGATTCCCAGCCTAGATACACCAGTTTTCCTTATTGCAGTTAGATTCCAGGTTCATT
This sequence comes from Mikania micrantha, assembly GCA_009363875.1. Lineage (NCBI taxonomy): Eukaryota > Viridiplantae > Streptophyta > Magnoliopsida > Asterales > Asteraceae > Mikania > Mikania micrantha. The sequence continues at coordinate 53,263,544 of CM018693.1, forward strand.
ATCAGTTTTAGTTTGTTGTTTTAGTGTAGTTGTTAGTTTAGTGTTCTTAGTCAGTTTTAGTCTGATCAGGTTATCAGTTAGCACCAAACCCCCCCTCTTTTACCTTAGTTAAGTCACAGTCTAGGTATTAGCATGTTATACTAGTGTCCATTGGTTCGATATCCGGACTTCCATCAGCTATTCTGCCACCGACATGTACACTTGCCTTAGGAGCGGTTTAGTTTAAGTCTTTCGATTATTACTAGGTGTTTAGGTTAAGTATAGGTCTAGGATTAGATTTTGAGTCTTTAGCTTAGGTTAAATAGCGTTAATTTAGTCTTGTTTTTAGTATACTGACCGCTCGCATCAAGTTTTTGGTGCCGTTGCCGGGGATACTAGGCAATAGCAACAATTACTTAGACTGTGGCCTTTAGTTGCTTCTTTTTCTTAGTTTCTTTTTCCTCCCCCTATTAGCTTAGTTTTCCTTTTTAGGCTTAGTTTTTATTTCTCTTCTTAGTGCCTTTATTTGTTTTGTGTTATGTGTGCCTTAGATTAAGAATTTTTCTTTGTGCATATGTGAGTCTTACTTGCTTGTTTGATTAGGGTGTCGATAGTTGCATGCCCCACACCCGATCACAGGGAGCACCAGAGTTCGAGCTTACATCACCGGAGCAGATTCTGAGGGCCCGACAGCAGGTAAGTTTTCTTGACCTTTCTCTTATCATGGATCCACCACCACATCCGCCACCGATGCGGACTGTTCACGAGCTAGCCAATCATGGGGTTGTCGGTGCCTGGTCTGCCATCACAAGACCGGGTGTCAACAACAACTGGCAGATCCCTTCTCACGTGATGTCGACGATCACTAATTCGACACAGTTTCATGGCCTGGATGACGAGGATGCCCCGGGCCATCTCTCTCTTTTTGTGCGTATATGCGACACGTTCCGCATTAATGGAGTTTCGGAGGAGGCCGTCTACCTTCGTTTGTTCCCATTCACACTCGCCGGACGAGCTGCTACATGGCTGAATCTTCTTCCTAGGGACTCGATTACTACATGGGCTGATCTTCAGACGAAGTTCCTGAAGAAATATTACCCTCCTTCTAAATCTGCCAGATTACGGGATCAGATCCATTCGTTTAGAATGGACGATGATGAGCCATACTACTTGGCGTGGGAGAGGTTCAACTCCCTTCTGAGCAAATGCCCACAGCACGGCCTATCTGATTGGGCCCTTGTTGAGAAGTTCTACAATGGACTGACATTGGAGATGAAGCGGAGATTTAATACAGCTGCTGGGGGGCACATTATGGACAAGAAGGAGCCAGAAGAGTGCGAGGCGATGTTTGAGGACTTCGCCTTAGCAGAGTATGAGGACCCGCCCTATGTGAGGAGAGCTGTGCCGGCTGCGAAGCTCACTATCGCACCGCCTATCCCGACTCGAGGGATGCACCATGTTTCACCCGACACGAGCACTGCCGCCGCCTTAGAGACACTGGCGAAGGACATTAAAGAATTGAAGATGACAGCTGCTCGGTGCGAGATTTGTCGTGGTGGACATAGTACTGCTGAGTGCCCGGTTACCGATCAGGCATAGGTTGAGGCCATAAATTCTGGTTGGAACAGGTCTTTCAACCCTAACCCTCATTGGAATCAGAATTCAAACTGGAGAGGACAGAATTAGGGACAGCATCAGCAGCAGCAGCACTCGAATTGGCGGGGCAACCACAGCAGCAGCAGCTCTTACGAGAAACCACCGGCTCGCCAGATCCCGATCACCGAGAGAGACGCACCCGAGAGCTTAGGTAGCAGAGATCGAGACATGAAGCTGGAGGACATGATGGCACAGCAGATGAAGATGCTTCAGCAGATCGTGGATAAAGATAAGCTACGGGACCAGAAGATCGAGGAGCACGATACGTTGTTGCGGAATCAGCAGGCTGGCTTTCTAGATTTGCAGCGGTCGGTGGGAGAGTTGGCGAAAAGATTCGATGAGAGGCCGGGAGGATCGTTTAGGGCGAACACTGACCCTAACCCGAGGGGTCATGTGAAGGCAGTGACCACACGGAGTGGTCGGGGAGGAGAAGTTGAACTGCCACCACCGGTCATACCTGATGATGATGAGCCGGTGGACGAGGAGATAGAGATTGAGACTCCTGCAGGGGCGCCCGTGAGGCTAGTCCCAGCAAGTACAGCGCCGAGCAGCGAGTCTTCAGTTGATAGGTTGAGGAAAGAGAAGGTAGAAGAGAAGAAGAAGGGTAAGAGAGTGGTTGAGGAGCCTGAGATTGATTTGACTAAGCTTCCATATCCCGCACACGCACGGCAGATGAAGCGTGATCAGGAGTATGGACATTTTTTGGAGATGTTTAAGCAGCTTAAGATCAATCTCCCATTTGTTGAGGCCCTCCAGCATATGCGGAAATATGCTAAGTTCTTGAAAGACCTCCTGTCTAACAAGAAGAAGTTGGAGACACTCTCTACCGTGACTTTAGGAGCTAGGTGCTCAGCTCTGGTTCAGAATAAGCTGCCAGAGAAGCTTGCGGATCCAAGGATTTTCACTATTCCCTGTCTATTTGGCGGTTCTTCTGTGAACCATGCATTGGCTGATCTAGGTGCTAGCATAAATTTGATGCCATATTCCATTTATAAGCACCTAGATCTTGGAGAGCCGGCACCTACACGCATGAGTTTGGCATTGGCTGATCGGTCAGTCAAGTATCCTCGGGGGATTGTTGAGAATGTCCTAGTGAAGGTGGACAAGTTTGTCTTCCCAGTGGATTTTGTGATACTTGACATGCAGGCTGATGACCGGGTTCCCCTCATCATGGGACGACCTTTCCTTCGTACAGCGAAGGCGATGATTGATGTTTATGAGGGGAATATCTCATTGCGTGTTGGAGATGACACTGTCACCTTTGATGTGGTGAAGTCCAAGAAGAACTCCAGTGGTCAGGATGATCAGGTCTACTTTCTAGATGCGTTTTTCTCTACTATGGATCGTTGCCTGGACTACATTAGTGGAGTTGATCTGTTGGTAGATCAGGACTTGGGTGACAGTGATGAGAGAGTTGAGGATGTGGGAGTTGAGGTCCAGGCTGCTGCTGTTGTTGAGGCTTATCTTGATGACATTCCTAGCAGTGTAGCAGTGGAGCCTCCTGTTTATCCCACAGTTTTTGAGGTTGAGAGTTCTGAGCCGGCTGAAAAGCCATCTGTTGAGGCTCCCCCGTCACTAGAGCTAAAGGAGTTGCCACCTCACCTTGACTACGCATTCCTTGATGGGGATTCTGATCTGCCTGTCATTATTTCAGCAGCTCTGACGGATGTAGAGAAGAGTAGACTTATTGATGTGCTGAAGGAGCACAAGTAGGCGATTGCATGGAAGCTGATGGACATTAAGGGTATTCACCCTTCTTTCTGTACGCATCGTATTCTGTTGGAGGAGGATTTCAAGCCAGTGGTTCAACCATAGCGGAGGCTTAATCCTAACATGGGTGAGGTGGTGAAGAAGGAGGTCCTTCGGTTATTAGATGCTGGGCTCATATACCACATTTCTGATTCATCCTGGGTGAGCCCAGTACGTGTGGTCCCTAAGAAGGGAGGTATGACTGTGGTGGTGAACGAGAAGAAGGAGATTGTTCCCACCCGTACAGTCACTGGATGGAGGGTGTGCATAGATTATAGGAAATTGAATGACGCCACCCGGAAAGACCACTTCCCACTTCCTTTTATCGATCAGATGCTGGAGCGTTTGTCGGGACTGCAGTTTTACTGTTTCCTTGACGGTTTCTCAGGTTATTTCCAGATCCCGATTGCACCAGAGGATCAGGAGAAAACCACATTTACATGCTCGTACGGTACTTTTGCATACCGCCGTATGCCTTTTGGGTTATGTAACGTTCCAGCCACTTTTCAGAGATGTATGGTAGCCATCTTCCAGGACATGATCGAGACTTCCATGGAGGTATTTATGGATGATTTTTCTGTGTTTGGAAGTTCTTTCGATCAGTGTTTGATTAACCTGGAGAAGATGCTTAGGAGATGTGTGGAGACGAATCTTATGCTGAACTGGGAGAAATGCCACTTTATGGTCACGGAGGGGATTGTGCTTGGTCATAAGATATCCAGTGACAGCATCCAGGTCGACAAAGCTAAGATTGAGACGATCAGCAAACTCCCTCCTCCCACGAGTGTTAAAGCTGTGCGAAGCTTTTTAGGTCATGCAGGATTCTACAGACGTTTTATTAAGGATTTTTCGAAGATCACCCGACCTATCACTCGTTTGCTTGAGAAGGATGTGGAGTTTGTATTTGATGATGATTGTCTGAGAGCCTTTGAGTATTTGAAGGAGAGGCTGGTGGGCGCCCCGATTCTGATAGCCCCCGACTGGAGCCAGCCATTTGAGCTCATGTGTGATGCGAGTGATTTCGCAGTGGGGGCTGTCCTTGGGTAGAGGGTGGATAAGCATTTCCACCCTATTTATTATGTGAGTAAGACCTTAGATGCCGCCCAGGAGAATTATACGACTACTGAGAAGTAGTTGTTGGCGGTAGTCTACGCATTTGATAAATTTAGGTCTTACCTCGTCCTCTCCAAGACTGTTGTCTATACCGATCATGCGGCTCTGCGTTACCTTTTTGCTAAAAAGGACGCGAAGCCAAGACTGATCAGGTGGATCCTCCTTCTGTCCGACTTTGACATCGAGATTAAGGACAAGAAGGGAGTTGAGAACGTAGTCGTCGACCATTTGTCGCGACTTGAGCATCCGGAGAGAGAGTTCATTCGTGAGGGAGTGATGAGGGATAGGTTTCCTCAGGAGACACTGATGTGTGTGGGAATAGATGAGATCTGCCGCACGGATAGGCTAGATGAGGGATTACCGTGGTTTTCAGACATTGCCAATTATTTGGCCAACGGTTTCCTTCTTAAGGGTTTGACATCCCAGCAGCGCAAGAAGTTCTTTGCCGACACGAGGCACTACATCTAGGATGCGCCTTACCTTTTTCGTGTGTGTGCTGATCAGGTTTTTAGGAAATGTGTGACCAGAGAGGAAGGATTGGAGATCCTTAGGCACTGTCATGAGGGCCTTACTGTTGGGCATCATGGACCTTCTTCGACAGCGAAGAAGGTGTTTGATTCTGATTTTATTGGCCCACCATTTTTAAGGATGCTTATGAGTTGGTTAGGAAGTGCGATTCCTGTCAGAGGACAGGAAATATCTCATCCAGGAATGAGATGCCCCAACACCCTATTCAGGTTGTTGAGATTTTCGATGTCTGGGGCATCGATTTCATGGGACCTTTTCCCTTCTTCCCGAGGGAACAGGTACATACTCGTTGCTATTGATTATGTTTCTAAGTGGGTGGAGGCACAGGCGCTCCCCACTAATGACGCACGAGTAGTGGTGAGATTTCTGAAGCACTTGTTTTGAAGGTTCGGGACTCCGAGAGCGTTGATCAGTGACCGTGGCACGCACTTCTGTAATGTCCAGATGGACAAAGTGCTAGCCAAATACGGGGTCACCCACCGTCTGTCGACCGCATATCATCCGCAGACCAGCGGTCAGGTGGAGAACGCGAATAGGGGAGTTAAGAGGATTCTGAAGAGAATTGTCGGCCACACTAGGTGTCACACCCCCCAATTTCAACTAACGGAATCATACCATTTGGGAACGTGACAAACCAGGATCTCAGATCATTAGACATAGCGAAGACCTCTATATGAATTTCAAAACATACGTTGGTCTTTAAAAACATAATATTCAGAGTTTACAAAAAGTTGCGGAAGCGTTTCAAATCAAAACCAATAAACTGTTGATAAGTAAAACATTACAAATCAAAATACTGAAATATTCAAATTCAAATGTTCAAAGTTTATAATGCATGAGACTCTATCTTCCTAGTCCATGCCAGCTGTTACGCGCGCCTTAGCGTCCTGAGAAAACATGCAAATCAAGTCAACACAATGGTTGGTGCATAACACAGGTTTTAAGTAATCATAGAGTTCAAAACAGCAGTTTGAATAACAAGTTTGTAGATAACATAATCACAATTGCACAGTCATGATAGCTAGTCATATAAACTATTTACATACGTGTTCGACACCGAAGCTGACTAGTTGCCATGCTATAGCATGTTTTCGCCTTGCCACTATTGTCTATCACAACAATAGTAAAAATATGTTTGGTCAGTCAAACACCTGCGTAGATCCCATCTACCAGGTGAGGTTTGTCAAACCTAATAGATCTATTTCCAACTACCACGCTTTGCATTACAGCAAACTAAACGGTTCGAGGTGTGTAAGGACTTTCAAGTTGATATGTTGTCACATAATGTAAACAGATAACTCATGCAAGTGATATGTATCTAAAAGTAGTTTGTTGCACATGTTTTCTCCCCCAAAACAGTTTAAAATAAGAAAGGGGCCGTGTACGCACCTTTGATAGTAGTAGAATGATCAAATACGTGTGAACTTGCGTAGAAATCCTCTACGAAGAATCTGTGATTTAAACAATAACCTAAAGTTATTCGAATTGTCGTTTTGTGCTTGAAATCACATACGTATCAACATACGTATGTTAAAGTGTGATAATTAGGCATACGGAAGTACGCGTGCTTTTGAAATCGTTTAAATAAAATCACATTTGATTTTATTTAATTAAACGTAATTATACGCGATTTCGTGTTCGGACTAAAATATGAATTTTATCATCTCAACACGTTCGTATTCTCGTTACGGTTCCAACGCAACTTGAACGGATTAAAACGGATTTGAAACGAATAAGTTATGCTCAAAATACAAACTAAACATTAAAACCCAAAAATATGGTTGGGCCGGGACTCGAACCCGCGACCCTCAACACCAAACACACCGCATCTACCATCTCAGCCCGCTAGGGTGTCGCGCTTTTTATCCGGAATTAATTGTTTTAATTCCTCTTCCAACCCAAATCCTATTCCTTAATATAGCCGAAGCAATCATACTCCAATTGACCATGAATTCGATTCTGATCCAAACTAAAACCATAGGGTTTTCATTGAACAACAAATTCCGAACCTTTATGATTAATCAATTTCGATTATCATATCAATTTGCATCAAAAACCCAAAAATTTATTCATCTTAAGAACCCTAACATCGAATTCATCCAATTCATTATTGAAACTACAAATTGAAACTATATTATGCTTAATCGAGGTTGTCTGAACTACTGATAACATTTAATTCAATTCCTAAATCCATTTTAACCAAATCCCCCAATTCGTTTTTGAAGTATGAACCCTAGAACTAAAATCTATCAATTCTTAGTTCTAAAATGAAATTGACATAACATTAACTTTAATCGGAACTTTCTGGAACTACCCATGCCATTTGATTTGAATATCAAGTCCATTTAATACAAAATCCCCAAAACGTTTTCTTTATGAACCCTACTTACTTGAATTCTATGAAAACGATGATATCAGTTGAAATTGATCTGTAATAATCCTTATTCGGCTCTTTTAGAAGGTGTAGGATGATTTACCAACCTGTTTTGATGTCGAATTGTAGTCGAACAACTTCGAGCCCTAGTTCGGTCTCCCTCGCGATCAAATCTTCTGTTCGAGCCTCTTGAAATCAAATTGCTGGTTGTAGTATTTTCTGAATGTGCCGACTAGGTGTTAAGAAACCTCAATTGTGAATATTATAATCAAATTTAACGAATTTGATCATGGGTATCTACGGTTACAACTCTTGGGTGTCATTTGAGTTTAATTCCCCGACTTAATGCTCCAATAACGTGTGATTGCTGTTACTATTCATTAATAAATGATGATTGACAGTTTTCTTCAATCAATTTCACTATAATGACAACAAATTTCGGATTTAATTGATGATCCCATTCGAATTTTGACCTCTAAGGTCAAAATTGAAACTTTAAATCAATTTCCAACCTAAACTTAACAATTTAAAATGTATTGAAACTGATTTCAATAATTTCTAAACCTTTGGATTTGATTTCTAACAAAACCTAATATTTCGGTTTACCAAATTGAACTCAAAATTCCTAATTGTCACTAAACGGCACAATTGAACTAGTTTCAAGCTTGATTTATCCAATTGGGCCTCTTAAATACAATTGGGCCTCACTGGGCCTTCCTGGGCCTGCCTTGGCCTTCCATGGGCCTACTTTGTTTACCTTGGGCCTTAATGGGCCTACTTTAACCTTGTTTGATCTAATTGGGCCTTCCTTGTTTTCCTTGGGCCTAAATTAATCTTATTAGGCCTACTAGACTTTGTTGGGCCTTCATAGACTCCATTGGGCCTTACCGGGCCTTCTTTAATTTTTGTTGGGCCTTTATTGGTATTGTTGGGCCTTGATTGGCCTTGTTGGGCCTGTGATAGCACCAACTCCCGTTAACAAGGTTAGTGTGAAAAGTCGAATTGTCACATCATCCCCTTGTTGAAGGAATTTTCGTCCCGAAAATTAGCAAGTGTTAAGAGTAGTTAGGAAACTACTTACGAGTTTAAATCGTACGTGTTAGTGTGATTTGATCATTCTGTGTGCTTGTGTGTACTTACACACAAAGTCCAATGCTTGCAACATCACAACCTAATTATGATCTTTCAATGTAACTGTTTTGCGTGTACACTAGTTAGTTCACCTAACTGTGACTGTTTGTGTTTGATCGTATTGTGTTGTGTAACCTCACACATAGTGAGTGTCTGAAACTGTTTGTACTATGTAACCCCGCACATAGCAAAATGTATGTACTATGCAACTCCGCACATAGCAAAATGTGTGTAACCAATCATGTATGTACTACCATAACATGTAACATATGAAATGTAGCACATAAAACATATAGTATGCAATGTAGCACAAATGTTTGTAACAAAATCAATTGAATAAAATGTTAGTGCTTACAATTTGAGATTTGCAGTGTTGATGTGTGAAAGCATTACGTCATCCCCTTGTTGAAGGAAATTTCGTCCTGAAATTTAACGTGCGCTCTCAGTGTTAGCAGTAACTGTCTTGAATAGATGAGGATATTTCTTCATCATTTGGTCTTCCCGTTCCCATGTGAATTCAGGACCCCGTCTTGAATTCCATCGGACTTTGACTATCGGAATCTTGTTTTGCTTCAGTTGTTTGACCTCTCGGTCCATGATTTCTGCTGGTTCTTCAATGAATCGTAACTGTTCATCTACTTGTATTTCTTCCAATGGTACAATCAATGTCTCATCAGAAAGACATTTCTTTAAGTTCGACACCTGAAACACATCATGAACTCCACTGAGTTCCTCCGGTAGTTTGAGTTGATACGCAACCGGACCAATCCTTTTCAGAATCTCAAAAGGTCCTACGTAACGTGGACTAAGCTTCCCGCGCTTGCCGAATCGTATCACACCTTTCCAAGGTGATACCTTTAGAAGAACTCGGTCTCCTACTTGAAATTCCAACGGCTTGCGACGTTTGTCTGCATAACTCTTTTGTCGATCCCGAGCCGCTGCCATACGATTCCGAATTTGAATTATCTTCTCTGTCGTCTCGTGCACCAGTTCAGGACCTGTAAGCTGACTGTCACCAATTTCAGCCCAGCAAACTGGTGAACGACATTTGCGACCATACAAAGCTTCAAACGGTGCTGCTTGAATGCTTGTATGATAACTATTATTGTAAGAGAATTCCACTAATGGCAAATGATTCTCCCAACTATCACCAAAATCAATTACACAAGCTCGTAACATATCCTCGAGCGTTTGAATAGTACGTTCACTTTGACCATCGGTCTGTGGATGATAGGCTGTACTCATATCCAAGCGAGTCCCCAATGACTTATGAAGAGATTTCCAAAAGTTAGAAGTAAACCGGGCATCCCGATCAGATATGATAGAGATTGGCACGCCATGTCGTGCTACTACTTCCTTGATGTAAATGCGAGTCAGTTTCTCCATCTTATCAGTTTCCTTGATTGCTAAGAAATGTGCAGATTTCGTTAATCGATCGACAATTACCCATATCGTATCACAACCACTCGGTGTACGGGGTAACTTAGTAATGAAGTCCATCGAAATCTGTTCCCATTTCCACATCGGTATCTCTGGTTGTTGCAGTAAACCAGATGGCTTCTGATACTCAACTTTGACTTTCGAACAAGTCAAACATTTGCTAACGTACTTAGCAATATCAGCTTTCATGTGAGGCCACCAATACAGTGCCTTCAAGTCATGGTACATCTTGTCTGATCCCGGATGGACTGAATATCTGGACTTGTGTGCTTCGTCCATCACGAGTTCCCTTAAACCTCCATACAAAGGTATCCACATTCGATCAATGAAATAACGAATTCCATCAGGTTTAACATTCAATTGTTCTTCCATTCCTCGTAAAGATTCCGGTACTAAGTTTTCCGTTTTCAAGGCCTCAATCTGAGCACTGTGTACCTTGTCAGGTAAATCAGTATGTATCGTCATCATAAGTGCACGAGCCCGTCTTGTTCCTGTTGTGTCTTTTCTGCTCAGAGCGTCAGCTACTACATTAGCTTTTCCCGGGTGATATTTAATCGCACACTCATAATCATTCAACAACTCAACCCATCGTCGTTGTCTCATATTGAGTTCCTTCTGATCAAAGATATGTTATAAACTCTTATGATCAGTATAAATAGTACACTTAGTTCCATACAAGTAATGCCTCCAAATCTTCAAAGCAAAGACCACTGCTCCTAACTCCAAGTCATGAGTAGTGTAATTCTTTTCGTGTGTTCTTAGTTGTCTGGAAGCATAAGCGATCACTTTATCTCGTTGCATCAATACACATCCCAAACCCTGTCCAGATGCGTCACAATACACCGCAAAGTCTTCCGTTCCTTCCGGTAAGGACAGAATCGGTGCACTGCAGAGTTTCTGTTTCAATAACTAGAATGCAGCTTCCTGTTTATCAGTCCAGTTATACTTTGTTCCCTTGTGCGTAAGAGCTGTAAGTGGTTGAGCGATCTTTGAGAAACCTTCAATGAATCGTCGATAATAACCCGCCAAACCAAGGAATTGTCGTACCTCGGTAGGGGTCTTTGGCGCTTCCCAATTCTTAATCGCTTCAATCTTTGCTGGATCTACATGTATACCCTTTTCATTAACTATATGACCCAGAAATTGTACTTCCCGCATCCAGAAATCACATTTCGAAAACTTAGCGTACAGTTGTTCCTGTTTCAATAGCCCTAGCAGTAATCGAAGATGTTCAGCATGTTCCTCCTCAGACTTTGAATAAATGAGAATGTCATCAATGAAAACAATGACAAACTTATCAAGATAAGGTTTACAAACACGATTCATGAGATCCATGAATACAGCTGGAGCGTTTGTCAACCCAAATGGCATGACCAAGAACTCATAATGGCCATAGCGCGTCCTGAATGCTGTCTTCGGAATATCCTCCTCCTGGACTCTTAGTTGATGATAACCCGACCTGAGATCAATCTTCGAGTAGTAACTCGAACCTTGCAATTGATCGAACAGATCGTCAATCCTGGGTAACGGATACCGGTTCTTGATAGTAACTTTATTCAATTCCCGGTAATCGATACACATACGGAAAGTTCCGTCCTTCTTCTTTACAAACAATACTGGAGCTCCCCACGGTGAAAAACTAGGTCGTATGAAACCCTTATCCAACAACTCTTGCAATTGTGTGGATAACTCTTGCATCTCTGACGGTGCAAGTCGATAAGGCGCCCTAGCTATCGGTGCTGCGTCTGGTGTAAGATCGATTCGAAATTCCACCTGTCTGATAGGCGGTAATCCTGGCAAGTCTTCTGGAAATACCTCCGGATATTCACAAACTATTGGTATATCTTCAAGCTTCTTCTCAGCTACCGGCTTTTCAGTTATAAGTGCTATAACTGCCGTATGACCTTTCCGCAGACATTTGTGTGCCTTCATACAAGATATGAGACGCAGTGGCGTACTGCTCTTCTCGCCTTGTACATATAATGTCTCTCCCTGCGGAAGAGGTATGCGAACAATCTTTTCATGGCATACAATTTCAGCCTGGTTCTTGGATAACCAGTCCATGCCAATGACTACATCAAAACTGCCTAAGGCAATAGGCATCAGATCAATCTCTAACGTTTGACCCATCAAATCAAGAATACATCCCTTATAAATGTTTTCCACTACAATTAACTTACCATCAGCTAATTCCACAGTGTAGGGACTATCTAAGGCAGTGGGACTAACATCTAGTGACTTAGCAAGTGAACTAGATATAAAACTCCGGTCGGCACCAGTGTCAAATAACATAGAGGCATAGTGATTATTTAAGAGGAACGTACCCGTAACAATGTTGGGATCCTCCCGCGCTTGACGTCCTCCGATCACAAACGCCCTGCCTCTAGCACCGTTGTTGTTGTTGTTATTGTTGTTGTTATTGTTGGTGCCATTTCCATTACCGTTGCCACCTCCATTACCATTACCATTGTTGTCCCCGCCCTTCTTAAGTTGTGGGCAATCTTTCTTGAAATGCCCCATCTTGCCGCACTCGAAACAACCCTTCTGTGCGTTGTTCTGATTGTTATTATGGTTGTTATTGTTGTTCTGCAGCTCTCCACGACAATCTTTAGCCGCATGCCCAATCTTGCCACACCTCTGGCACTTAGCTCTGTCACACTGGTTACCCGCATGATGATAACCACACCTGTTGCACTTGGGGTGCTTACCAATATAGCCCCCCGATGATGATGATTGCTGACCACTGTTGGAATTATGATAGGACTTGTTTGAGTCCTGTTTCCTGTTCTGCTGTTGGTTGTTACCCTTGAAGTTGTTACTCTCCCACTTTCTCTTATGGTCTCCCACCTTGGTAGCAGATGTTCGCTTAGGCAGAGTCCCCTGCAACACTGCCTGATCAGTAAGCTGATGTGCTAGACGAACAGCTTGTTGGATGGTGGTGGGATTTGCTGAAGTCACCAACCCTTGAATCTGAGGCACTAGTCCTCCAATGTACCTTTCGATCCACTTACTGGCTGGAGTAGCCATGTGTGGTAGCAGTCTGGCCAACTCATGTGATCTGGTTGTGTATTCTTCAATGTTTGACCCCTCCATCTTGAGGTGCCAATACTCTTCTTCCAACTTCTGCATTTCACTACGAGGACAATACTCCTCTTGTAGTAAAGTTTTGAAGTTGTTCCAGGTCAACGCATTTGCTTCTCCCAACCCCAGAGTCTGAACATTGGAGTTCCACCAAGTCAGTGCTGGACCCTCCAATGTTCCAGTAGCAAATTTCACCTTGCTGTCCTCAGGGCAGTTGCACATTTCGAACACAGACTCCGCCTTTTCAATCCATCGGAGAAGTCCTATGGCCCCCTCCGACCCTTTGAAGTTGTGAGGTTTGCAATCCAAGAACATCTTGAATGTGCAAACTTGTGGGTTAACCAATCCCCCAGCTGGACCCTGTGGCCCTGTGTTGTGTGTCTGAGCATACTGTGCAATAGCCTCTGCGACTCTGTTGTTAATTAGCTCGTTGAGCTCAGCAACAGTCATATGTACGTTTCCCTCAGCCATTAGTTTCCTATTTATAAGAAGTGTTAGCACGAAATCAAAATCCAATGTAACATGTGTAAGTAAAACAACAAACACAACATGTAATATAATCAACACAGTTGTTGGAAACAAAAAATAATTTTTCCATAAATAGAAACTTTCTTTGAGTACAATACCTTTGAAATGAAATACAAAATTTCAAACTACCAATGTAGGAACACAACCCGTTCCTAATAAGTTTAAATAAAACAAGAAGTAAAAGAAAAATAATCAGTCGTCCTCAACGGTGGATTCAGGATCGGACTCAGCATCCGGTGCTGGTTCCTCCTCCTCATCCTCATCCTGTTCCTCATTCTCCACTACCACTAAATCCTCCAAAGCTTCAATCCTGCCCGCCAAAATCTCCTCTCGGTTCTCTGACTCTTCTAGACGACCAATCAAATTGATCATCTCATCCCGCATATCGTGAACAAGATGGGCAAGTTCATCTTGCCTCTCAATGGCATCCCATAACTCCTGAGATCTCTGTATGAGCTTGTCTTCTGCTGTATCCAGATCCTCGCGCAATTTGGCGATCTCCTCGGCGTCTTTCCTTCGCCTCTTAGGCTCAGGAGCATCTAGTGCGGGTGGTGGATGTGTAGATGGTCCTGCAGCATAGAGTCCCTGAGTATTCACCCATGGTGCCTCCTCCGGATCCTCATCCGGGTCCTCAACTGGATCCTCATCTGGATCCTCCTCTGGATCCTCATCTGGATCCTCGTCTGGATCCTCCTCTGGATCCTCGTCTGGGTCTGAGTCATCCATCCCATACGGTGGAGGTGATGGAATAGGTGGTGGTGGTGATGATGGTGGTGCCGGAACTATCGGCTCCTCATCCTCGGAATCATCAATGATAACATAAGGAACTGATGATGAAGCCATGCCTATTACATAATATCATATGTAAGTGCATTGCGTAAGCAAATCAATTACATAATGTCATATGTAATTTTAAACAGTATGTGTAAACATGTGTGTCTAATGTCTAACAGTCATAGTCTAGGCCTACAAATGCAAACCTAGTTCGCTATAACCAATGTCTCTGATACCAATCTGTCACACCCCCCCAATTTCAACTAACGGAATCATACCGTTTGGGAACGTGACAAACCAGGATCTCAGATCATTAGACATAGCGAAGACCTCTATATGAATTTCAAAACATACGTTGGTCTTTAAAAACATAATATTCAGAGTTTACAAAAAGTTGCGGAAGCGTTTCAAATCAAAACCAATAAACTGTTGATAAGTAAAACATTACAAATCAAAATACTGAAATATTCAAATTCAAATGTTCAAAGTTTATAATGCATGAGACTCTATCTTCCTAGTCCATGCCAGCTGTTACGCGCGCCTTAGCGTCCTGAGAAAACATGCAAATCAAGTCAACACAATGGTTGGTGCATAACACAGGTTTTAAGTAATCATAGAGTTCAAAACAGCAGTTTGAATAACAAGTTTGTAGATAACATAATCACAATTGCACAGTCATGATAGCTAGTCATATAAACTATTTACATACGTGTTCGACACCGAAGCTGACTAGTTGCCATGCTATAGCATGTTTTCGCCTTGCCACTATTGTCTATCACAACAATAGTAAAAATGTGTTTGGTCAGTCAAACACCTGCGTAGATCCCATCTACCAGGTGAGGTTTGTCAAACCTAATAGATCTATTTCCAACTACCACGCTTTGCATTACAGCAAACTAAACGGTTCGAGGTGTGTAAGGACTTTCAAGTTGATATGTTGTCACATAATGTAAACAGATAACTCATGCAAGTGATATGTATCTAAAAGTAGTTTGTTGCACATGTTTTCTCCCCCAAAACAGTTTAAAATAAGAAAGGGGCCGTGTACGCACCTTTGATAGTAGTAGAATGATCAAATACGTGTGAACTTGCGTAGAAATCCTCTACGAAGAATCTGTGATTTAAACAATAACCTAAAGTTATTCGAATTGTCGTTTTGTGCTTGAAATCACATACGTATCAACATACGTATGTTAAAGTGTGATAATTAGGCATACGGAAGTACGCGTGCTTTTGAAATCGTTTAAATAAAATCACATTTGATTTTATTTAATTAAACGTAATTATACGCGATTTCGTGTTCGGACTAAAATATGAATTTTATCATCTCAACACGTTCGTATTCTCGTTACGGTTCCAACGCAACTTGAACGGATTAAAACGGATTTGAAACGAATAAGTTATGCTCAAAATACAAACTAAACATTAAAACCCAAAAATATGGTTGGGCCGGGACTCGAACCCGCGACCCTCAACACCAAACACACCGCATCTACCATCTCAGCCCGCTAGGGTGTCGCGCTTTTTATCCGGAATTAATTGTTTTAATTCCTCTTCCAACCCAAATCCTATTCCTTAATATAGCCGAAGCAATCATACTCCAATTGACCATGAATTCGATTCTGATCCAAACTAAAACCATAGGGTTTTCATTGAACAACAAATTCCGAACCTTTATGATTAATCAATTTCGATTATCATATCAATTTGCATCAAAAACCCAAAAATTTATTCATCTTAAGAACCCTAACATCGAATTCATCCAATTCATTATTGAAACTACAAATTGAAACTATATTATGCTTAATCGAGGTTGTCTGAACTACTGATAACATTTAATTCAATTCCTAAATCCATTTTAACCAAATCCCCCAATTCGTTTTTGAAGTATGAACCCTAGAACTAAAATCTATCAATTCTTAGTTCTAAAATGAAATTGACATAACATTAACTTTAATCGGAACTTTCTGGAACTACCCATGCCATTTGATTTGAATATCAAGTCCATTTAATACAAAATCCCCAAAACGTTTTCTTTATGAACCCTACTTACTTGAATTCTATGAAAACGATGATATCAGTTGAAATTGATCTGTAATAATCCTTATTCGGCTCTTTTAGAAGGTGTAGGATGATTTACCAACCTGTTTTGATGTCGAATTGTAGTCGAACAACTTCGAGCCCTAGTTCGGTCTCCCTCGCGATCAAATCTTCTGTTCGAGCCTCTTGAAATCAAATTGCTGGTTGTAGTATTTTCTGAATGTGCCGACTAGGTGTTAAGAAACCTCAATTGTGAATATTATAATCAAATTTAACGAATTTGATCATGGGTATCTACGGTTACAACTCTTGGGTGTCATTTGAGTTTAATTCCCCGACTTAATGCTCCAATAACGTGTGATTGCTGTTACTATTCATTAATAAATGATGATTGACAGTTTTCTTCAATCAATTTCACTATAATGACAACAAATTTCGGATTTAATTGATGATCCCATTCGAATTTTGACCTCTAAGGTCAAAATTGAAACTTTAAATCAATTTCCAACCTAAACTTAACAATTTAAAATGTATTGAAACTGATTTCAATAATTTCTAAACCTTTGGATTTGATTTCTAACAAAACCTAATATTTCGGTTTACCAAATTGAACTCAAAATTCCTAATTGTCACTAAACGGCACAATTGAACTAGTTTCAAGCTTGATTTATCCAATTGGGCCTCTTAAATACAATTGGGCCTCACTGGGCCTTCCTGGGCCTGCCTTGGCCTTCCATGGGCCTACTTTGTTTACCTTGGGCCTTAATGGGCCTACTTTAACCTTGTTTGATCTAATTGGGCCTTCCTTGTTTTCCTTGGGCCTAAATTAATCTTATTAGGCCTACTAGACTTTGTTGGGCCTTCATAGACTCCATTGGGCCTTACCGGGCCTTCTTTAATTTTTGTTGGGCCTTTATTGGTATTGTTGGGCCTTGATTGGCCTTGTTGGGCCTGTGATAGCACCAACTCCCGTTAACAAGGTTAGTGTGAAAAGTCGGATTGTCACATCAGGAAAGATTAGGCCGACAAACTAGATGACGCCTTGTGGGCTTTTAGGACCGCGTTTAAGAATTCGATTGGGACGACTCCCTATCGGATGGTCTATGGTAAAGCCTGTCATCTGCTGGTAGAGCTTGAGCACAAGGCCTTTTGGGCTTTGAAATCTGTGAACTTGGATTTGTCACAGGCCGCCAAGCACCGGTTCCTCCAGTTGCATGAGTTGGATGAGCTACGCGACGAGGCGTATGCTCGGTCGTGGATTTATAAGGAGCGCACGAAGGCGCTGCACGATCGGAGATTGAAGAATGTTAAGGAGTTCGCAAAGGGCGATCGCGTCCTGGTTTATGACTCGAGACTGAGGCTTTTCCCAGGAAAGCTGAAATTGAGGTGGAGAGGCCCGTTTGTGATTCGAGAGGTATTCCCGCATGGGGTGGTGGAGTTGGAATCGGGTGAACACACGTGGAAGGTTAATGGGCACCGTTTGAAGCCCTACATTGGAGGCCCGATTCCTACTGATGAGGAGGTAATTCTCCTCGAATCCCGAGCTGGTTAGGGATTTGGGCCTAAGCCCAACTTATATATAGTGTACATAGTTTACTTGGAGTTCATCGAGTTTTGTGTGATTAGTGATGTATGTGTGTTTGAACGACTGGTTCGGATTCAAGTGTGGGTATGACATCTGGCATGTTCGATATCACCATTTCGAACGGCTGATTTCATTACCAGGCATTAAATCTGATTACTTTTTGCGTCACTAGTTGCTTAACTCGGTTTTTCTTATATTTTTGTTAGATTAATTTTAGTATTTAATTTTGTTAAGGTTTGTTTGCTTTTAATTCTATGTTGATTTTGATTTCATTTTCGTTAATTAATTTAGTTTAATTTTATGTTCTAGTTTAATTTAGGTTGTTTAGAATTTTAATTAAATTATTTGCCTTAGTAATCATCTTAGGATTTTAGTTTAATTTAATCTAGTAGTTTAATTTTTATGTTTATTTCTTTTATTATGCAACCCTTTGATTTTAAACTTTTATTAGTTTGATTTTTATTTTTAGTTTTATTAGTCATAGTTTAGGAATTAATTTAGTTTTTTAGAAATTGACTTAGAATTAATTTAATTTAGTTATTATATATTAAAAAAAAAGAAAAAATTACCTTAGGCGTAACGCCTTGCGCGGCAAGCCGTCCGTAGGCGATACGCGCGGGTCCGATTTTTTTCGAAAAAAATATACAAAATCAACACCTACCACCGGACACCACCTCATTTCACCACCACATTTCACGCCTCACAAAACCCTAAACCCCCTTCGCTCGCCACCCCCACCGCCGTCGACCACCATCTCCTGTCGCAACCGCAACCACCGCAGCCACCGCCGCTCCGACCACTGCCGGTTTCTTCTTCAGACGACTTCATCATCACCACCACTCGCCGCTGTTCACCACCTGATTACCATCATCCACCGCCTCTCTAGCGCCACCGCTTTGACCCGCCGTTCCAGTCGCCACCACCGGAGCCGCTCATCACCGCCGCAGGTTTCCTCGCTCTCCCTCTCATTTGCTTGTGCCGCCGCCGCCACCACCGTCTTCCAACCACTCGCCGCCGTCTGTTTCGAAGACCACCGCCGTTCACCACCATCATCGTCACCTACAACCGGTAACCCCCTTTATTTTTCTTGATTTTATTTTTCAATTTTTAGATTAGGTTAGATTAGGGTTTGATTTGGGGATTATTGTTGGTTGATGGTTGGCCGGAATTGTGGCCGGAAATGTCGCCGGTTCCACCACCCCCCTTATTCAAAATTTTTCTATTTTATTTTATTTTTATTTTATTTTCAGTTAACACATAAATAATAAATAAATAACACATAAAATTAAATAAATAGAATAATAAAATAAAAACAGAAAATAATAATAATAGAAAAAAATAAAAAAATAAATACTAATAGTATATTCTTGTGTAATATATAATAAAATGAATAAGTAAATAATTTATGTAATATAATTTTTGTATATGTACAAGAATAATTATAATGTAACATAAAATAAAAATAAAATAATATCAACTTTGTCTATAAATAAAGTATATGTATACTAACAATAAAAATAGTGTAACATAAATACTCATATGTATAAATATATTGTAACATAAAATAATTTTTGTAATATAAATTTGTATAAGTTTAGCAATTAATAATAATAAATGTATATTATTTTGTATATAGATGTAATTGTAAATGTATATGTTTTGTAACATAAGTGTAAAATATGTAAAATTATGTATGTTTAATATTAATGTAAATGTAAATTAAAATAAATGTATATGTTGTAAAATAAATAAAGCACTTGTAAAAATACATTGTAATTTTAAATAATAAATGCCTTAAGTATATAATAAAATAAATTGTATATTATGGATAAATAATTTTGTACAAAAATAATTTTAATAAAAACAATTGTATTGTAAAATAGAAAATATAGTATATGTATTAAAAATTAATAAATTGTTATATGCATGTATCATGTTGTAACTTATATGTACAATAATATAAAATAAAATATAAAATAAAATAAAATAATAATAAATAAATATGTATAACATATATGTATAATACTTTTAACATAAATAAAAAATTATAAATGTATACTTGTGTGAAATAATTAAACACTAATGTATGTAACATATGTATGTATAATTTTTGTTAATTAATTAAGTAATTAATTGTATATTAAAATCATAAATTGGTGTAAAATAAAGAATAACACTTTGTATATATGTATATCACAAATAATTAATTTGATAAACCAATTGGTACATAAATAACAAAATCAACAAACTTTGTAAATAAATAAACATTTTTCAAATAAAATAAATACTAACTTAGAAATTAGGTTTGTAGTTAGTTTGTAATTATTTCTGTATATGTTTGTGTATATTATCGCAGAGATGGCAGACGCTTCGACCTCGGGTAGCAGGCCCAAGAGGGCCCTTCGTGTGACCGTCACAGAGGCACAGGCTCAGAGGAGACGGCAGCAGCAGCCACGGGAGAGAGATATTAGGTACTCCGCTCCCATTGTCATCCCGCCACCAGACGCACTTGCACCCCTACCGCACCTATGACGACGAGCAGAGCACACATTTCTACAGTTCGCTCCCGGCACCCCTGAGCACGTACGCATGGAGACACTCATCGACTTAGGGACGATTCAGCCCAGAGGATACGACCGAGACGTAATGCAGCAGCTTGGTCGTGTTGACGAGTTCGACGCGATGATGACCCCTCAGTGGGCATCCGTCCTACGCTGCAGCTGGCTGCAGTACGATGAGCTGACTGTGGAGTTCCTGTCCACATTTCAGTATGATACAGGCTCCCTCACGCATCCTCGAGCTGTATCGTTTGCTTTGGGGCGACACACTCATACCATGAGTGTTGCCCAGGTTGCGATCGCCTTCGGGCTGTATTCGCAGACGCAGGTGGAGGATCCTGACTGTGAGAGTCTTCTCAGAGGTTCTGCCCGGGTAGCTAGGCCCGATTCGTCGCAGATGACGATTTAGCAGCCTTCTGGGTGGCCATCTCGACCCAGCCTCACACTGATCGGAAGCTGCCTCCCAGATCCGCTATCCTTTCCTTCGATATATCCATCGGATCCTTAGCAGCACCTTGATTTCTCGCCACTCTGGCAAGGACAAGGTAAACGCCTTTGACCTGTTTTGCCTCTACTGCATCCATGGTCGCCACCCGGCGAACCTCGCAGCCATCCTTCTCACATCATTTGCGAGGCCACGCTGGGGAGGCAGCACGGCGCGCCTCGATATGGGGCCATACATAGGACATTTGGCGCACGTTCTCCGGGTATTCCTCACATATCCTGTCGAGCATGTTACGAGAGGCCCGGATACGACTCCATACGAGCTATATGACATGCAGACAGCTGGGATGGTCACATTTGACCAACCACCTCGTTGGATGCCTATCTTGCCGCCCCTGAGCATGCCCCCGCCGTCCCGCCTCCATCGACGCGCCGCATTTTGCACCGGGGAGCGAACACCTCGTGATGCCCCGCCTTGCCAGCCTGCTCGTCCTCGTCTTACCCAGCGGTATCTCCATCAGAGGTTAGACGCTATTGAGGACAGCGTGAGGCGCATTGCGGCTCATCTCGAGGTTGAGTTGGCCCCTCGGATGCCAGACCCTCGCCTCCCATCCGACCCCGAGGACGACACAGACACAGAGCCCGATGAGGGCGCGGATGAGTACGAGGAGTAGTTTGTATTTAGTTTAGTTGATGTATTTCTTTCTTTTGTAGTTCTATCCGGACAGAACATTATATATGTTATCTATTTTGGTATGTCTGTTTCTTTTTATTTACTCTGTGGTTGTGTTTAATTTATTTCCTGTTATTATTGTGGTTGTATATGAATGTTGTACATTGGTTGTGTATTTTTATTGTAAAATATTTGTAATAGGTTGGTTGTATAATTGTTTAATTCTGTAATTTAGTAGTTGTGTTTAATGATTGTATATCGTGTTGTGTGTATAAATTATAATTCATTTGTTGTATTAACAATTGTATATGAGTGTTGTTGTATATTTACAGGCGCGCAAATCCATTTACGACACGTCTACATATATTCAGGGAGTTCGTTGCTAACCTTTTGTACATTTATTTTTATTTTTGTTTGCCAGTTCTGAATCCACATTGAGGACAATGTGTTGTTCTAAGTGTGGGTATGTCAGGCTGGCGCCTTTTAGTTTTTAAATTTTGTAAAAACAAGTCATTGTATATATCAAGTCAAATGGTTATAAAATTTTGTAAATTAGAATAAAATTTGAAATTTTTGTACATAATCCAGAACTTGTAATTAAATAATGAAATTGTAATTATTTTAAGTTAAAAACACAAAAAAATTTAAAAAAATCAAAAACTTTGCAAAAAGATTTTTCTTATATTTGAGCCAGTTGTAAATAAGCAATCAAGTCAGTATTTGAGTCTTTTTCTTTTTCAGTTAATCTAGTTGGTTTGTTTGAGATTCTTAATTTGCAGTCTGGTTTTAACCACTCGTACTCAATTACATTCGGGTGGCGGCTACTTAGACTGCTTCATTTGCAAACGGCCGGCTGTTGATTGACTTCTTTTCGGATTAGACTCACTTGTGCTGATGTTGCGTGATCAGCTAAGTCTTTTCCACTTTTTACCTTAGTTTTATCTTTTTGTAAATATTCGTTTGTTTATTTATTTATTTTGCATTTTCTGATTGAGTCTAGAGTTTTAGGATGTATATAGCTAGAGTCTTAAAAATGTCCTTGTTCCTGCTTGCATTTTGTAAATGGAAGATGATCGGACTATGATTAGGGCTTAGGTTTTTAGAGGCTAACTTGTGTATTGATTTGGGATTTGTTGGTAGGCCCAGCCAATAGAAAGTTCCTTAGGATTTGATAGAATGAACTTAAATTCAGGATTCTTGTGGGTTTAAGACTTGGAAAATTCGGGAAATCTGAAACTAAATAATAGTGAATAAAGGAACCTTTGTAAACTAACAACCTAGATTTCTTAAAATTTAAACCTGACACATATGTTCTCTTTTTATGAAAATAAATCCGAGACTTATGGCGCCCGCTAAATAAAAGAAATTCCACAATCCACTAAGTGAGCTGAGCCTGTGCAAATAAAAGAAAGAGAGAATAAGAGCTAAAAAGCAGTTGTCATACCCCGGCTCATAACCGAGTGAAACAGTGCTGTAATACGCTCAAGTGAGGTAAAACAAAAGAAAATGAGAGAATAAAAAGGCAAAATGCTCACACCTTCATCCATCTCCATCATTAGGTTAAAATTTTAACTTTATCTAGGTAGTTTGCATACAGAGGTGGGTTTAAGTCGTTTGATTTAATCATGTGCCTTCAAAGCTGTTGTTTAGGATTAAGATAACTCGTTTTAACCAAGAGATGGGATCCATAAGATGAATGATTAAACTTGAACATAAATAAATCATGATTAAGGAGCTTGAAATTGGTGTCTGGGTTTAGATTGGACCTTTATATCAACAATCGCGATTAATACACAAGGATTTTATATTGTTAAATCATTGCATATTAAAAACCTAGCCCTGATCTATGATTCCATTTTGTTAGCTTTTTCGAGGACGAAAAAGGTTTAAGTGTGGGTATTTTTGATGTGTTAGTTTAACACATCCGTTTTCGTACATATTCGAGTCTGTTTTCGTTAGTTTTGTATATATTTCGAGTCGATTTTAGTTTCTTTTTACATTTTAGTGTTTTTGTGCAGGAATGTGTCCCGAAGGAGCAGAAATGAAGGCAAACGGGCGTCGGAATCAAGAGCGGGTGAACAAGCGAAGAAAAACAAGAAATTTTGACCTAGGCGGTACGCCTATCGAGAGTTCCTGGTCCCAGGCGATGCGCGCGGCATCATCAGCCGCCAATCTCCCAAATATCCCGTGCGTAACGCCTGTCTTTATGCAGGCACGATAGGCGTTACGCCCCAAATGAATTTCAAGCCTAAAACCCTAATTTCAAGCCCTCTATAAATGGATCGCATTCCAGCCGTTTTAAGGGTCTTTTTCTGCGACTTTGGAACCCTAATCGAGCTAGGAGGCTGCTGGAGCTTAACCATGGAAGGAAGAGCTTGATTAGGGCTTGTTGAAGTGAAGAAGGACCTTGTTCTTGAGTATTTTCCTTATCTTTACATGTTCTTAGTTTAAAGCTTTGATCTTTCATGTATTTAGACATATTTCAGACTTGTTTAGCTACTGTTGGTATGATTTGTGGCTAGACCTATGGTTGTATCTAGGTTTGGGATGATAAAGTTTTGATCTTTGATGATTTTGGACATGATTTATGCTTATGGATGATATATGCTTTGTAATCAGCTGTAAAGTTTGAAACTTTGATGATATTTGCATGTGTTGAATGATTATATTTGGTGAATGTTTAATCCACATGTGTTTAGGAAGGTCTTTCCACACATAGATGCATGTTAGGCCTACTACTTTGTGTTTTAGGTTAGTTTATGGGTTGTTGATCACATTCCATAGGATTAGACTTCATTAAGTATTGTTATTTGCATGTGTGACCTAACCTAGAAATCCGGGAGGTGATAGGTTAGATGGTTGGTCTCTCACACTTGGGATTTTTGAGTTAAACGACTCGGGAGGGCGTTGTCTTAGATCTACTTAGTGTTAGTGTCAATCCATGTCAAAGTTATCAACTTTTTGGCTCTCTAGTGTCTTAGGATACAAATGGGTGGAGAAATCCGGGAGGTGATTCACCCGTTAGAGTGCAATTGCATATCGGGAAATCCGGAAGGTGACCCGATAGACTAGTGCATACATTACAGCCTTAGGATTCCATTTGGAGTTGCCTGGTATCTGATCTGGGTCCCATTAGGTATTCCTTAGTCTGTTCCTTGAAGATCCTAGTCTTCATCCTTCATAAGTCAGTCCAGATCAGCATCTGTCATACTTTTGATTCCCAGCCTAGATACACCAGTTTTCCTTACTGCAGTTAGATTCCAGGTTCATTATCAGTTTTAGTTTGTTGTTTTAGTGTAGTTGTTAGTTTAGTGTTCTTAGTCAGTTTCAGTCTGATCAGGTTATCAGTTAGCACCAAACCCCCCTCTTTTACCTTAGTTAAGTCACAGTCTAGGTATTAGCATGTTATACTAGTGTCCATTAGTTCGATATCCGGACTTCCATCAGCTATTCTTCCACCGACATGTACACTTGCCTTAGGCGTGGTTTAGATTAGGTCTTCCGATTATTACTAGGTGTTTAGGTTAAGTATAGGTCTAGGATTAGATTTTGAGTCTTTAGCTTAGGTTAAATAGCGTTAATTTAGTCTTGTTTTTAGTATACTGACCGCTCGCATCAATGGTGATTGTCTAAGGTTTTTACAATTATGCATGTTTAATATTTGAAACGATTGATTGTGGAACAAGTTTGCGATTTTGAAATGACATAACCATTAGGTTTTGATTCTTGGATGTGTATGAATGTTTGAATTGCTTATTGGTTTGGTTTATCGATTCCTCATGTGCTTTGATGAATGTCTTTCATATAATAGGTGCATGTTAGATCAATTACTTTGTGTTTTTGATTTGTAAATGAATTACTAGACGTAGTGGTTCATGGGAATGTTAATTAGGTCATAAACACTCTAAATGTTTAACCAAATTCAAAATTCGTGAGGTGGGAGTTTGTTAGTTTGTCTTGGATGTTTAGTTGCTAGTTAAAGTCTTTGTGAAAAAGGCTAAGACTAATTTAATTGGACATTTCCTTGCCTACTAAGTCCAAGTTGAGATTTTTAATTATCCCGTGCATGTGTTTATGCATTGAGACTCTCGTTTCATTGAGGTAGATGGTCTTTAGGACATGTCATTCAAGGGTTGGGTAACTTGTGAAAGTAACTCGCCTAAACCGGTAATTTAGCAACTTGTAGACATCTTAGTTGATATCTTTAAAAAGGGTTGAAGATACTTTAGGTTGTTTACTAGTTAATAATTCAAGATCCCGGTTTCACAATGGTTCCATAATCAATCTAATTAGCAATGAACATGTATAGAGTAAACCCTAGGTAGTCATTTCATCATTTGTCACTTCTTGCTTCGTTTCCGTTACTTAGTCTTAATCCGGTTTTTAAGTCATCAATTTATTTTAATTAATTAGTAAAACCCCCCTTTAAAACAATTCTTTTAATCAAGTAAATTTGTATAGATAAGTCTTTGAGTCTAATTTGCATTTCCTATAGAAGTCTGTGGGTTCGATATCTGGACTTACTTTTCTTTACTATTTTTGATAGGTTCACTTGCCTGTTAGTAGTTTAGTTTAGAGAGTCTAGAGTATTACTTAGTGTTTAGGTTAGTTGTAATTTTTATTATTTTTAATTAAACTACTTTGCACACATCAAGTTTTTGGGGCCATTGCCGGGGACTTCTTAGTCAATTGTGTTTATTAGTTCTTGTGTTTATCTGTGCATATTTGTGTTCTAGTTTGTTTTATTTTATTTATTTATTTTTGATTAATTTTTAATTGTTTGCTGGTTTGGTAGTGTATGCCACACTTACGCTCACACGGACCGCCACCTGAGCTTTCATTGCCTTTAAGGAGCGATTCGTGAGACTTTTCTGAAGGTTCTACGAGCGAGGTAAGTGCTTCTACTCCCATTTCTGCAGATTTTTCTGAGTGCACACCGTCATCTTCTTCTAGTTCTTCTACCCATTTTAATCCACGTTTGCCTTTTGTTCCACCAATGGCAAACCGTCGTATCGTTCATCAGCAGTCCACCGAGGGTTTCACGGGACTTAACAATCCCATTACTGTGCCAAACATTACGAATGAAAATTCGTGGCAGATTCCCTCGTACATCATGATAGCCATTAACAATTCTCAGTTTAATGGCCGTGATGATGAGGATGCTCCAGCACATATAGCTCTCCTTACTCGCATCTGTGGTACCTTTAATCTTCAAGGTGCCACTGAAGATGCTATCTTTTTGTAGCTATTTCCCTTTTCTCTTGTGGGTAGGGCCGCCACTTGGCTTGACTCGCATGTACTTGGATCTTTCAATACTTGGGGCAGATCTAGAACATATGTCAGTGCCTCCAGCTTACTTATGGATATGGTGGGAGAAGCAGCAACCTGGGTAAGCAGTGAAGGGATGGATGACGCCAGAGCCAAGGTTGTGTGTGTCATCCATTGTTCAGCAGATAGGTCATAGCAAGACGACTCCTCCAAACGAACTCCCTGACTTGTGTACTTGTAACTAGCCCACAAGACATTTTGGTAACTTACAGCAAGACACTGCGTTAACATCTCCCAGCAACTGCACATACTCATTGTTGCCACTGATGCGAGCGGTCAGTATACTAAAAACAAGACTAAATTTAATCTATTTAACCTAAGCTAAAGACACCAAATCTAATCCTAGACCTATACTTAACCTAAACACCTAGTAATAATCGGAAAACCTAAACTAGACCGCTCTTAAGGCAAGTGTACCTGTCGGTGGCAGAATAGCTGATGGAAGTCCGAATATCAAACCAATGGACACTAGTATACCAAACTAAACCTAGACTGTGAACTAACTAAGGTAAAAGGGGGGGTTTGGTGCAAACTGATAACCTGATCAGACTGAACTGACTAACACACTAAACTAACAACTATACTAAAACAACAACTAAAACTGATAATGAAACTGGAATCTAACTGCAGTGAGGTAAAACTGGTGTATCTAGGCTGGGAATCAAAAGCATGACAGATGCTGTTCTGGACTGACTTATGAAGGATGAAGACTAGGATCTTAAGGAATAGACTAAGGAATACCTAATAGGACCCAGATCAGATACCAGGCAACTCCAATGGGAATCCTAAAGCTGTAATGTATGCACTAGTCTATCGGGTCACCTTCCGGATTTTCCCGATATGCAATTGCACTCAAACGGGTGATGTTGGACTAAAAGAACCAATGAGCCTGATCAGAAAAATCTCTAAGTCTCACAAAACTTACAACAACTGAAGAAGAACACAACGGCTGACATTCACTTTGCAGAAGCTACAAGATCTGAAGTTATATACAACAGCTGAAGTGTAAATCTTCAGATGTTGTGGTGTTTAGTTATTTTCAGTAGTTTCCTTTCAGTACTTGTAAAAAGTCTGATGAGTATTTTACTCATCAGATGTTGTAGTTTTATTTCAGTAGTTTTATCTTTTCAGTAGTTGTAAGAGGATGTCTTCAGATGTTGAAGACATTCTCAGTAGTTTAGTTATTTTCAGTAGTTATCTTTTGTCTGTTAGATGTCAACATCTTGTGACATCATCAGACGTCACTGCTTCTATATTAGGGCAGTTGACACATTGTATTTTCTAACGAAGTTAGTACGAATTGAATGAATCATTCCTTTAACAGAATTCTCTTTATATAACCATCTGTGCTTTACTGTTCTATTAGATTAACTTTGTTCTTGCTAATTTTGAGCTAATTCATCGTTGAATTCCGCTGCTATTGATCAAATGAGAACATCTGATCCTACAAATGGTATCAGAGCTGGTTAATCATTGATCGATTATACAATTGATCTCTGAAACTGCTCAATTCAGTTCTCTGGTTGATCGAATTAGCCGATTAGTAAGAATTCGTTATAGATTGAAGTTTTCTGTTAACTTTTGTTGATTTGTTTTCTAATATCAATCTGTGTTGAATCAATTGGTTGGAATTTACATTAATTCATTTGAATTTCATTGATATTGCGTGAATCTGAGATCATGACTACTCCAAACAATGATCCGCACAATACAGGCTCCGCAACCAAGCCTCCAATGCTGGTTCGGAGTGAGTACAACATTTGGCAACGTCGAATGCTACATCACCTGTCAATTAACAGTGCAGGATGTTGGAAATCTGTAGTGCATGGTCCTTATAAACCTATGATCACTGATCCTGAAACTAAACTAATGATTCCGAAACCTTCGGATATGTATTCGGATGAGGATATTAGATTGTTTGAAATTGATGCGAAAGCTCATGGTATTCTGGCCATGGCTTTGCCGAATGAGATTTATTCTGGCTTGATGCATCATGATACTGCTCATGATCTCTGGGTTGCACTGAAAGAACAATTCGGTGGAACCGATGAGGTTTTAGCAAACACAAGAGAAATCCTCGCCCAACAGTATGAGACATTCTCTCATAGGA
This sequence comes from Mikania micrantha, assembly GCA_009363875.1. NCBI lineage: Eukaryota > Viridiplantae > Streptophyta > Magnoliopsida > Asterales > Asteraceae > Mikania > Mikania micrantha. The sequence goes on from CM018693.1 coordinate 53,292,635, forward strand.
AGGGTGAGTCATTGACTCAACAGTTTGAGCGGTTCTCCTGTTTGATTTCTGAGTTGAAAATGGTTAAACAGGAATATACCAATAGTCAGATGAACAACAGGTTTCTTAGATCATTGCCTGAGAGATGGGATACTTATACTATTGTCCTACGCTCCAGTGCAAATCTAGAACATCTATCCCTCACCCAACTCCATGGGAAACTCTTAACATTTGAGAGAGAGGTAGAACAGAAAAGAAAGCTGTCTTCATCTGGCAAGATCACTGATGACTTTATTCCCGGCAATACTGCTTTGATTGGTCAAGAGTCCGAGTTTAATGGGTCTGAATGTTCTTATGATGAACATATTGATTTCTCTACTAACAATGTTGAACATGCTTTTGTGGGAGTTGATGGAAATGCAGGAAATTATGGTGATAATCTGTGTTTTGTGATGGATGATTTGAAAGGAATTCCAGATGATGATCTGGAGGAGATGGATATATTGAGTCAGATGGCATTAATCAACATCAGATCTCAAAAGTTCTACAAAAGAACTGGAAGAAAATTTCCCGGATTATCTGGCAAAACCAAAGTTGGTTTTGACAAAGGGAAGTTGAGGTGCCACAAGTGTCACAGGCTTGGTCATTTTGCTAGAGAGTGCAAATCTACTGGACCTAGTTCCTCTGCACCCTTTGTGACCTTTCCTAGCAATAACCCACAAAACAAAGGACAACAATCCTCTGGGTCTGGTCAACAACAATTTTATCCAGCTCATTTTGTACCACAAAGTCCCATGCCTTATCCATATCCTTGCTTCTATATGCCACAATCTACTCACACTCCAGCACTAATACCTTCACAATCACCTGCTCTTCCTGATCCCAGCAAATCTCAAACAAATCAACAGCCTCAACAACAACAACATCAGAGCTTCTTCACCCCTGGAGTAGCTGATTGGAGTAGTTTACCTGATGACTTATATGATTTCAATATGCAGCTGTACTCTGAAGCTAGTCCACATGGTGGTGATAACCCATTTGGGAATCTTGCCTTGATGGCTATTGAGTCAACTGACACCTCAAGTTCAACTTCTTCAACATCCCAGGTATCATCTGAATCCAAAGCTAAGTTGTGTTCAGAGTCATGTGTTTCAGCATTTGCTTCCATTAGAGAAACAAATGTTGAATTGATCAATGAGAAGTTGGATTTGGAAAGGGTCATGACTAAGAATAAAAATGAATTTGAAAAAGTTTTGAATGAAAAAGAGTCTGAAATTTATAAACTCAAGTGTCAGTTGTCTGATGAAAAGGCTAGGGTGGAAGTCATGCTTGTAAAACACAATGATCTGAAACAAACACTTGCAGCAACCCAAGTAGAATGTGCAAAATGGGTTGAATCTTGCAAGGGGTTTGAGTTGCTGTTAAACAAGCAAACAGCATCAAATGTGAAGTTTGGTATTGGATACAATCACACTGCTCCTCCAACTGATTATACACCAAAAAATCTTAACTGTGAGTCTGAAGGGGACAGTGTATACCACTCCACCAAATCTTCAGAAAAGTCTGATGCTGAAGAATCATTTGAAAGTGATTCAAGTGCATGCAAATCTGAGTCTGAAACTATGGATATTGAAACTTATTCTTATTCTCTTGGATGTACAAATGTTATCCAGGATGCAACATGTCAGGATAGTGTTTTAATTGAGATTAATCCTGATGAAAATGTTTCAAATGAATTAAATTTAAAACTGGTTAAGTCAGATGGGCATGGCACTGGAGAGAAAGATGCACGACTTCTGATAAGTCAGAGTCACTCATCAGTAGTTGTAGAAAAATCTGATAGTGCAACAGCTGATAAGTGGAAAAGTGTTGATAGACAAGTGCTGAAGAATAACTCTTCAGAGGTTGTCAACACATCAGCTGTTGTTAAAATGTCTACAAATACTGATGTTTCAAAAGTTCTGAAGAATAAAACTTCAGTATCTAAGTCATCAGTACTTGTAGATATTCACAAGGGAAAGCAAAAGAGGGTGCCTTGTGAAATCTGTAGGCTGTTTAATCATTCCTTTGATGAATGCTGGTACAGAAAAGGTTCTAAATTCAACAAAATAAAGCATAAAAACAAAAACATACTCAAAATGAAAACTGAATTTCGTTCCAAGTTTGTACCAGAATCATCAGCAGTTTCAAAATCTGGAAAATCCTCACAAGAAAATAAATCAAATACATCCAAGAAAGGAAAAGGGATTGTTCCAGATTCAGAGAAACAACACTTGAAAGTTTCTTCATCAATTAAAGACACTAAGATGATACAACACAAAAATAAAAAATCAAGTTCTGATGTGTCTGATGAAATCAAAATTTTGACTCAAAACCATAATCAACTGATGCTAATGATGCAACAACTGCTAGGAAAAGTTAATCTAGCAGAGGCATCTGTTGGTTCATTTCACAAGAAGAAATCAAAATCAAAAGTCAAGGCAAAATCTTCTGATAAGATTACTTCAAGTGTTGCTTCAACTGAAAATGTTACTTCTGTTTCATCGTGTGTTAACAGACCCAAAACCAAAATGGTTTGGGTCCAAAAGTCTAACTGAGTGTGTTGGTGTATGCAGGGTCCTTCAGCATGCCAAAATAGCATCTGGTATGTTGACAGTGGAGGATCCATGCATATGACTGGGAGCAGATCTCTTCTTAATGACTATTTTACAGGAAGGAAGGGATTTGTATCTTTTGGAAATGATGCTAAAGGTTACATTATAGGAAAAGGTTTTGTGACAAATGGTGAGATAAGGTTTGATGATGTAAATCATGTAGAGAATCTTAAGTATAATCTTCTGAGTGTCAGTCAGATGTGTGATAAGGGTCATATTTCTCTTTTCACCAAGCAAGACTGTAGAATATTGTCATCTGAAGTGTTACCTTTGATTGGCAAAGTCTTAGATGAGTATACTCTTCTTAAGGCTAACAGAGTGGGAAAGGTTTATGCCTTTGATTTGTCAAAGAAAATCTCTGTTAAAGGTCATCCTTGTTTATTTTCAAAGGCCTCTCTCCAGGAATCTAATCTATGGCACAGAAGGTTGGGTCATGTAAATCTCAAAAACATGAATCAACTGGTGAAACATGGGTTGGTTAGAGGTCTTCCAATGAAGGATTTTAGTTGTGATGAGAATTGCACTGCTTGCTTGAAAGGGAAGCAACACAAAGTTTCTTTTCCTCCAATTGGTGATCCCAAATCCACTGGTTGTTTGCAAATGTTGCACATGGATTTGTTTGGGCCAGTGAAGGTTATGAGTATGGCAAAGAAGAAGTATTGCTTAGTAATTGTTGATGATTACTCAAGGTTTGTCTGGACCTTCTTCTTGCACTCAAAAGATGAGGTTGCCAAGTCCATTATAAACTTTGTGTTGTATGTTGAGAAGCAATATTCTCTTCCTGTCAAGTGTGTACGGAGTGATAATGGCACAGAGTTCAGAAATCATATTCTGGATGAATTTTATCTGTCTAAGGGAATCAAGAGACAGTACAGCATCCCTAGAACTCCTGAACAAAATGGAGTAGTTGAAAGGAAAAATAGAACCTTGATTGAAGCTGCCAGAACAATGCTGGCTGATTCTGGCTTGCCATTGACTTTCTGGGCAGAAGCTGTCAATACTGCTTGTTATGTGCACAACAGGGTTTTGGTGAATCAAAGGTGGTTAAAAACTCCTTATGAACTGCTTCATAATTTGACCCCTTTGATTTCCTTCTTCAGAGCTTTTGGGTGTCCTTGCTATATCCTCAATACCAAAGATCAACTTAAAAAGTTTAACTCCAAAATTGATGCAGGATATTTTGTTGGCTATTCTTCAACCTGCAAGGCTTATAGAGTGTTCAACTGCAGAACAAAGATGGTTGAAGAAACTCTTCATATCAAATTCAATGAATGCCCAAAAGATTCTATTCCACAAAATCCTGTTGAGATGTTTAATCTAGACATCTTGCAACATGAATTCTTTCAATCACCAGTTGAGTCTATTGTTGTGACAGATGATGCACTTAAAGCAGTTCCATCAACAGTTTCTACAGGACACATTCAAGGAAGTCATGATGATGAAGATGAAAGTACTCATCTGTTCAGATTTAGTGATAATCTGCCATTGTCTGCTAAATCTGATGCTTCTCCTGCTCCAGTTGTTCCTCCAACTACAAATGCTGATGAAATTCTGGATTCTTCTACATCATTTGAAATTCCTGCTGAACTGTTCCCTGGTTCTTCATCAACATCTGCAGCAGCTGAACCCCCAGCAAACACTTGCACTGATCTTTTTCCATATCAAGAACTGAAGGATCATCCATTATCTCAAGTTCTGGGTGATATTTCTGCTGGTGTTTCCACAAGAAGTCAATTGTCAAATTTCTGTCTTCATGCTTTATTTGTGAGTCAGCAAGAGCCCAAGAACTATCACACAGCACTCAAAGACAATGGTTGGGTGGAAGCTATGCAGTTGGAGCTGTTGCAGTTCCAGAAACAACAAGTCTGGGAGCTAGTTCCTCTACCCCAAGGTAAGTGTGCAATAGGCACTAAATGGGTGTTTAGGAATAAAACTGATGAGAATGGTCAAATAGTTAAGAACAAGGCCAGACTGGTTGTACAGCGGTTCTCTCAGGAAGAAGGTATTGATTATGATGAGACTTTTGCCCCTGTAGCTAGACTGGAAGCAATTAGATTGTTTTTAGCATATGCTGCCTTACACAAACTAAAAGTTTTTCAAATGGATGTCAAAAGTGCTTTCTTATATGGTAAAATAAAAGAGGAAGTGTATGTGTGTCAACCACCAGGTTTTGAGGACAATAAACATCCTGATTGGGTGTACAAGCTTGATAAAGCTCTTTATGGGCTGAAACAAGCACCTAAAGCCTGGTATGACACTCTATCCACTTTTCTTCTTAAAAATAATTTCACTAGAGGCTCCATTGATAAAACTTTGTTCATACAGAAAGTAGGACAGCATAAGCTTCTTGTTCAAATTTATGTTGATGACATCATTTTTGCTTCATCTGATCCAAAGTTGTGTGCTGAGTTTACTGAGTTAATGACCAAACATTTTGAAATGAGTGCCATGGGGGAATTACAGTTTTTCTTGGGTCTTCAAATCAAACAAAGTACTGATGGCATTTTTATTCATCAAGCCAAATACACAAAAGATTTGTTAAAGAAATTTGATTTGCAAAACTGTAAACCATGTTCTAACCCCATGAGCAGCACCACACAACTTGATGCAGATTTGAAAGGTAAATCAGTTGATGAAACTCTTTATAGATGTATGATTGGGTCCTTGATGTATCTCACAGCATCTAGGCCAGACATTATGTTTGCTACATGTGTTTGTGCTAGATTTCAGGCTGCACCTAAAGAATCTCATTTAATTGCTGTTAAAAGAATCTTCAGATACTTGCAGGGCACTCAATCTCTGGGAATTTGGTACTCCACTGGGCATTCCTGCAAGTTGGTTGCTTTCTCTGATAGTGACTATGCAGGATGCAAACTTACCAGAAAATCAACCTCTGGTGGCTGTCAGTTTCTGGGAAACTGTCTGGTTTCTTGGCAAAGTAAGAAACAAACATCTGTGGCCACTTCAACAGCTAAAGCCGAGTACATTGCTGCTGCAAGCTGTACTTCACAAATTCTCTGGCTTCAGACTCAACTTCTGGATTATGGCATCAAAGAGTCTAAGACACCATTGTTAATGGATAGTGCCTCAGCTCTTTGTATTGTCAAGAATCCAGTTCAGCACTTTAGGACCAAACATATTGAAATCAGACATCATTTTATAAGGGATTGTTTTGAAAAGGGTCTGATTGATCCAAAGTTTGTTCCTAGTGCTGATGAGCTTGCAGATATCTTTACTAAGCCTTTAGACACTTCAACTTTTCAAAATTTAGTTCTAAGGCTTGGTATGCTGCAACTTGAATAAATTGGTTTTCACACTAATAAAATTTCATCCACCAGATAAAATTTTCAAAAATACAAAAATATTCCCTTTGTTCACAACTCAAATTTTTGTATAACCTTGCAACTTTTGATATTTTCAGTAAATACTGATAAATATCAGAAGTACTGATTCAAGGACAGATATGACCTTTATCAATACTCTAAGTTACAAGTACTGATGGGTGTTGATTCACTAAGTACTGAAGGTCAAATATTTCTCACAAATGCTGATGAACAACTTCTGTTCACAAGTTCTGATGAACAAATCTATCACCAACGCCTGATGAACAAATTCTGTTCACAAGTTCTGATGAACATATTTTTCACAAAGTCTGATGAGCAACTGCTGAAAACAACTGATGAACAAAATTTGTCGACAACATCTGATGAGTAACTTTACTCTTCAGATGTTTCAACCTCTGCTGTTTTCTCTATTTAACTCAAACCTTCTTCAGTTGTTTCATTATCACTTCCTCAGAACTTTAAACCTTTTTCAAAAAAACCTATCTTCCCTCTCAAGTCTCTGCATCCATGGCGACCATAAACCTGAAACCTCGTCATAACTCCGTTGCTTATCTTACAAAATCCTCTTTCTGGTCCAAGTTTGATGAAGCAGTTGACTTAATGAATGCATCACAATTCCAAACCGCCTTTCTCATAAATCCCACACTTCATGTTGAATCCATTCATCAATTTTGGATGAATGTCGAGCTCATCAACATTGGCACTGGTGTTCTCTCTCTTCGATCTACAGTCAATGGACACACTGTCCACATCAGTCCAGCTGAACTAAGGGAGGTTCTCCAACTTGATGATGCGAACTTGGTCACGCAATTCCCAAAGAACTTAACTGACCTCTGTTTCACAAGTCATGAATACCAAGGTGATTTAAGTGATTCGACTCTATACAAGAAGCATTTCAATGATCCGGAGCGTCTGATATTTCACATGATCAACATTTGCTTGGCTCCGAAATCTTCTTCATGGGACCAGATGTCCTCCAGGTGGCAACAGGTATTGTATTCAATTCTGGAATCTCAAAAACTAAATTTTTCACAAATCTTGTTTTCAGAATTAACTGAACATGCTGCTAAGCCTGTTTCTTCTAGATGGCTACTTTATCCACGATTTATCATGGCCATCATAGAAAAACAGTTACAGCACAATGGCCTTGTTGGTCAGGGGATCTCTGCTCCAGCAGTTCTGTTGGAGGTATATTCCCGACACAACTCAAACCTCACTCTCAAAGAGGCTGCCCGAAAGCTTAAACCCAAGCTTCGGGAACCCACAGTCTCCACTTCAAAATCCAAATCCAAAGTCCCCACCAAACTAAAATCCCAAAAGCCCAAAAAGGCTGCTTAGGGAAATGAGTCCCCTGAGTCTGCCCATGCCTCACCAAGGCATGATCTGGCCACTGGAAGTAGTCAACCAGTGGTCCATCAGACTCCACCAGCTCAAACCGCCCAGGATTCCTCTCAACAGGAACCTGGTGCAACCATTGAAGGGGCAGACACATTTCTAGAACCTCTTTCATTTGAAAAGGTTTCTATTGAACAGCACCAATCTCCCCGGGTGCACTCTGTTTCACAGCCAAATCCTATGGAAACCACCCAACAAAGCCCAACTTTTGTCATTGAACAAATCCTGGATCAGTTGAACACTCCTATCCCCACCCAGACACCTCTCACTACTGGGATTAGCTCCAACATTGAGGGGGAGGATCAAAGTGTCTCTGATAACCCACAGGACTTTGACTACCAAATCAGATCTCCTAGTGTGGAAAGAGAGATTCTGATATCTGACAGGGCTGCTACTTCTTCACCTCCATCATTTGGAGTGATTGATAGTAGTAACATAGCTAAGACCCTGTCAGAGGCAACAACTGATGAAGGGATTACCCCTGAGGTTGGAAGTCCCCAGTTCCAAGAAAAAGGGGCACCTGAGCATGTTGAGCCACACTCAACTCAGGTAGATCCTGATACTATCAGGAGGTCAGATGATTTAGCCAAGGCTAATGATGACCAAAGGATCCTTTCTGATGTTCTGCAACAGAACAAACTCCTTGAGGCTGAGGTCTGTAGGCTCAATGAGCTACTCACCAAGATGTCCAAGGACAAAAGTCCATCTTCCCCTATTACCCCACAGATGGCACCTTCTAATCTTGAAGGTCACACAAACACTTCCACCTCTACTCCACAATTTAACAAGCCACCAGCCTCTACTTCAGGCACTAATCCTTTGGGTTCCAGCCCCCCAGAGGCATTAGCTGATGTCCTTCTCACAGTTATCCCTCTCATCACTCCCTTACTAAAGAACATCATAACCCAAGCCCTTGATGAGAGGCTACCCTCACAATCTCAAATACAGCAAATGGTAGATGATGCTGTGACTGCCAAGCTTACTTCTCTTCACACTCCTTCTTCCCCTGCAGCCAAAAAGGGGGAGTTAGGAACAGACTCAGTCACAGCTTCAGCTTCTAAAAGGCAAAGAAATGAAGATGAAGATAATGTTTCTGAAAGGTCTCCAGCTATTCAAGTTACATACAAGAGACAAAAGAAGAATAAATCTGCTGAGGTTGCTACTGTTGCTGAGGAGGAGGTTGAGCAAGTTAATGTAGAGGATGTGGAAAAGGAAATTGAAGTAATTGCTGATAAAGAAGTTGAGGAAAGTGCTGAGAAAGTAACAGCAAAAGAGGTTACAACCTCTGAATCACAAGAAATTGAACAAGAGGAAATGCAAGCACAAAAAGATCAAATTCAGATGGGTGGAGTTGAGAAAGAAATTGGAATTGATATATCTGATGTTCAAAAGCAAGTAACTCCTCTCACCAAATCATCTGCTCATGTTGTTGATGTTGGTGCTCCTCCTAAGAAGAGGAGATTCTTAAGGATTCAAGAAAAGGAGGAATCTGATGAGGAAGACAGGCTTCCTATCTCCACTGTGATTAAAGCAAAAGTTCAAAAGCCTGAATCATCAAAAACTGGTTCAGAATTGGTTGTTCAAAAGAAGGTAGTAACATTGCCTGCCAACTATATGCCTGAAAAGCCTTTGGTGTTTGGACAACATCCAAAGATTACACCAGAATCTCAAAGGTTGGCAGTGAAAGTTAAGCTTGAAGAGGAAGAGAACCAGAATAAGCATGATGAGCACATCTTAAGGATGGTTGACAAGGAATATCCTCAGACATCAACCATTATAGCAATGAAGAAAGAAGCCCAAAGGTTGTATGCTCTGAGGTTCACATATCAATACAGGAAGGAACAGATCAGGATGTGGCCTGATCCTAGAGTCATTGATAGGATTCACAAAAGAGAGGCTCCAGCTGCTTATGCCAGAAGGATCAAGAAGGTAATAAGTGCTGATATTATGTTAGGATCTGTACTTGATCCTTGGGAGATAATTGGTGATTTTAAGAGTGTGTACAACTCTGGTTTGAAAGCTCCAAATTTCATAGAAAACAAGATGATCAAGAAAGGATTGGTGTACAGAAAGCTAGAAGGAGTTCAGCAAAATGAGCTTCCCTTAATTCTGGAAGGGAAGCATCCAGATGAATTTGTTTACAGAGAGATAACCAGAGTGGAGCTACATGATGGGACAACGGCCAGGTACTTATCTGAGTATTATGGACCTGAGTCATTCTTTGAAGGTGAACCTGAAAGGCTGACTCCAGAAGAGAAAGTAATTTTGCTTGAAGCCTATGTCAGGGAGTCATTCAGGTTAGTATATGATCAATAGCTTCAATGAGAGGGGTTAATGCTCATAGTCCATTTCCCCAATGGAGTTCCCTCTCATATTTTGTCTGTTAGATTTTTTAGAAGCTGTTGATTATCAGGCATACACTTAAACTGGTCATTTTGATACTGATTTCAAAGAAAAAGACAAATCGTTCAGCCTGGGATAAAAATAAGTGAGACATTCAATAAATTAGAGGTTTTTGGCTGCATTGGTTCAGGGGGAGTTTGTTGGACTAAAAGAACCAATGAGCCTGATCAGAAAAATCTCTAAGTCTCACAACACTTACAACAACTGAAGAAGAACACAACGGCTGACATTCACTTTGCAGAAGCTACAAGATCTGAAGTTATATACAACAGCTGAAGTGTAAATCTTCTGATGTTGTGGTGTTTAGTTATTTTCAGTAGTTTCCTTTCAGTACTTGTAAAAAGTCTGATGAGTATTTTACTCATCAGATGTTGTAGTTTTATTTCAGTAGTTTTATCTTTTCAGTAGTTGTAAGAGGATGTCTTCAGATGTTGAAGACATTCTCAGTAGTTTAGTTATTTTCAGTAGTTATCTTTTGTCTGTTAGATGTCAACATCTTGTGACATCATCAGACGTCACTGCTTCTATATTAGGGCAGTTGACACATTGTATTTTCTAACGAAGTTAGTACGAATTGAATGAATCATTCCTTTAACAGAATTCTCTTTCTATAACCATCTGTGCTTTACTGTTCTATTAGATTAACTTTGTTCTTGCTAATTTTGAGCTAATTCATCGTTGAATTCCGCTGCTATTGATCAAATGAGAACATCTGATCCTACAGGTGAATCACCTCCCGGATTTCTCCACCCGTTTGTATCATAAGACACTAGAGAGCTATAAAGTTTACAACTTTGACATGGATTGACACTAACACTAAGTAGATATAAGACAACGCCCTCCCGGGTCGTTTAACTCAAATATCCCAAGTGTAAGAGACCAACCATCTAACCTATCACCTCCTGGATTTCTAGGTTAGGTCACACATGCAAATAACCAAACTTAATGAAGTCTAATCCTATGGAATGTGATCAACAACCCATAAACTAACCTAAAACATAAAGTAGTAGGCCTAACATGCATCTAAGTGGGGAAAGACCTTCCTAAACACATGTGGATCAAACATTCACCAAATATAATCATTCAACATATGTAAAAACCATCAAAGATTGAAACTTTACAGCTGATTACAAAGCATATATCATCCATAAGCATAAATCATGTCCAAAATCATCAAAGATCAAAACTTTATCATCCCAAACCTAGATACAACCATAGATCTAGCCAACAATCATCTCAACATGAACTAAACAGGTCTGAAATATGTCTAAATACATGAAAGATCAATGCTTTAAACTAAGAACATGTAAAGATAAGGAAAATAGTCAAAAACAAGGTCCTTCTTCACTTCAACAAGCCCTAATCAAGCCCTTGACTCCACGGTTAAGCTCCAGCAGCTTCCTAGCTTGATTAGGGTTCCAAACACGCAGAGAAAGACCCCCAAAACGGCTGGAATGCGATCCATTTATAGAGGGCTTGAAATTAGGGTTTTTAGGCTAAAAATCCATCTGGGGCGCATAGCCTAGCGGGGTATGCACGAGGCTAGGCTATAAGCGCGGATAACAAGGATAATTGCGGCTGCTGATGCCAGGCGCATAGCCTGGGGCCAAGAAGCCACGCTAGGCTATGCTCCTAGAGTCAGTTTCCTTGATTTCTTTGTTTTTTCACCCGCACTTGATTCCGATGCCTGTTTGACTTCATTTCCGCTCCTCCGGGACACATTCCTGCACAAAAACACTAAAATGTAAAAAGGAACATAAATCAACTCGAAATATTTACAAAACTAACAAAAACAGACTCGAATATGCACAAAAACGGATGTGTTAAACTAACACATCAGCCACGTATCCTATCAAACACCCGGTGGCACCCTTATGTAGTTAACACCACGATCATGCAACATGGCCTTGTTCGAAAAGTCCAACCGCTGAACCTAAGCACGGAGCCCTTGATTTTCCTCCGACAGCTTGGCCACCTCCACCCGGGAGCCTAACAGGTCATTCTGAGCATCATCCAGATCCGCTTGCTTCTCGTCAAGGAACTCATGGGCCATCTTGACCTTCTCCGATAACTTCCTTAGTTCCTACCATCGAAAACTATATATATATATATATATATATATATATATAACCATATACAGACCACAAACTCAAACTTATAACCAACAGACAAGCTTACCTCTTGTCGTTCATTGTCTGCAATGATCCCATCATTGACAATCTACTAACACTGCAGATTATGAGCATCCCTCTCTATCTCATCATCCATAGCTTGCATCCGACCTTCAGCAGCCTTCAAATTCTCACCAGCGACACGCAAGTCCTCCTTGCATTGAAGCGGCTCTGCACGTGTAGCCTCTAGACCTAGCACATCGATCAACAGTTGTTTTTTCTCCTCCAAAACCTTCATAAGGTCATTCTCCAAACTAGCATTATTTTGCTGCAACTTTAAAGCCACATCATACCGGTGCTGCAAACGGTTGACAATTTCCAATCCCTGAGAAAAATTCTCATGAAGAGTAACACAAAACTCCCGAGCCAAAACAACTGAATCCATATCTTTCACATTCACCACCTTCCTGATATGACAGCACCCATGCCCAACACAACCCGGGGGCCAGTAGGAGCTGTCACATGAGTATACTCTGGTACCGATACGTCATCATCAAATTCAACTATTTTCTTTTCCTCCTGAGGAGAAGGATTGGATGCTTTCTGCTTGAGAGGCAGCACAGACACCTCAGACGAGGACCCAACCTCCATAGTTGATCGGACAGCAGAATGGCTACGAAGACGAAACCATAAAGGCACACATTTGGAAGTCTCACCAGCTCTTGAAGAATCACCAACAGGAGCAACACGATTCTTTCACATCTTCGCCAAAGGTATTGTGTCATCATCAGTGCTGGATATATCTTCCAAAGGATATCGTTCAAGAGACGATATCACCACATTTTCTTGCGGCAAGGGAATAGGAATGGCCGCATCCACGGTCACAAAATCCATGGCCCGATTGGCTTTCTTCAGAATCTTCAACAAATTCATTTCTACAAAAAAATGAAACACGCAACATCAGCACGCACGATACATAAGTTCAACACACAACAACGTCGGGCAACATTAACCCCAACGACAAATACGCACGCAAGAATTCAACATCACCGCAAAACAAAAAAGAAGAAAGAGGGTAAAGAACAACAAAGAACCTTCCCCATCTGCCAACACGGTAGGTCGACGATCTGGTTCCTCCCTTAAACTACTCACACCGGCCATCACCAACAACTGCTCAGGAAAGACAACCGCCGGAGGCGGGTTTCGTGTCAGCAAAGTGTATAACCAATGATCGCAATCATGACGTGCCGGGGCGGATCCTCGCACGACCGATCAATAGCGCGAAAAGGCAAAGGACATGGGAGAAAGCGGTCAGACACAATTATTAGAAATGAGGGTTCAAAATTTTTAGCGTCCGTTGAAACGAATAGGTAGGATAAAACAATTATTAGAAATAATCAGTATCTAAACAATCATTAAGTTTAGTCAAGAGTCAGGTAAATAATAAAAATAATATTAAAATATATAATATTTGATCTTGACCCGTTTTTAACGAAACTTAAGTCGAAATGTAAAGACAATTGAGCAATGTCTAACCATATATATATACACATATATATATATATATGTATGTATATATATAATTTTGTAAAACGTGATATTTTAAAAGTTATAAAACGAAAACAAGAAGTTAACAACAACAACAACAGAACATCAACAACAGAGCAACAACAACAACAACAAAATAATAATATACTTCAGTATAGATAATTCAAAGAATGCTAATTAAGAAATTGAAATGGATAATCATCACCAAGTAAAAAAAAATACCTTGCCAAAGAAATGTACATGGAGTGTGTTAGTAAATAGAAATGGATGACTCATGATGATCATGAGGTAATTCAACAACTTAAAAGCAATATGAAACAAATATAAATAGAAGCAGAATGTTAACGATTTCTATACAAGAATGTACATATATAAATCACATTAGGAAGCTATTTAAGAAGTTTAGAAGAACTGTTACTAGGACGCTAAGAGGTGTTGATCAGTATATAAAAAGATATGAAACACATATAAATAGAAGCAGAATGTTAACGATTTCTATACAAGAATGTACACATATAAATCACATTAGGAAGCTATTTAAGAAGAAGCTTAGAAGCGGTATTACTAGGACGCTAGGAGGTGCTGATCACTATATAAAAAGTCTAGGTTATCGCCAAATTATCTCAAGGTGAATACATTTAACTTGTCTTTTTTAAAAAAATAAATGAATTTTTGAGTTTGGTATGTTTAAACTTTGACGCATAAAGAGATACTAAGTGACCAACATTTAGGCTATTAGTATACGTATGATTTGCAAATTGTATCTGCATATGGGTGAAATTCCTATACGTGGTTGGTACAGGTGGGCTAAAAGGTTATACGTAAGATGCACTCCGCAAGCAACCTAACTAGTGACAAGCTGTGGGCTGGAGAACAAAACATGGGACGCGTTGCGGCGCTGTAGTTGCTAACTAGTGACAGTTATAAACCAGTATATTTAGTAGTTGTATCGATAAGTGAAATAACCTGCTAAATCTGTAGTATTGCCAATATTAATTATGGTTAAAGGACCGAACATGCTATGCTTACATATCGAGTCTGTAATTTGTATTCACCAACAGTATGTCGACGTTTTATTTTCAAAAAAAATTCAAGTAAAAATGAATGATAAACAGAAGCAAGATTTGAGATTTAAGGGCTATGACGCCTTAAGCAAAAGTCTTGTGGCGGAACAGAGGAGCATTGGAGTTATATCTCCAAGACCGTATAAACCAGAAATTTTAAAACTCTGTGTAAATATATGTTTATGTAAATCTGGTTTATTATGAAATCAATATGAAAGTTTTCTATTAAATTCTGAAAAATTATTTGCGAATCATGAAATACGGTTTTCATATATATATGTATATGAATTAGTTGTGAAATATGAAAGTAACGGCGCTTCCGCTATAAATAAAAAAAATCAATTAGGGGTAAACTATATTTATAAAACTCTGACCGAGACTGTAATATCCATAAAATCAATCAGACAATCAGGTCCCAGTGCCCGAGCCGCCGAGAGCTCGGGGTGTGACATTAGTTATTGAATATAACAACAATTTCATATAGTCCCATTTTAACATATGTAATTATATATTTCTTTAAATCAAGTTTGAAGAGTATTGTATATTATACATTAAAAACTTGTATTTTAAGAAAATAGGTG
This sequence comes from Mikania micrantha, assembly GCA_009363875.1. NCBI lineage: Eukaryota > Viridiplantae > Streptophyta > Magnoliopsida > Asterales > Asteraceae > Mikania > Mikania micrantha. The sequence goes on from CM018693.1 coordinate 53,307,714, forward strand.
AGTTTTCAAGTTAAGAAAATCATATGGTAAATTGAAGAAATATTGAAGACTATATTTATGAAGAAATATGGTCCATAACATTGTCTTTTAAGATTGCATGTGAACATGGTAAATTGATGGCTACCAAACCTTTGGATGACCACCACCATATGTGATAATTAACCACCGAGCATGCATTTCATGGATGGACTTCCAAAATGTGGTCCATAACTTGCTCAAGATATTTGGAGTCAATCCAAGCTTTATTAAACACAAAGTTTCAAAATCCAAAAATGATGCAAACAAAATGTTAAAAATCATATGAGAGTATCCAATATAGAAAACTTTAGATCCACTTCCAAGAATTTCAATTTAGTAATTTATTTTTTTTACTTATTTATTTAACAACACCCTCACTATTAAGCACAATTTGTTTGAGTAGAAACAACCTGGCATGTGATATTGCGAGAAGTCTCTACTCAAACAATCAACAATACATCCATGAGTTTCTCATTGACAAAACAGACAATATTGATTAAAATGAGTGGCATTTGCACAAGAATCCTTCAGTGACACAAAATATATGACCACCATGGTCATTAGCCTCTTTTAAGATATGAAAACAAATGTAGTGTGATCAAGAAAGTGTTGATCTTTAAACAAACTGTACACACTAAGAAAGAACTAATAATACATAACTTTAGAATCTTAACAAAAAAGGTTAAAAAATAATTAAAAAAAAAAAACAACAGGAACAAAATACAAGGAACAATGTCATTAAAGTTCTCCTTGATTCCATTTATAGCTGTTCAAGATCCTTTAGAAGTCCAACTACTTGTTGCATACTCGGCCTCTTAGCAGGGAGATCCGCGGTACACAAGTAACCAATCTTCAACGCCTCAACCATTTGACCCTCGGCTCCAGTCCCATGAATCTTTGGGTCAATAATCAGGGACCCGCGATTCTTCCTTATTGAACTTCTTGCCCAACTCACCAAGTTTGCATCTTTTGAGAAAATATCATCTGGGTACTCATCTTCAACAGGCTTTTTCCCTGTTATTATCTCAAACAGAATCACTCCAAATCCGTAGACATCTGATTTTGGACTAATTACATACTGAGAAGAGCTTTCATTTTGAATTAGAAACTCGGGTGGAATGTATCCACGTGACCCACGTGCGATTTCATCTTCAAGATCATTACCAAAAATCTTTGAAAGTCCAAAATCAGACAATCTTGGTTCAAGATTGTAATCAAGATAAACACTGCTCGCCTTAACGTCTCGATGAATGATTGGCGGTGAACATCCATGATGTAGAAATGCCAATGCACGAGCTGTCCCTAATGCAACTTTATGCCGAAATTGCCATGTTGTCAACAAGCCTTCAGACCCCACGTTTTGAATCCCGTTATTGTTGTTTACATCAATTTCCCATGTATCAGAGCTCCAATCTTCAGTTGTTTGAACTCCAAGAGGAAGATCATGCAGCAAATTATGCAAATTTCCATTTTCCATGTAATCATAAATAGCAATCCGTTGTTCACCTGCCAAGCAGTATCCAGTTAATGGGACAAGATTTTGGTGTTTTATTCTTCCAAGATACTCAAGCTCTCTTGCAGCTTCTTGATCAGTCATGGTGGATCCATGGACCAAAACCTTAATTGCCACATGGATGCCACCTGGCAAGAATCCTCTATAAACAGGCCCGAAGCGTCCTTCAGCTAAAAGGGTTCCTCTATCAAAATTTGAAGTAGCCAAAAGAAGATCAGAGAAGGTGAAATTTAGCAATGGCTTTTCAAAGATTACAACTGGTACTGAAGTTGCAACTTTTACATCAGCTACCCAGGTGGTGGAATCTGTTTGGAATGAAAATGGTCCAGACATTACTTGCTCTTCTTTGTAGGAATCTTGTTTGACAACCCACATTTGTGTCTTCTTTCGACATCCAAATGCGCAAAATAGCAAAACCGCAAGTATAAAGATAATTGAAACGGTTAGAGCCAAAGCAAGTTCTAGTCCCCTCAGGCTGCGAGTTTTTTTCTTTAAAAGATTTGGGTCTGCAGCAATTGGGCAACTATTTGTTGACCCGATAAACATGGATTGAAGGGTTTTGGGTGAAAACTCAGAATCACATAGGGTTAGATTATTGTAAGAAAAGTTGAATCTTTCCATCCATGGAAGCTTTTTCAAGATAGAAATGGGTATCTCTCCGGTTAAATTATTGAATGAAAGATCAAGATTCTGGAGGGTATTTAAGCTCAAAAGTGGAATTTTACCAATGAGATGATTATTAGAGAGATCAAGTGTTTTTAAATGTGTTAACATTGAGATTTCGGTGCTGATTTGACCGATCAAATTGGTGTTTGACAAGTTCAAGTACTCTAAATTACGAAGTGAATCAATGTTGATCAAATGATGCTTTAAAAATCTGTTCTTGGCAAGACTAAGGTGTTTGAGGTTGTGGGTTTGACTTAAATTAGCAAAAAACTCTCCACTAATTTCATTATCAGATAAATCCAGATAAGCTAAATGAGAATTAAAAATTAGCTGAGAAATATGACCATCAAAGTGATTACTACTCAAATCAACAACTTCTAATGGCTCCTGAAAGATTTCAACAACAGAACCCTGGAAAAGATTCTTGGAAATATTGAGGTAAGTTAAAGAGTCTAATCTTAAAAAATCAGACCCTTTCCTTTGATGTCATTTCCAGCAATATTCAAGCTTTTAAGCTTAGGAAATGAAGACCCAAAACCATCAGGAAGAACCCCACTAAAGTTATTCCAAGATAAGTCAACAGAAGTCAGCGAATGGCAGCTTGTGATTCCCAATGGAACAATGGAATCAAACCCATTTCGACTGAGATTAAGAACTTGTAAATTGTTTAATGAACTGATGGAATCAGGGAGACTACCAAAGAAATTGTTGAAAGAAAGATCTAATTTTTCAAGTGAACCAAAGTTCCCAATGTTGCTTGGGAGATTCATGGAGATTTTGTTGCTTGAAAGATTAAGAGTCTTGAGTGAACCCAAACTCCAAAAATCAGAAGGCAAATCAGTGATGTGATTGTTGCTTAAATCTAAAGATTGAAGCTTTGTGAGTTTGCCAATTGTGTTATCAGGGATTGAACCAGAAAGACCTAAATTAGTAGCAATAAGACCAATCACATGTTCTTGATTTGCATCACAGAGAACAGCTTGCCAAGAACAAACAGATGCAGAAATGTCAAAAACATGAGAAAAAGAAGATGAATTTGAACCCATTTTCTGAAAGAAATCAGAGATGAAGAAGTCATCTGTATTGGGTATAACTTGCTGTTGTTGACCAAAATTTGACCTGAAGAACAGAGTTAGAACAACAATGGAACCAACAAAAGCAAACCCCATATTCAAAATTACCTCAAAAAAGAAGAAAAAATTTATAAATAGCTAACAAACTTTCAAGAAACCCCTTTTCCAGTTACGAATTTCAGTTCAACCCAAACACCACAACCACCCACCACCGCAGCAGCCAACACCCACCGCCGATCCACAACTCAGTGAGTCAGGGTTTTCAAGAACATGAATAGGAGGCACTAAACATGAAGTATTTTGTAGCCATTTAGATATATCCCTTCAACATGAAGAGGGAGATGGGTTTTAGGTTACTTGGAGTTGCAGATGGGAGTAAGCCAAGAGAGAAAACAAGAAAATTAAAGGATGTTTTTTGTCTTTCTATTGAAAGGTGTATGGAAGAAAAAAGGTTTGATTTTTTGTAGATTCTTTGACGGGGAATAAATTAGGGTAAAATGAAATTGACAGAGAAGATGGAACAAGTGAGTTGGGAATTCATAAATGGGTATGATTGAAAAAGGTTTGTGGACGAGTTTCATTTGGTGGGTCAAATCATAAAACAAGTTTTAATTCTAATTTAATTCGCTATACTTTATTATCACTTTTATGAAGTTAATGGCACAAATATTCCTTATGATTCTAATATTTTTTTTTTTATAATTAAAATGTCATTTTAGCTCCCGTTGACAATTTTTGTTATTTTAGTTAAATACTTTAAATTTTTTTATTTTGGTTATTATGGTTTTTTATTTTATTGTTATTTTCATTCTTGTGGTTTGATTAATTTTGTCATTTTAGTCCAAAAATCTAAATTTTAATTGGATTAAAATGACAATAAAATAGAAACTATAATGACCAAAATAACAATTAAATGAAACAATAATAACCAAAATGGCAAAATTTAAACTATTGGAATAAAATGACAAAACTTGTAAAACCACATAGACTAAAATAACAATTTACTTTTTTTTATTAATAAGTGAGATTTGCGAATGACCCATATATCAATTAATTTAAGATGAGTTAACCTTAAGATTTTTCAATGTAAAATAATATAATTCAAGTCGGATAAAGGTTTTTTACATTGTGGGTATTTGAGCAGTAGGTTTCCTTTGGATTGGTAGACGGGTTAGATCATTAGCGTTGTATGTGTTTTGCATGCGTTTTCAGGATGTCCGTGACCTTTCGTCATTAGATTTACATGAATAACGAGGCTTAAAATGTATTAGGTAGCCATTAAAAAAATAAGTTTGATATTTATTATTTCTCGTTTCTTTTTTTGAACAGCAACAACCGAGCGTAACATCGTGGCATATGCACCACGTCAGCAGGCATCGGAAGACCCCTTCCTCAAGAGAACGATAGCCCGTTTTACCGAGCGTCACCATCGGAAAAGCTGCACTTGATGCGCAGAAACCAGCTTATTTTTGTTGTAAAAACTGCGACCCCTATCGGTTCAGAACCCGAGATTAAACTCAAGATTTCTCCCCTCACCTGGTATCCATCAAAGTGTCTCAAGTGGAAGTAGAACCCTTGACCTCCACATTGAAAGGTGAGTCTTCTACGACTAGAATAACTTATCTGGATTGTTATTTCTAGTTTCTTAAGAAAACAAAGCAAGTATTCAAAGATTTGTTTACAAATCCATATCAATTAACATGTCAGTTACATTTAAAATTCTCACAAATCAAGTTTTTTATTTATTAAAATATCACAATATCGTATATCTAATTAAGGGATGCTTTCCTGCTCCGATTGAAAAACGCATAATCATTTGGTAGGTTTTGATTGTTAAAAGAAATAATCATGTTCAGATTCAAGAGAGATTATTCGAAGTGATTTAATTTAAGTGATTTTAGTTTGCAACTATATTAGTTTAATGTATAAATGGGCGTCTTACTCGTTTTTGTTCATTAGTGTTCAACCGATTGCATATTAATTCATATTCAATTGATTGGTCTAAGGTTATCGACAAAAAAATTGTCTAAGTCACTTCGGTTTTTTTTGTCAACTATATTAGTTTATTGTATTTATTGTTTTCGTATAATATATTATTTATCATACTTTAATTAATTAATTAACAAAATTTTTATATTTTTATTTAAAAATATGGCTTTAGTTTTTTTTAACTATAAAAATGAGTTTATTATAAATTTTGTACTTTATAATTTTGATTTATTTAATTAAATGGTTAATATATTATTTTTTTTTGTTAAAACACTATATTAACTATCAGTCACTTATAGACCTGCTAAACAATGAGGTTATTATTGATGTATTTTAAAGCCAGCAGCCAACTTATAACTGTAAATTCATTTGATAAATTCTGTATAAACAAGCTAAATGGATCATGTTTGTGTTGACCTAAATTAATGTCTACTTGGGTTAGGGTTGAAAACGTTGACATAAATAAATATTTAGGTTGGGTTCAGGTCGTAAAATTCAACACACTTACACGTCAACATGTTAACCTGCTATCCCTTCAACCCGACATGATTGACACCCTAAAAGAAACAAGTGTGTTGACCTAAATTTTGGCTGAAAAAATTTTCGAGCTGCCTCGGCTCGGCTCGAAAAGTCTCGAGCTCGGCCTGGCTCGGCTCGGCTCGATTACAGCCCTATGTATGCGTGTCTCCACAACTCCACCTACATGGGAGAAAAGGGTATGGTCGTCTAAAAAAAGATAGACACATACATATGCAAGTCACATGCAACATCTTATTTTTTAAACATTTATAACTTTTTATAGGTTAATAGTTTAAAAAAAATGTACTATAAAGTCAAACATTTATTTATCTTTCTAACAACTATAATTTTTATACTTTAAAAATTAAATTACCTGAACCAAGGTTCAGTGACGGAGCTTGAGCGGAGTAAGAGAGGGGGGCGAAAATTTTTGAAACCCGAAATACATGTTAAATTTTTGAATCGAGGGGGGGCGAAACCACTATTTTTAACTAAAAATAACATTTCGGCCGAAAAATTAACACTACGGACGGAAAAAGAGGGGAGCGGTCGCCCCCCGGCCCTAATAAACCTTCGTCCATGCCAAGGTTGTAAAGATTTTTGGCCCTTTTGTAATGTTTTCAGATCATACATAATTGAGCTTCTTATGGAGTTTTTAAATGCCAAACAACACAACAAATACTTAAAGAGTTAAATTTATATGATGTTTTTGAACTGATCATGTTTATACATGACGTTTTAAAACCGGTAACTTTACGCGTGGTGTCTTTATGATGCTTTTTGAAACATTCAAGAAACTTAATGTTTTATGACGTTTTTAATACTAAACAGAATAGTAAATACTTAGATTTGTATATGGTGTTTATGAACTAAGCAATACATCAAGTTTTAGAACTGGGTAATTTTAACATGTTTTTCAATACTAAAAATAACATCATTTATGCATACTAAAAGCATCTAAGTACAAACTTAAAACAATATATAGAGGTTAAAAGCAACATGAACAGAACAAAAAGTGTTGTATATAAAGTAAAAACACCAATAACATACCCAAGACACATGTGCTTGCTATAAACACTGTGGACTCATAAATAACATCACGTGTCAATGAAAATGTTAAAATCAAAATCGAATGTTCAATTTTTGTTAAAATTTGTTCAAAACAATTGATGAGTAAGCACCTTAAACAAATATCTAATGAACAGGTACATTTTTACTAAAACATTTTTGATGTGATGCAGGTTAATCAGTTGTTTGATTACTTAATAGTTCTTGATTATTAGTTTTCTTGGTTCATATATTCGTTTGAAGATTGGTTAAGAGTACAGACTTAAAATATACTTAAACCAGGTAATCTTAACATGGTGTCTTCACAATGTTATTCAATACTAAAATAAAATACCATTGTACATTGACGTCTAAGTTTAAAAGACCATGTGTAAAATGTTAAACATCAAGTTGAGACTAAAACATTTGTATAAACTATAAACACTATAAGCATAAACATATAACATACTTAGAACATAAATGCATGCTATAATAAATAATTGAAAAAATAACATGCATTATGTGCATCCTAAAAACACAATGTTCAAAACTTATACAACATATACAAACTAAAAACAACATCTACAGACTAGAAACACTATGAACATAAGCAAATAATACCATGACATATTATAAATACCATGAATAAACTTAATAAAATAACACAATACTAAAAGCTAATGGGCAACTAAGCTTCATTTAAAAAATACCACAATAAAAGTTATCTAATTTATTTGTTTAGTGAAAAACACCACAAATATTTAGTTTCAAAGACATCTAAAAAACACTATAAAAACGTGTTATATGATGAACACATAGTTCACATCGTTTTTTATGACTCCAAAGTGCAATAATTACGCAAGTATCACTCTTGGTCATTGAGCTTCATTAGAAAACAACACAATAAACTTTCTATTATTTTTGTTTATTCAATATTAACACCATAAAATGTTGATTAAACATAATATCATTGTTATCTTTTATGTTTATTTAGTGAAAAGCGCTATAAATGTCTAGTTCCAAAAAAAAATACCTTATTCATAAACACCCAATTCATATCGTTTTTTTAATACAACAATTAATAATATACTTGTTAAAAATATAAAAAACCGTTCGATTTTATGATATGTTTTTTTTAAATATTAACATAGAAAATACTTTAAACATTTAAAAATAAAATGAACAATAGTTTCAATTTCTTTTATACCCATCTGGGCACTTTAATTGACATATAATTCTTCTCTTTGACACCACACAAATCTCTTACTATGCTTTATAAGATTTTTTTCTCCTATCCATGTTTATTTAAAAATTTATATTAATTAAAAAACAAATGAATCATTTATAACTACATATTTAAATGATATAAAAATATTCTTTTATTTTAAAAATAAATTATTTTTATACTCCTTAAATCGTGTGTTTATAAATGATTGTTTATAATTTTTTTAAAACTTATTTATCCGAATACATGTGTATATATTAAAGTAGTAATATTAGACATGTTGAAAGATTCAGAAATCTTGCGATTGAAGAAATCCAGAGACGTAAAGCATTGATGTTTGATCATTAACATGTCGTTAAAAAAAAAAAAAAAGTTAAATGATTCATATCCTGTGGCTCATGCTCACGAGCAATCATGCAATGCATCTTAAAAAAGATTAAAAAAAAATGGAAACAAGAGTTATCATTGTCCCTTTGCACATGCTAACTTTCTTTACGACATTTCTATATATTAATTGGATTGTATTCTTTTAAAAAATAGGTTTGGTGTTTGATAGTGTGAAAACACTATGATTTAACTAAGTTTAATTATCACACCAGCAATGGATCCCATGACTTTTTTTTTTCTTACTGAATCACTTTTTTTTGGAACTTTTATTTCTACAATTAAACTCGATGCTACAATTTATAGACTATGCCTGGGTTGACGTATCGAATTAGATCGTGTTGAATAAAATAATAATATAAGATAGTATAACTGAAGTATGTTAATATAAATGGAAAAAATTCCCTAATATTTTAAAGTTGATCCATATGAGTTTTCGTCTTTTATAAAGGTTTTATCACATGTTCAACCGAAACATGTGCACATACCTTTCTTTTCAATATAATAAATGGAAGAATCATTCCAAATTGGGTCATGATCGACTCATGATTATTAGCGTTAATTGGTATAAATATTGGGATTTATGGGGTCAAAAGAAATTTTGTGAAGTATGTTCTATAAACAAATTGAGAACAATGGGGTCTTATGACTTGATCCATATAATTTAGGTCAGCCAATGTGTCACTACAAGAAATCTTCTCTGATACGACGCCCTTTCCCGACGACATGTCGTCAGTACAGCCTATCCCGACGACATGTCGTCGCCACAGAGTTCGACGCTAAAGCTTCGTCGCTATAGGGTTTCTAGGTCATCGGTAAACGCTTCGTCGGCATAGATAATTTTTCCCGACGACATGTCGTCGCCCAAAAACGTCGGCAGAAAAAAATAATTAATTCAAAATAAATAAAAAAAATTAAAAAAAAAACGACATCGTTGGTTTGGGGGTCACAGCCGCGAGTTTTGGGGAAGAAAGTGAGAGATATGTGGGTTTTTCGAGTTGCTGAAGGCTATTTAGGTCGACATGACCTGTCCCGACGACAGGTCGTCGGCATAGAAGAGAAACAAACGACATCGTTTTACTAAATGAGCTGCCAAAAAAAATTTATTTCCCCTTTTCCGACGACAGGTCGTCGGCATAGGACAAACCCAGAATTTTTTTTCTTTTATTTAATGGCTAGCTACTAATTTCTTTTATTAATTAATTTTTTTCACCTGTGCCGACGAGATGTTGTCGTGATAGGTCTTCCAGAAGCGGGAAAAATTTGGTAATGGCGCGCTAGTATGTGAAAATCCCCGGGCTTTATCATCGCCGACGACCTGTCGTCGGGAAAAGTGGCAACCAAAAAAAAAATAATTTGTAGCTTGTGCCGATGCTATGTTGTCGTGAAAGTTAATCTATGCCGACGACAAGTCGGGAAAGCCCCGACGTATCAGAATAACTTTCTTGTAGTGTGTATGACTATATTATGCACACAAACATACACACTTTACGTATCATATTTTATTGTTTTTGTTCTTTTACTGTTTTTCTTTTTTTTTTTTTAAATAAGAGGATATAAGACTTGTATTCTATAATAATTCAATTTCAAAGAATTAATCTTTAAATATATTTCTGATCATCTATTTAAGTTTTAAATGATATACGTATTTTATACTAAAATTGATTTTTTATTGGTTTAAAATAAAAGATCCAACTTTATTATAAACACAATTTTCTTTTCATGAACTAAAATAAATGAAACCACTAATAGGCTTAATTAAGAGTGTTATAATAAGATACAACTCAGAATAGGGTTACGAGTGTTATATAAAAAAAAAAAATGGTGAACGCCACCATTAGGCGTCCCTCACCGACCGGTTCCACGGCCAACATGAGGGAGGTAAATCGCGTGACCCAGGGAAAATTGGGTGGTGCCGGGCTTTGAACCCTAGACCTTCATTATGGATTCCCACCCCATTACCACTAGGTCACCATCGCGGGGACACGAGTGTTATATAAGATGCTAACTTCGCAGGAATTTTCCCTTTTCTCTGTAAGTTACAAAGTTTAATTACCAAGTTTTATTATATTCTAATTTCTATATATATAACAAGTATCATCACTTTGTAAAAAAAAACTATGTTATAGACGCGTATGTTACACGAATTTACGAATAAATTAATCATTTTATTAAGGTTATGAATATAAGATTGACGCGTCATTTTCTTAGAATTATTTATTAGTGGTATGATAATTATGTTGGCAAAAATTATTTATACGAAATGATATCTTGTAAATTTAGTATTACTTTGAAATAATATATTGTATACTTAATAGAGACCGAGTGTCCATTAATTCAACATGCATGTTAGGAGTAGCTCTTTATCATGTGCATAGGAGGTGGATGGATGTTCTGAAACAATAATAACTTAATTATTAAATATTTCCTGTTAAAAAGAAAGTTTGTTTTTTCCCAAACAAGTTTGATAAAATAAATATTTATAAAAATGAACGATTAAAAACTATTCATCAAAATATTTTTGAACGTTAAGTACTAATATTTAAATTAGCACATTAAATCGAATGATTTATTTTTAAACCCATGATTACAATGTTTAAACATCAACTATAATCTATCTACATCCGCATCTACATCTACCTACACTAATAAATAAAGGTTTTAATGTCACTTCTCATGTTTTTAAAACTTCTCAACCTTTATTTTCCTCCTCTCTCTCCTGTTAAATATCTAATATTAAATATAATTTAATACATTTTAAAAAGAAAAAAATATTTTTTAATACATTAAAATATATTAATATTAAAGACGTTTTTTTAAAAAAATTATTATAAATTATAAAATTTTCAAAAACAATTATTTGAAACACAATGTTTAAAGAAAAAAATATAAAAAAAGTTAGTGTTTAAAAAAATATTATTATTATTTTAATACTTAAAATATTAAATCATACGAAATTGTAATCGTATTTTATATTAAAAATCATCTTATTTTTTTCTAAATTTTAATTAATAATTATTCGTTATATTTCTTTATATACTCTGTGTAATACACGGGATATTAGCATATTATTTTAATAAATAAAAGTTTTTAAAGATATATGCCATTTTTTAGAGCACATTAAAAGTGGTTTCTCGTCTTTTGTTTCTATTAAATATTTATATAATATTTTTTAAATTATTTTTTTAATTTATTTTTTTCTTCTTTTTCTTATATTTAATAATAATAATTTTATTCAATTTGGTAAATAAAATAATTATATATTATAAGTCATATTTTTATATTTTTGTAAACATTTTTATGAAATATATATATGACATGCTACTTAAAAACATATTTTTAAATTTTATTTATTTAAAATGTGTTATACACATGTTTTTAACACCTAGTTATCAAGTAAACCAAGCTAATTTTATATTGAAATGTTTTATTTTCATTTAATCTTGATACCACTGATAAAATTATTTTAAATTTATTTTAACGTGAAAAAATCAGCAAAATAAAAAAAAATCAATATCACCAACATTATAAAACATTAAATAATACTATTAATTTGTTTTGTAATTATATTATTAACAGAAGGATTGTTTATCGACGTTTTAATAAATTAAGTATTTATTTTTACTTGAAATTATACCAATAATTAAAACCACCTGAAAAAACAAACAAACGAGTAGTATGCCCACACTCTTCATGATGAAAACACAACTTAAATTTGTATAGAACTCATGATAATTTTCATGTTATATCACCATTTGAAAAATTCATTAAAAATAGAAACAATCGTTAAACTAGGAAGTAAATTAAAATCTTATATTTATACAATTAAGTTATTAACCCGTGTATTACATGGATTTAATGTAAAATCTTAAATAATTAATAATGAAAATTTAGCAATTATAAAACGATATTTTGATATAAAATGATTAATTTACATATTAATAAATGTTTTAAATAATAAAAAAATAATGAAAAACTTTAATCACTATACAAATGATATATAATCATTTAATGCGTAATAATTGATTTCTTTAAAATAACCAATGTTAAAAACTTTAGTTTCTATTATATTAAAAACTAATTTTTATAAATCAATAATATAAAATATACCTCTTGTAATTATTAAAGTTAAACAACCCAATTTAATTTATCGTTAAAGATAACGGACCTACAATGTAACTTTCTCTATCATTTTTATTATTTCAAATTTTAAATAAATTAAAAAACGTCATTAGATGATAAAAATTTTATTATTTAAAAACTCCTTTTATAATATATTTTATTTTTTTAAAAAAATCATAATTTTTTAAGATAACTTTTTTTTACACAAATTTGTTTTTTGAAAATAAAATATTTCTTACTTTAAAAACTTTGATTTTAGAAAATTTCATATTTTATAAAAAAATTTTAAGTGTGCTTTATAATAAAAAGATAAATAATATATTAGTTATTAATATTAAATTTATTTAGTAAAAGAAGGAATTTATTTAATAAGAGAGAGAATAAAATTATTTAATATGATAGAGAATTAAGTGGAATGATAATGTGTTGACAAGTGGCAATAGTAATATAAGAATGCAACATGTGACAATAGTAGTGTAAAAATGTGACAAGTAGCAAAATCGTTACTCTTTTATTATTGAGTATAGATATAGATATAGATAGATAGATAAATTGATATCCCTACGCAAACCAAAAGCATAAATGATATTCAAAATATTATACAAAAAAAAAAAATGAAGACAAAAACGTCTAAACGTTGAAACGTTGAAACTTTGAAACTTTGTTTTTTATTAAGAAAAAAAACTTAACAAACACGTTAAAAATAATAATTTAAAAAGATTGACTACTAAAAAGAAATTAAATTTATTTTTGTTGTATTCAGCTTGTATGATTAAAAAATAAAAAAATGCAATAGTTCATCAAAAATGAAAAAGAAAAAAGAAAAAATATCTAAATACTTTGTTTGAGGAAAAAAAATTATATAATTGATAATAACTTGGAATAAAAAAATAAAAAGAAAAGAGTTATCTCTATATTAATATATAAAATTAAATTTGTTGCATGTCAATTTTTTAGAGAATTTACATAAAAAAAATTTTTGCTTCTCTACCCTATTAAATACATATATATTTTGTTAAATAATAATATTAAATATTAGTAGTCCTTTTTTTCACTTTTTTAGATTAAAAATCATATTTAATAGTATATTAAAATATCTTTTTATCATAGAGCCTACTTGTTAAAAAAACAAATTATTTTATAAAATAAAATTTTCAAAAAAAAAACTTTTTTAGAAAACAAAATAATTTAAAACCAAAATTTTTAAACAAATAGATATTTATAACTTTTTTCTTTTATTTAAAAAGTTATATTTATGAAAACAAAGTTAAAAAAAGGTATTTAAAAACAATATTATTTAATCATTAACTCAATTACTAAATTATACTTAAATCTAATAATGTTTATTGAACAATATCTTTTTATACTTTCTAAATCTTCATTAATAAATCTTTAATATTTTATAGTTTCAACTCATATAATAAATGAAGTAATAGCATATATTTTCATTGAAAATAACATTATTTTATTAAAAAAATTAAACAAAATATTAAAAACCAATCTTTTTATGAAAAAAAATATTTTATTACTTAGATTACTTATTAATACATAATATCAGTCATATTTAATTTATGACAAATCGTTTTATAATTACTACATCTATAATACTACTATCTAATATTCTTTTTATATAATCCGATAATACACACGTATTAGCCTATGTTTGCGCCCCTTGGTCCATTACACACCCGATCGGCTGTTGCGTGAGGACGGTTAGAAAAGAAACAAAGATAATAGAGTGAGGAGTAGAGAATAATGATTACTATGTAGTGAGTGATGATTATACATGTGTGTGTGAATTATGGTAATGAAAATATTTTTATATGATACCTACATGAAATAAAGAAGAGACGTCAATTACACATAGTTTAATAATTTTTATCATCAACGCCTTTTTGGAAAAACAAGTGAAGAAATGTTCCCTTTGTTAAAATGTAGACCACAGGTAAAGATGCAATAAAGAAGTGAGTAAAAGCATATTCTGATAGAGGGTGATTCACAAATATTGTGTTTGTTAATTGATCAAACGAGCTGACATTCACTTATATTTTTATATAATAACTAGTGTGATTTCCCGCGCTTCAATACCATATTGCACTTGGTACAATATCGACACGCGTTTTATATCGATTGGAAACTAAAAAAACGAATAAATCTATCGATGTTGTTCGACTGGCAATATCGTGACTATACCATTATCGTACATACAGTGGCGGATTCTGGAAACTTTTTTAGTAGGTTCAGTATTTTCACATGCTTCAATTAGTAGAACCGGACATAAAATTTATAGGTCGGGTTGATGGTTTGGGTCTTGTAATGTTAATCACGTAATAATAGTGCGATATATTAAGTCAACAATTAAAAAAAACACCATCATTAAAGAGTTCCGAGGTGCGAAGTGCATGCTCATTTAAGATATCTGAGTTCTAGACCAAGCTGGAGTTAAGGAGAACGCGCCCCTTGCGGAGTTGCGGTGTCCTAGGGGTAGTGTCCCTTGTGGGGTTAGGGGCAATGCTTCGAAATCTAAACAAAATTTGCTAAGTTTATATTACTGTAATTAACTTGACCTAAGGGTTTAACCATCAATAACTACTATTTCGTTTGCTGATATATCACAGAGAGGAATTAACAAGAACATATGGACAATTCATATATGATCACAAAAATTATTTGGATTATCCTATATCAAATCTCTTGATACTCGCAAGGAAACATATATTAATTTCGAAAAGTGATTTTAACACGATCCTATAGAAATACAAACATTAATTATCGAGAATTGTCTAACAAAAATCACTTACTCCTAATAAAGATCACCTACCCCTAACAAACATCACTTATCTTATTCAAGTTGATAAGGTGCTGGAAAAATTACATTAAGGATTCATTCTTAAAAATATTAGTAGATGTACATTACTTTTTAAGGCATTCAAACACAAAAAAATTCTACTAAATCTTTGAAATACAACCTACGTTCAAAGCATTGGATCCATCCATGCGTACAGTAGTCATAGAGACACTTGCTAAGATTACCGTACCTAAAATAATAGATGTGCATACTAAGGATACCAGGAATGCACAGGTGGAACAACATCGATACATTTATGGAACAAAAATCACTTCCAGGCGTTGGAGATGTTGGACGTACGTTGAGCTGGACGTATCTAGAGTCAATTATGGAACAAATGCGATTCGGCAGCCGTTGGAGATGTTGGATCATGGGGTATCTTAGATCGGGGAGATGTTCGGTACTAGTGAATGGCTCTCCTACGGATGAATTTCAAATATCCCGGGGTGTGCGACAAGGAGATCCGGTATCACCATTTCTTTTTATCCTGGCAATGGAAGGATTATCTGGTATGTTAAGTCAGCTGTGGTTAAAGATCTGTTTCGGGGGATCAACTTAACTAATAATGGTCCGCTTATTACTCATTCAATGTACGCTGATGATGTGGTTATCCTGGGGGGGGGGTGGTCCAATCAAAATATTGTAAACCTCAAAAGACTATTGAGATGCTTTTTCATGGTTTCAGGTCTTAGAATCAATTATCACAAAAGCAAAATAATTGGGATCGGGGTGTCTAATTCAGAAAGTATGAGGGTGGCTGAAATAATGGGATGTGAGAAGGCCTCGCTTCCATTTGATCATCTAGGAATGCCGATTGGTGCCAACATGAATCTCTCAAAGTACTGGACTCCTATTGTGAATAAATTCAAGAAAAAATTAAGCTCATGGAAGGCTAGACACCTATCTTTTGCAGGCAGGTTAACGCTTGTGATAAGTATGCTGGGAAGTTTACCATTATACTTTTTCTCTATGTTTAAAGTACCCAAGAAAACGCTGCAACATCTTGAAGCAATAAGGCGAAAATTTTTGTGGGGCGGAAATGAGAATCACAAGAAAATTCACTGGGTAGCTTGGGAAAAGGTTTGTAGGCCTAAGTGTCATGGAGGTCTGGGAGTTTGCCGTCTGGAATCACTCAACAATGCCCTTATAATTAAATGGTGATGGAGGGCCTTGAATGGGGATAAAGGTCTATGGTCAGATGCCATCAAGGCAATTCACAAGGTATCTTTTCAAGATTTAGCAAGTCTGGGAAGAATATCTAATGGTGGCACCTGGTCTAAAATCATAAGAATTGAGGAGGATCCACTTGTAGCAAGCAAAAATACTGGATCAATGATTAGAAGACACGTGGGAGATGGGTCGAATACTTTATTTTGGAAGCAGGCCTGGTTCGGTTTAATTCCTTTCAAAAACCTTTTTCCTCATTTATACTCCATAGAATCCCAGAAAAATTGTACGATTGCTCAAAGAATTATAAAAGATGTGGGAGATAACATAACATTTCGGTGGGAATGGAATCGTATGTCGCTCAATTATAATTTATCTCAGGAATGTCAGGACCTCGAAGAGATGGTATTAAATTATAACTTCCGTAGTGGCAGTGATGTATGGATTTGGAACGTTGATGGCAATAATAAATTTTCCACAAAGCTTTGTCGTGATTGGATTGAAGATCAACATGGTTTAGCCCCTGTTCACAACATTTTTTGGCTTAAATGGGTTCCCCCAAAAGTACTGTGTTTGGTGTGGAGATTATCTCTCAACCGAGTTCCAGTTTTAGTTAACTTGGGCTCAAGAGGAATACAATTGCAGTCCCTTAGATGTCCGCTATGCTTACTAGAAGATGAAGATGAGGAACATTTATTCTTTCGTTGCCCGTTGGCTCAAGAGATTTGGAGGAGAATATCATGGTGGGCGGGTGTTGATTTTGTTTACAGTGGATCAATACATAACATTTTAACTTCTATAAGGGATGGGAGTGTGGTTGGTTTTAAGAAAAAGATTCAGATGTTGATCGTTTCTTTCTCTATATGGAGTATATGGTTCTGCAGAAACAATTGGAGTTTTAAAAGAGTCAGAAGATCGACTGATTGCTTGGTGGATGAGATCAAATCACAGGCCTTTACTTGGGTGAATCAAAGGGGAAAGAAACTTGCTACTGAATGGGAGAAATGAATAATCAATCCGTGGGAGGGTGTTGTAAAGTTATAGGGGATCTTGTTTTCATTTGGGTGTCTACTTTTGTTACTAGTTCTAGTTGTTTGCTGTATGGGGTTATGCTAGTTACCCACTAGCTTTTTCAAGTTTTTTATATATTATTGCAGTTCAAAAAAAAAAAACCTAAAATAATACTTTTTATCAACACAAATCTCCGTTTTTAATGAATTATATACCACCAACTTGAGAAAATTATAAAAACAAATATGTACCAAAAATAATGTTGTCCAAAGTGTTTCAGTTTGTTTCTTAAAAGAAATTCAATTATATTTGACTTGTTTAAATCAAACTTTTATCGATACCAAAAAGATTCTTTATTGCGAATATAACTTACTTTTTATTGAAAATGTATTTGATACTTTATTAGATGTTGTACTCGTTATTGCTTGTTTTACCAAAAAAAAAAAAAAAACGTATTTATGCTAGAATGTTGAGAGAGAAATTTAAACACAACGTACTGCATATTCGACTTTTTTTTTAAAATAAATTTAACAAAAATATTTATAAAGACAAAATCAAATTTAAAAAAAATAAATCAATTAGACCGTATATTATCTAGAATGTATTAAATGGTGGGTACCGAATACCCTATATCAAATTTATCGATTCGATACCGGTTTGGTACGGTACCGGTTCAGTTTTGGTGCTCGGTACCAAATGTTTATCAGCATGGGAGGCCCTGGGGAGAGGCAAACCTGACTTCCGTCCAGGGCCCATTTATCGTAAGGGCACAAAAATTTTAAAAATTGTTTTTAAATTATATATATTTACTTATATCTCCAAATACAAAACCGAAAAAACACAAGTTTATAATTCACTAGAGGTCTTTTTTTTCTCAGTACGTTCGGGATACTTGAATTATCAGGACCGCCCCTCGTTTATCCCTAGCTAAAAGTATCACGTGTCACTTTTTAATGACTTCAATTTTATCCATTACTCTAATATTAAATAGGAGGATATATGTCATCATTTGAAGTTTTGTTTTTTTTTTCTTTTATCAAATACTAATAATATTAAAAGAGAATGTGTTTAAAATATTCAAATTACTATTTAATTTTTTTATTTATGTAATTGATGTAATACATGATTTTTCTGATTTTTCTAAGTTAATACTATAATAACATCATAAAATAAGTAATTATATAAAATTGAGTTACCTTCTGATACGATTATCTATTTTCGCTTTTTATTCCGTAGTAATTCATACTGTTCAATTAATAACCATTAAAAACACATTGATGAAATGTTAATTTAATTTTAAACTGACGTCATGACTAACATTTGTCTCAATTAGAGATTAAACAAATGCATGTTGTGTGACTAGTGTGGTTGTTTAACATGGTCGTGTTTCATGAGGGAACCAATCTTAAAAGACCTAGGTGACACTCTTGCTTCGTATCGATTGCAAATCAATTTCTTTTATAACAATGAGAACTTACTTACGTGGTAAACCTCTGAATCCCCTTAAAGGTTCCGTAAACCGATAATGAGATGTGACTACAAAATAAACCTATCATGAGCCATGAAAAAAAAAACTTAAGAACAAAACGGACTAATGTAAGACTCATCAAGAGACATTAGAAAGTAAAAGATTAATTACGATAATAGAAAAACCAATGTTCAGAACCGGTATCGAATCAGATGTCTTCCTGGTTACTAATCGGACCAGTTGAACCGGATTCAATAACTGGATGACATAATAAATGTATATCGTATTCCAAAAATTATAAAGTTATAGACGCATTTAACCAAACATAATTAATGTTTAAATAAACATAATCATGTTAAAAAACTGAAATACGATCCGACCGGTGAACCGGCTCAAGCAACCGGTTAGTTTGAAGGCGGTTCACATGTTGATTTTAGGCCGAAAAACACACTCCTAAGTATTCAATTAAAAAGTCAATATTCTTCAATTAAAATTTCACAAAACCTTCATGACTCAGCTGAAATGCTCTAGATCCTCATTATAACTTGCTAAAGCAAAAGCTCACCAAAAAAGACATTAATATTATCAAAACACTCAAATTCATTTAAAGATTTGCTTTAATTCTATTGTAGAAACTTTATTGCTATGTTCTTGAGTTTATTTTTTAGAAGAGAATAAAAAGAAACAGAAGAAAATAAAAAAAAAGGAATGAAACACTCGTATTTTATTTTCCTCCAAATCTGAAGGAAAAGAAAGCAAAAGAATTTTGACTAAGTTTTCCTTAAATTTTCTTTCTTTTCATTCCTTAAGTGAAACTTAGGTACACAATATCTTTTATTTTTCTCTTCTTTTCTTTGTTAAAGAAAACTTATGAACATAAAAAATGCTTTCTCTTCCTTTAATTTTCTTTCTTTTCTCCCTTTAAATTAACTCGGAAACATAGCGCATAAGTTAAAGTGTCTCATAAATCCCAACTTGTAAGTTGGCTTGCCTTCAAGCACTCCCAAAGTACAAGTCAAAAATTCTACAAAACCATTTGTGAAAAGGCAAACAACTTTCAGCAATTGTAGATCCAAAGGCATAAGCCATGTGATTTTTATTCTAAATATAACCGAACAACAAGAACTTGTTTTAGATGAAAATCAAAGACAGAGTCCACTATGCATATGTTGTCTATGGGGCCATGGGTGAAGTTTATTGAGGGCCAAGCGGGGCATTCTTTTATCACTAATTTCAATTTTTTAGTTGATAGGTTAAAATTTGTTGTAGCATTGATTTTGCTATTGGTTTCGACCTCACTTTAAAAATTCCGTCACTTCTCTAAAACTATTGAAGCTCTGTCACTGTATGGGCTCTTCTTGCACACATTTTCTCACAATAAAACATACTCTTTGCTACATTTCCGTAAGCCTCGCAAAAAACTATTGGTATATATGAACTTAAAATCGCCTGCCCATAAAACCTAATTATCTTAAGGTTGTAAAAGGATCAACCCTTCACCAAATAAAACTTCCAACTCATTAATCAAGGACTTAGAAAGGAATGTATCTTGGCTAATTAATGTTCAATGTATGAAAAATGGATTTAAAAGTGACTAAATGTTACAAATTTGGTTTAAGTAAACAACACCAAAAAAGGGAAAAAAAAACCTCAAGTATTAAAGAGAATAACAATTACTAATTAGTAATTACGATCATTTTAACCCTTTTATTGATCTTCAAAATAACTATAAACTAAATAATTTCCTAAATATAAATTATTCTCTCTCTTTTTTTATTCAAATAAATAGATGCTGAAACCAGTGGCGAAGCGAGAGGGAGACGGAAATTTTTTAGATTCAGAATATATTCTAATTTTTTGAAGCGAGAGGGGACAAAACCACTATTTTTAACTAAAAATGGCATTTTGGCCGAAAAATTAACACTATAAACGGAAAAAGAGCCCCCTCCCTGGTGGCCCCAATAGAGCTTCGCCCTTGGTTGAAACGTGCTAAGCAGACAAGTAGACACAAGAATACTACACACCATTTAAACAAAAATTTATGAAAGGGTTAAAAACACAAAAGGCTTAAGGGTGAGGGTGGGGGTGGGGGTGGGGGTGGGGGGGGGGTGTTTAACAAGAAAACAAAGAAAAAAACTAAACAAAAGGTTACATCCTAAATTTTTCTTTACCATGTTCATATGCACACTCACATGCTCCATGGTGTAGAGTTGCATGCTCTTTATCATGGTGGTAACCAAGATAACAATGTAAATTCAAGCCTAAACTCCCCTCATTCAACTCGTCACACTTGTAACACGTATTTGTTTTACAAACAAAAATGTTTTGGCTTCTTTTTTTATAAATCTCTTCGAACTCTTAGTTCTTTAACTATGTTGTTAAAAAATACAATATTGTATTGGGATCTAAAATACAAGCATAGAAATCATCATTTGGATAAAGTTTGCCTACGAGAAAGCCTTCATTATCATCAAGTCGAGACAATAGCTTACAAAATATTTTGAAAAAAAGTTAAATTATAGGCAAAGATGGAGTAAAAATAAGAGAACTTTTAAGATATACCAAAATATGAACTCTAGGTTATCATCTCACACTTTGACTAATATGTTCTCCACCATCTCTATTGGATATTTAATGCTATGGTCAGCCAGGTTTCAGTTTTTCTATGCCTAACTTAGTGAACAGAGAATATGGCTTCAGAATAGGGTGATGTGGATCGATCGGTTAATCAACAGAGTAGAATTAAGAGAGGAGTTTAGAAAGAAAATAAGAGACGAAAGGTAGTAATAATTCTTGCTTACCATTCTCAAATCAAAAGTCCTCCTTATATGGAGATACAAGGAATCATTACAAATCAATCAAGATACTAACATTACGTGGAAAATGGAAGGCAATCAACCCAACCAATCCTTTATTATAGCAAATTGGTAAAATAATTAAAAGGTTTATCACTTCTAAAATTAAACATCATTGACTTGGACCACTTCCGTATGCTTGGGATCTCCCTTTGATTTTGCATTGGATTCAGTGGGTGGCACGTAACATAGGGAATCAAGGTCCAACTAGTGAACCGCATGGTCTAACTTGTAAACTGGGATGTTTGAACTACGATGGTTAAACTGGATTTCATTTTTTTTATATTATAGGTTACATATACAAATTTTTATAAAATTTATCACGTCGTTTGATTTTTAGATTTGTTCTGACTAGTAAGATGACTAATTCGATGTCTGGTTCAGTTTTAAAATTTTTGATAAATTTTTTCTACGTATTAGCTACTAATTTGCTACGGTCATATTCTACAACGATTTAGCTATGGATATTCTGTAGGAGACAAAAACCATAGCAAAATATGTAGCAAAATTGATAAAATATATATTTTTAAATAATAACTTAATAAAATATGTAGGTAACAAAATTACAAAAATAAATACTTCAAATATATTTTTTATAAATTCATAGAAAAATTAAAAAATAAATATTGAAAAAATAATTAAAAATAGCATTGCAAAATTAGTAGCAAGAACAATAAATAAATATAGAAAAACAATTTAACAAAATTCATAACTAAGTCTATTACAAAAGTGAAACTTAAGCAATTAAATACTAATTAAAAATATCTTCGTATATTCTATAAAAAATTTCCTAGCAAAAATTAAAAATATATATTAGAAGATAATTGCTAATATTAATAAAATTAATAGGAAAATCTGTTGGAAAATCCAGAAACAAAAGATGTAAGGAAAGTTGAAAATAATTTATTGAGTAAATTACGATTTTGATTCATATGCTTTAAGTGTTTTTAACTATTTAAATTAGAATCTTTTATAAATGCAACTCATTTGGTTTAAACAACTAAGGTTTTGTCTCCCAACAATAACTATTCTAACAAATAAAATACTTAAACAACATGGGCCAAAAACGTTAGAATAGTCATGGGGGCAAAACTGTTATTTGTTTAAACCATAGAAGTTACGCTGATTGAAAATTCTATTTTAGACTGAAATACTTAAAACACAAATCATATGGGTCAAAACCATAATTTAGTCTAATTAATTTATAAAATGCATCAAAAAGACATAAAGTAAATTATAGTTTTTGCCATATGGTTTAAGTGTTTTAATTATCCTATCACAAAATAGATTCTTTTTTCAGTACAACATATGTGGTTTAAACAACTAACGGTTTTGTGTAACATCTGTGCCGGAATCGTTACCGGAACAATAATTTGCACAGTAAAGTGCACAGTAACTCAGGTACACATTACGCGAAACTATGTTGATACTATTTACACTTGAGGCTTATCACTAAACTATTATGCTAACGGTCTGCAATCTGACTTAAACCTTAGGGTTTAACAGTCAGAAACACTTCAGACAACATTTAACAAGTACACACATGCTTGATTTGATACTATTAGGTTTAAACGTATATGAGGATAAACAGAACAAAACTATAACAGTTGTTGTTACAGAATTCTAAACCGACGAATTATTCGTACAGGTGACGATCTGTACGAATAGCCCTGAAAGTTTAACGATCTGAAATGATGACTGAACAGTGGAAAACAAAAGCAGAAAGTGAAACGTACGATCGTGTTCGTACAGTTAGTGCTCTGTACGAAAACGCGCGTAAGTGACGTTTTCTGACGAAACGAAAACGAAGACGATACGAACGATAATAAATTTAAGGAAATATAATATTTCCTGTTCTACAATTTTGAAACTCATCAGAAATAAATTTAAATGAAATTATTTTAATTATTACGCGAACGAAATTACGAAACGCTTAAAATAACAAATTTAAATAAATAAATCAAGAAAAATGATATTTATAATAATTATTGGTATAACCACCTTCCAAACATTTAAAATAAAGTCTTTTATTTATTTTATAAAACGCGCGCGCTACGATCCGGAAACACGACGAAAACGAGAACCGAACAACCGAAACGAACCCGGATACCCACGGGGTATTTAAACACCAATTGAGGCCATTAAATTCATTTCTTGCAATTTCACTCTCTCTCTAAAAGAAGTTCCCGTCACACTCTCTCTCTAGGATAACCACTCTTCAAATCGCGATAACTTGCTCGTTTCTTGACGAAATCGGACGTTCTTGGTGTCCAAACGAAGCTCTCGACTCCCTCTACCTAGAAGTACAGCTGATCTGGGATCTTATCCGGCCAAATTCGAGGTATGAAGCTTTGAACTTCACGAAAAATAGGGTTTTCTTTCATCACATTCGACCCTAACACACAACCGGTTCTAAGTGTTCTTCATTTAACCCTACCCCTCCGAGATGGATTCCTTGCATAACAGCACCATGAAAACAGGCTCCATTAGTGGAGGATCGACGAAAAAGATGATGACCTGGACCTCGTTCGTGAACAGCAACCTCGGCCGAACCTTTTTCAGGGGAGCCTAAAGTGGCTGAACCTTGGCTTCTCACCTACCATGTGCCGAACCCTGTCACTTTCACATCATGCGAACCAGTCTCCGACGAACCCTCCTCCAGCCGAACCCCTGCGACACACCTACGAACCCTTCCAAGGAAACCCTACGAACATGTTAACGCAGCCATAGCCTAACCTTGACGAACCTGCTTGAGTCATAAGAGCCGAACCTACCCTTTTTCCACCAAATCTGCCTGACACGAACCATCCCGGCGAACCTTTGGGGCAAACCTTATACTCACTCACTCAGCCGAACCATGAGTGATAGAACATAAAGGTTCGCTGAAATGTTGGAGTCGGTATCCATGTGAGCAGATGAGTGCAATTCAGCCATGCACACCATCGGCCCATGATTATAACTCGGCCCAAGTAGACAATCCATGGCCCACTACAATTATCTCAGCCCAACTTCCTTAACCAGCCTATCGTTTAAGTTTATGGGCCACTGTTTGGACCCCCTACGCTCGACCCAATGGCATGCATTTCAGCTTAGCCCACATAAGCTCGTGCGGCCCAATTATCGGCCCAATTCCTTTGTTCATTCACTACGGCCCAATCAACATACAAAGGGGCCCATATCCACTGTTTCGGCCCATGACATTTCTTTTGGGCCCAAGGACATGGAGCTGGCCCAACTGCTTGTCACACAAACCATACGACCCACTGCTAGCACGGCCCAGTAACAATTGGGTCGGCTCACAAAATTCATAAGGTCCATGTGACCTTCGTTCGATCTAATACGCATAACACTTGGCCCACACTACCTAGTTCGACCCACATACATACATTCGGCCCATGGCCATTGTTTCGGCCCACATAACTAAATTGACATATTAACCCTTGAAACCAACTAAAATAGATCATGGGCATGGGATTATAGGCTATTACTACAAGTGTGGCAACATTTTCATTAGCATTTAAACACAATACCTAATAATAACTTTTAAATAATTTAATGGTGATAAGTGTTTAGCTAAAATCCATGAGAGAGATGTACAAACATATTAGCTAGTTTAAATGATTATAAAGGGGATATGCAAGCTTGATACAAAAACCTAAGTTACATTTAGTAACTACTTTAAGTTGTAAACTTAGACAAGTGGTTATGATTAGAACAAGTGAAACATGAAATTGATAACATTACGTACTCGAAGTAGTTAAGCGTTATTAAAATCTATGACCATGGAACAAGGGCCGAATGATTACCGAGACTCATGGGTGTTAGCCAACTTTAAGGCTAACACACGTACACGCACCCCATACACTATGACATATACTTGTAAGTCACAAACAACGTGAAATCAATACAGGATTATGAATACTACCACGAACACAACAAGGAGCGCACGCAGTCTAGTTTAAGCTAAGTCAACCGCTTCAAACACAAGGTGAGTTCATCTGTCCCCTTTCAAACATATTTTGTTTTCTAACTCAGGACTGAGAAGCAGGAGATACATTTTAAACAAATATTGAAATGTTTTAATAAAGACTTTCATATTTATTCATGATGATTAAACTTTATGCTTGACGCTTATGCAATAAACTTTATACTTAAACTTTGCACTTGATGCTTATGCTCTAAACTTGATACTTAAACTTTATGCTTGACGTTTATGACATAAACTTGATGCTTAAACTTTACACTTGATGCTTATGACGTAAACTTGAAAACTTAAACTTTATGCTTGACACTTATGACCTAAACTTGGTATTTAAACTTTATGCGTGATACTTACGCTATGAATCTTTAGGCTTAAACTATACAGTTAATGTTGATATTATAAACTCTATGCTTAAGCTACCTACCCGATGCTAAGGCTTTGAAAACACTTACACTAAACGCTAATACTTGATACACTTGTTTCGAAAACTAAAAACTATAAATGCTTATTCTAAATACTAATACTTTATGTAATTATTTTAGAAGATAAGCTTTTACACTTTTAAACTAGATGATTATTTGTTTTACACTTACACTTATTTGCTTAAACTTAAACTTATAAACTTAAACTTAGAAAGACTTGATATACTTGGAATGCTTGAAACACGTGAATGCTTGATATACTTGATATGCTTGGAGAACGTGAATGCTTGATATACTTGGAAGACTTAAAACACTTGAATGCTTGATATACTCAAAATGCTTGAAAACACGTGAATACTTGATATACTTGGAATGCTCAGACAACAGGCTGATTGACCGCCGAGTCTTGACATTGGTCAAGCCATACTAGTCATCAGTGAAACTATGTGAATGCTTTAAACTTGAATGCTTAAGCTATAGGACATCGTAAGACAGACTGTTGGCCGCCGAGTCTTGACATTGGTCAAGCCATACTAGTCATCAGTGTTCTTCTTTGTAGGACATCGTAAGACCGACTGTTGACCGCCGAGTCTTGACATTGGTCAAGCCATACTAGTCATCAGTGCTCTTCATTGTCAGAGTCATGTAAGACAGACTGATTGGCCACCGAGTCTTGACAAGTGGTCAAGCCATACTAGCCATTCAGTGTTCTTCTTGATTCTTCCATGGTTATGACAAGTGACTAGAATGATTTGGGTTCTTCTAGCTGACTTTGTGTCAGCTTGAAGGTTCTCTATCATAACACGTCACGAGTTATGCTTTGGACCGTTTTGGATGGATGCTGAACTCCTTAGGGTGTTCAGCTGTCCATAATGGTGCCTCATAAACTTGATACTCAGATGATACTTTGTGCGTGTTGAAGGGTAGGTAAGACGCTTAATTATCATTAACAGTAATGTCCTATGTGACTTAGTATGTGGTGGGATGGCGTCTAGGCGGGTTGTAGGCTCGACTCAGGGGTATGCCCTATATATAAGCATACCGAGTTGGATGATACAGGTGATGTTAATGAGATTAAGGTTGTTACCTAGGGGATTCGTGAACACTTTGGGTTGGGATCATAAACTTATAAACAGGATGCTTGAATCAATGTGGAATTGAATGGTAGGTAAAATGCTTAATTATCATTAACAGCAATGTCCTATGTGACTTAGTATGTGGTGGGACGGCGTCTGGGTGGGTTGTAGGCTCGACCTAGGGGTATGCCCTATATATAAGCATACCGAGTTGGATGATACAGGTGTTGTTAATGAGGTTAAGGTTTTACCGAGAAGGTTTGCAAAACTATTTTTCAAATACTAAAACTATATGAACTCACCAACCATTGTGTTGACTTTGTTTTCTTACATGCTTTCTCAGGTGATGCACAAGGATAGGCTCAGGTTTTCAGGACTGCATACTAGAATGCGAGTTAGAGGACCTAGTACATTTTGAAAAGCACAGATTTTGGTGAATGCTGTAAAGCTATGTTGATATCTTGTCTTGATGCAAGATAGAAAACACTTGATGCTTTTGATAAGCTTACTTAGTTAAATTACCTAAACAGTGATACTGTAATTTAACTTTGAAATTTTAGTTTAATGCTTATTGTGCTTAGTTACTCTTAACATTGATGCTATGTAAACAATCTGATCATCATGATTATCACACACGATAACGCGCCCCGAGAACCTTCCGCCAGACGGGGACTCCGATCCGACCCCACCGGCTCAGGGTGTGACATTTTGGCCCCAACCTTAACTATTAAAACGGAACTCTCTTTTGAATCCATTAGAATAGTTAGAGTTGGGGGTTAAAACAGTTAGTTGTTTAAACCACAGAGGTTGCATTGATAAAAGATTATATTTTGGATTCAAATAGTTAAAATACTTAAACCAATAAGAGCAAAATCCATAATTTACTCTAATAAATAAAATTAGTTTATTAAAAACAATATCAAAATAAGCAACGAAATCTGAATATAAGTATTTTAAATAAATAAATATAAATAAGTTAACAAAATTATTAGCATACATATAGCAATATTCAAAAGTAACATATAATAATAACTAAATTTATAAGACAAACTTGGTTAACCATGTTAAAACATTGGCAAATGATGTGTGCAAAGTAGTTCAATTAAAAATAACAAAAATCACAACTAACCTAAGCACTAAGTAATACGACTCTCTAAACTAAACTACTAACAGGCAAGTGAACCTATAGAAAATAGTAAAGAAAAGGTAAGTCCGGATATAGAACCCACAGACTTCTACAGAAAATGCTCACTAGACTCTACGACTTATCTATACAAGTTTATTTAATTAAAAGAATTGTTTTAAGGGGGCTTTTTGCTGAATAAATAGATTTAACTAAAATAATTAAATGACCTAAAAACAGATTTGAAACTAAGTAGCAAAAGTGAACCAAGAGATAACAATGATGAAATGACTACCTAGGGATTAACTATATACATATTCAACACTTTTTAGATTGATTATGGAACTATTGTGAAACTGGGATCTTGAATTATTAACTAACAAACAACCTAGAGTACCTTCAACCTTTCTCAAAGATATCAAATAAGATGTCTACAAGTTGCTAAATTACCGGTTTTAGTGAGTTACTTTCACAAGTTATCCAAACCATCAATGACATATCCTAAAGACCATCTACCTCACGGAAACGAGAGTCTCAATACGTAAAAACATGCACGGGATAATAAAGAATCTCAACTTGGATTCGGAAAGCAAGGAAATGTCCAATTGACTAGTCTTAGTCTTTTCACAAAGATTTTAACTATAAATCAAACACCCAAGACAAACCAACAAACTCTCACCTCACGGCTTTTGAGTTTGGTTAAACATTTAGATTATTTATAACCTAATCACCATTCTTATGAACCACTACGTTTAGCAATTCATTTACAAATAAAAAACACAAAGTAATTGATCTAACATGCACCTTTGTTAAGAAAGACATTCATCAAAGCACATGAGGAATAAATTGATCAATTCAATAAACAAATCTAAATATTCATACACATCCAAGAATTAAAACCAAATCGTTATGTCATTTCATAATCACAACCATTGTTCCACAATCAATCGAATCAAACGTTAAACATGCATATTCGTTAAAACCCTAGGTAGTTCTAATAGTTTAGCCAACAATCATACTGAATAAACAGAAAGATCTAGCACAAAAACCAATGCTAAAAATCATTCAAATGGATTAAACAAGAAAAGAATGGAAACCGATCGTAGTACACCCTTCGAATCTCAATCCTAGGGCTTCCCAATGATGGATCTTGCCTTACTTGCCTTCCCAAGCCTCTTGGTCGCCTCCAATGCTCGTCCAAAACCGTCCGTAACCCTAAAGAATAAGTCCACTAGCCGTTTTAATTGGTCAAAGTCGATTTTCTGAAAAATAGCCCTTCTCGCGTACCACGACAGACTTCCCACTCCCTTGCGCTACGCGAGGGGTGTCAAATACCGACAAAATAGTCGGGTCAACCCGCAATGATTAAGTCAGGGGCATTCTCGTCATTTTCACCAGTCGCATAGCGCGACAGGGTTTGAAATTGGTGTCGCGTAGCGCGACGGGTACAAAAATCTAGTTTTTGGCTTTCTTTGTTTCCAGGTCCGTCCTCGCCCTACCGGAAGCTCGTTTCTTTGTACTTTTGTGCCAAATACACATGTTTATGAACTCTAAGCATTCATTTATAAAATTGTGAAGCACCAGCTAAAATCAACTCCAAAACTAACTGAAACTGTAAAGAAACCAACAATAACTACCGAATAAACTGATGTGTTTTGCAACACATCACATCCCCACACTTATCTTTTTTTCGTCCCTGGAAAAGGCTTATGCAAAAAGATGGAATCATAGTCTAACAAAATGGTTTCTGCACAATTAGACTTATTAGATCAAAATCAAATGCTTTGGAAAAGATTGCAAGTATACTTGTCCGTTTAAACCCATAAACTGAAAATCTAATTCCTTAGTCATGGTTCTTTTTTGTTAATGTTCTAACATTCATTCCATGAGACCCACACTTAGGAAACCTAAAACCAAATCAATCCTGAATTCAAGCTTTCAAGTCACCCTTACATATAAACAACTAAGAAATTTCCAAAATCAGATTTTTAAAATGGAAACAGATGAAAGCGTGAGCATTTTTCTTTTATTTATTTTTTTCTTTTTTCTTTCATTGAACTTAGCTTAGTGGTGTTTCAACCAGGCTGCAACCCGGCGTGTGACACATAAGTTTCATTCTTAGCTTAACTTATTTGGTGAAATGGGGGCGCCACAAGACTCGAATTTATTCTCATAAAAAGAGTACTTATGTGCCAAAAATATCAGATTTTCAAAACTCTAGTTTGTTACTATATAAAGGTTCCCTTAATAACTAGAAAACAGTTTCTTTAGCTTCAAATTTCCAAGATGTTTCCCACAAAATTCATGCATTTAAGTATTATTATACCAATCCTAAGGAACATAAAAATCAATAGAGCCTACCCACACATCCTACAACCAAAGCATAGATCCCAATCCAACAAGTTAAACATGATTGAAACCATAAAACCTGACTTTTCAATCATTTCCCATTCAAAATTTTGCAATCATCTTAACAAAGGCGAAAAAGATTTCTAGGCTTATATACAAAATAGAAAATTTTGATTCAAACCTAGACTCAAACAAACACTAAAAACAAAAATTAAAGCTAAAAACGCAGTTTTCCATCCCCATACTTAATATAGACATTGTCCCCAATGTAGAGAAAAGAAAACAGTAAAAACAAAAAAGAAAAAAATGAAAAAATAGAAAAGACTTAGCTGGTTATAGAAGAAGACTGTCAAGTGCCAGTCTTTCCAAGAAAGCTCCTCAAGTCATAAATGCTCCACATGCCACAAACAAACAATAAGATCTACACAAGCACAAGATCAACCATGCATCAAAACATCCAAAACATAATAATAATATCATCCATGATCAAGTCTAACCACAAACCAGCCATGCCTCCCGAAACCAACAAGTTCAAAGTTTTACAAAATACAAATTGTCTGAACAACACATAACCACGATGAAATAACCAAAAGCCTCCCCATACTTAGTCTTCATCATCATCACCTCCTCGCTCCTCATGCTCGTCCGGAGCTCGATACAACTCAGGGATGTTAATGTGTAGAGATGTCATCAAATACCTCATTGCATCCTCCTGTCGCCTCTGCCCTGAAAAGTGCCAATCTCTATGTTGCTCATGATACCCATCCATCCTGTCTCATAAAGACTTTAAATTAAGGGGATCAGGAATGGGCTCCCTAAGAGGATACTGTCTGGGTGGCATATCCCTCCTAAACACGGGCCTCTGACGATGAGTGGGAACAGGATCCATAATGACATCAGCCGCCGCAGTCCCATGTGGGGGCATCATCTATGGACCCTCAACAAAACCTGCCCACCTGGGCGGTTCATCCCTCTCAGAAATGCATGCCCTGCACAGGTCCCTCAAATCTATAGGGGTAGTCAATGGTCCCATAGTCATCAAATCAAGTCGATATTTATCAAAGACCCCAGAAACTCGGCAATCCTGTAAATGTACAGTCCCATATCCAACCGCGCTCTGCCACCCCCTCTCCTACCTCTAGCAAAAGACCGCGCCATCACACAAGCCACATTGGCTTCTCTACCTCGCACCATGCAATACAGACAAAATAAGTCAGTCCAGTTGACTTTCTCTTCCCCCGAATACCTCCCCACAACAGTGCATGCTAGGACTCTATGAATGTACCTCAGAACTGGATCTCAGATCTCAGATTCCACCATGCTTGTGGAAAATGGTGAATATGCTATCGTGCCCCAAAACTCACTCAGATTGACCTCAGATAAACAAAAATCCCTGTTTTTCTTAGATGCCCCTCTAAGAGATGATGAAAACCTAGGGGATAAGACCTCATCCTCAATGTAAAAACCAGTTGCCACAACAAACTGGGGAATAGACATCTCGTACACATGTCTCCCTAAGGCAAATGTCACAGCATCCTTAGAATCAAACTCAGAATCATCATACATAAAAGTAGATTGGAACTCTAATGTCAATTCCTTGTACTAAGGCCAATCACAAGCTAAAACTCTCATCCATTTCTGTCCTAGAAGCCTCTCTATCCTCTCCCTTTGACCTAATTGACCTATCAACTCCCAGTTTATATTCCTATGATGAAGAATCTCTAATGAAATAATGTCACACCCCCGCTAAAGCGGAAACACGAGGGCGAGACGAAATTGGATTACAAATACATTGTTTATAAAGAAACTTACTAAATTGCATTCATAATCCAAATAGACATACATAAGAGAATTACATAAATTCAAATGACATATCAATAAGAGTTTTACAAAATGATATGATCAAAAAAATACAACAATGGAAGATTTCTCTATATAGTCTAATCTAAATTAAACAATATCTTCAAAATCTTCTTGTTGTGACAAAATCCATGAAGCTAATTTCCTGAAATACATGCTCAAGTGTCAACTAAAAATAGTTGGTGAGTCCATAGGTTTATGACTTGATAAAGCATGGTTAGAAAAGAGTTTATATTGATATTCATCCATTAATGTTTAACAATAAAGCATGCATTTTATGATTATGAGTTTAAACGATGTCAAACGTATACTTCACTCAAAATATTGCTAATGTACATCATGAATATTAAAGAAGTTTAAACGATAGTAACACGTATACTCAAGTAATCACTAAAATGCCTATTTCAATTAAACACATATGGATGTAAAGATTTTAGCATCTAGCATGTATTCCACCCCAAAACATTAAAGTAAAAGAGGGGCTATGAAACTCACTAGTAGTAAGATGCTAGAAGGTAGATGATATTAAGATCTTGTTTCTCGTCACGAACTTCAAACTCCTAAAATAAGGAAAGTATACATTTGTTGAGTTTTTCGATGGATTTAATATGTAGTATTTTTATAAGAGATGCGTTAACCCGATTAATAGATTGGGGTTATTGCAAAGTAATGACTTTCATTAAGTCATATAAGAGATGATAATACGTTACTCGAACTTGTCATCTTCCAACTTAATAATGATATTAAGCCATAACACAGTTCGCTTTTTAATTTGGCATTTTAATCGACTCGTTATTTTGAGTCGTACCAAATTACGAATGAAACCACGGATGGTTTAATAATAATAGGACCACAGATGGTCTAATAATAAATAATGAAACCAAAGATGGTTTAAAATGATTAAGTTTGTAATGCGTATAATCAAGTTTAGGAATAAGGTTTATGAATTTATTACTTTCAAGTAATATTGATTTAAAGTCAAACCTTAAATGGGTTAATCACATTTAAGTAATATGTTTGAATAATTACAAGTATATATTTGTGAATGTATTAAAATGCTAAAAATATAAAAGCATGGTAAACGTTGAAAGTATGTTTTGTATAGTTGTTGATCTTTGATTAAAGACCCCTAATTATACAAAACCTTTGTGTTATCAACATTCAAAATAATAAGGCAAATATTGAAGGTATGTTTGGATGTTTGGTAGAGAACAAACACACAAACCTTTTTGTTATCAATATTGCAAGAATCCATAACTTGAAAATATGTTTGTGTATAGATTGATCATAGGTTACTTGTCATAAGACAAGTTATTAGGAAACCTCACAACACACAAACCTTTGTGTTATCAAGCATGGTAACAACTTAGAATTAGAGGGTTAGAAGAAGAAGAAGAAGAAGTATGAAGACATAATGTGAATAATGTAAGAACATTTAGTTTAAGTGAGTATTACCTTGAAAACCTTAGAAAGATTTCAAGAGAAGTGATTTAGGAAGATAGAATTAGAAATCCAAAGAAAGAATGGATTTGGTGCAAAGGATTTGTGAAGGATGGAAGGTGGTATTTATAGTTGAAATTGGAGAGGGGAGGGTCTTGGGGAGACAAAAATGTTGGAAGGGGACAAGGATGTGGGGGTGTAGATTAGTAGGTTAAAAAGTTAAATGATTATGTTTAATTAGGATTTTTGATTAAAATTTAATTAAGGAAAGAGTTCTTTCAATTTTTATAAATAAAAATGTGTAAAAATAATTATAAAAAAAAAAAAAAAAGTTTATTAATTCATATTTATTTAAAAGAACATTTTATAATTATTTAAATATTTATTTAAATATTAAAATAGTTATAAATTTATATTTATTGATATACTCAAAAATTTTATAAAATTTATTTTAATATTTGGGATATTTATAAATGGTTTATATTATAATTCACTTTATTAAATATTTCCAAAATCTCGTATTTATTCCTTGATTATTTTTATACGCATTACGATATTTGAAACCCGTGACAGATCATGGTTTCTTAGTTTTGTCTAAATACCATCAACTCAACATACGTAATACTTGGTTTTTGTTCGTAAATGACTGGATAGCTAAGATTTTAATATGGTTATTACCTGGGATTTTCACGGATGTCACAGTCTCCCCCGGTTAAAAGAATTTCGTCCCGAAATTCAGTCTTTATTTACCAAGGTAGAGTCGTTCGTGAATAACTGAGGATACTTTTTCTTCATATGATCCTCCCTTTCCCATGTGAATTCAGGTCCTCGTTTAGAGTTCCATCTAACTTTAACTATCGGAATGCGGCTTCGCTTCAATGTCTTCACATCTCGATCCATAACCTCAATTGGTTCTTCGATAAAATGGAGTTTGTCGTCGAGTCGAACCTCATCCAATGGTATTATCAATGTTTCATCCGATAGGCATTTCTTTAGATTGGACACATGGAACGTATCATGCACTCCACCGAGTTCTTGTGGTAATTGAAGTTTGTAGGCCACGGGACCAATTCTATCGAGAATTTCAAAAGGTCCGACGTACCTCGGAGCTAGCTTGCCCTTCTTCCCGAATCGCACAACACCTTTCCATGGAGACACTTTTAACATTACCTTATCGCCAATTGCAAATTCCAATGGTTTCCTTCGATTGTCGGCGTAGCTTTTCTGACGATCCCTGGCGGATTTGATTCGGTCTTTGATTTGTGCAATTTTATCTGTTGTTTCTTGAATGATTTCGGGACCGGTTATTTGACTTTCCCCGATTTCTGCCCAACACACGGGAGATCGACATTTTCGTCCGTATAAGGCTTCGAACGGTGCGCACTTGATGCTCGTGTGGTAACTGTTATTATACGAGAATTCAATTAATGGAAGATGGTTATCCCAACTTCCACCAAAGTCTACCACACAACACCTAAGCATATCTTCCAAGGTTTGGATTGTTCTTTCAGTTTGGCCGTCGGTTTGTGGATGATAGGCGGTGCTAAGGTCAAGACGAGTTCCGAGTGCCTTTTGCATGGATTGCCAAAATCGGGAGGTAAATCGGCTATCTCGGTCAGAGATGATGGACATGGGCACCCCGTGCCTTGTGATGATTTCAGTGATGTATAATTTTGCAAGCTTCTCCATCTTAAAATCCTCTCTAATGGGCAAGAAGTGAGCGGACTTCGTCAATCGATCGACGATGACCCATATAGAGTCATAACCACCAGAGGTACGTGGTAGTTTGGTGATGAAATCCATGGAAATTTGCTCCCATTTCCATTGCGGGATTTCGGGTTGTTGTAGCATACCCGATGGTTTTTGATGTTCGGCTTTCACCTTAGAACAGGTTAGGCATTTTCCGACATACAAGGCGATGTCTTTCTTCATTCCGGGCCACCAATAGTATTCCTTGAGATCTTTGTACATTTTGTCGGCGCCTGGATGAATAGAGTATTTGGATTTGTGGGCTTCATGAAAAATGAGCTCTCGGATGTTGTTCAGTTCGGGAACCCACATTCTTTCTTGGAAATACAACACATCGTCTTCCTTTGGTTTGAGTTTCTTCTCCGCCCCGCATAGTAGTTCTTCTTTGAGTTCCTTTGCCTTTAGAGCTTCCTTTTGTGCTTCAAGAATTTGGGTTTTGAGAGAGGTTTGGATTGTCATACCTAAGGCGCGTACGCGAACGGGTTTGACCCTCTCTTTCCTACTTAGTGCATCAGCCACCACATTTGCTTTACCGGGATGGTAGCGTATGTCACAGTCGTAATCGTTGAGTAACTCAACCCATCTTCTTTGACGCATATTCAGCATTTTCTGATCAAGGATGTGTTGGAGGCTTTTGTGATCGGTGTATATAAGACACTTGGTACCGTAAAGGTAGTGTCTCCAGATTTTCAAGGCAAAGATGACGGCTCCCAACTCTAAGTCGTGAGTGGTGTAATTCTTCTCATGCACTTTGAGTTGTCGAGATGCATATGCAATAACTTTGTCTTTTTGCATCAACACGCAACCGAGACCTTGGTGCGATGCATCACAGTATACGACAAAATTATCGATACCGTCAGGGAGTGATAGGATCGGAGCATGGCACAACTTATGTTTCAACAATTGAAAGGCTTCTTCTTGTTCACTTCCCCATTTGTACTTTTGCTCCTTTTGAGTGAGCATGGTTAAGGGCTTGGCTATTTTAGAGAAGTTCTCGATGAATCTCCGATAGTATCCAGCCAACCCTAGGAACTGTCGAATTTCCGTCGGGGTTGTTGGTGCTTCCCATTTCTTCACGGCCTCAATCTTGCTTGGGTCGACTTGAATACCCCTATCATTAACCACATGACCAAGGAAGTGAACCTCCTTTAACCAGAACTCGCATTTGGAAAACTTAGCATATAGTTTCTCTTTTGCCAAGAGTTGGAGCACTAGCTTCAGGTGTTGCTTATGATCTTCCTCGTTTTGTGAGTATATAAGAATATCATCGATGAATACGATCACAAATTTATCAAGGTAAGGTTTGCACACACGATTCATTAAATCCATAAATACCGCAGGAGCATTGGTGAGTCCGAAAGGCATTACTAGGAATTCGTAGTGCCCGTATCTTGTTCGGAATGCGGTTTTTGGGATGTCATCTTCATGAATCCTTAGTTGATGATAACCCGACCGAAGGTCTATTTTTGAGAAGTGTCTAGATCCTTGTAGTTGGTCGAACAAATCATCAATCCGAGGAAGAGGATAGCGGTTCTTAATGGTTACTTTGTTGAGCTCTCTATAGTCGATGCACATTCGAAACGATCCATCCTTCTTTTTGACAAACAGGATGGGTGCTCCCCATGGCGAGAAGCTTGGTCGAATGAATCCTCGATCCAAGAGTTCTTGTAATTGGCTTGATAACTCTTGCATCTCGGATGGTGCAAGACGGTAGGGTGTCTTTGCTATTGGTGCTGCTCCCGGAACCAGATCGATACGGAATTCTACTTGTCGCACGGGTGGTAATCCAGGTAGCTCGTTGGGGAATACGTCGGGAAAGTCTCGGACTATCGGTATGTCTTCGATTTTCTTTTCTTCTTGGTCCTTGACTTTGACGTGGGCAAGGAAGGCTTGACATTCCTTCTTCAGATACTTGTGTGCCTTCATGGCGGAAATGAGGTGTAGTTTCCTACTTGCTATCTCTCCTTGAATTTCTAGTGCTTCACCGTTCGGTAATGGGACTCGCACAATTTTGAGGTGACATTGGATTTCGGCTTGATGCTTGGACAACCAGTCCATTCCAACGACTACATCGAAACTTCCAAGTTGGATGGGTATGAGGTCTAGGTAGAACGAGTGACCGTCATAGTTAAGGACGCAACCTTTGAGGATCTTTCGTGCAGTTAATATTTTTCCGTTGGCTAGTTCTATGGTGTATATTTCAGTTAACGGGGTAGATTTTTGATTCACAACATGCTCAAACTTAGTTGATATAAAACTTTTATCAGCACCAGTATCAAATAAAATAGAAGCAGGATGATTATTTACAAGGAACGTACCAGTGACAACGTTGTTGTCTTCCCGAGCTTCTTTAGCTCCCATGACGAAAGCTCTTCCCCGTGGTGGATTGTTAGAAGATCCCGATCCTTGCGCCTTTTTGGGGCAAGTGTTGAGCATGTGGTCGGGGCTTCCACATCCGTAGCAAGCCCGTGGAGTGGGGTTGCTTCGACAATTATTGGCTTGATGCCCCGGCTTCCCACACTTGGTGCAGACGAGACACGTTCCAAAGTGGAAGAAGTTGCATTTTGCACACTTAGGTGCATGTTGATTCTTCCTTTCTTGGTTAACTGCCCCATAGTTACGGACAGTTGCAGGCTTCTTGTTATTGTTGGGTTTCTTGAAGTGATTGGAGTGATTGGTTTGGTTGGTGTGGTTGGAATGGTTGGATGTGTTGGGGTTATCAAGTTTTCTCTTCTCTCCCGAGTTCTTGTTCTCGAAAGCATTAGTTCGGACCAGATGGTCCCGAAGTTGGCCGGCCAAGAGGATGGCACTTTTAAGTGTGGTCGGCCTAGAAGCGGTGACCATGCTTCCAATTTGGGGTGCAAGTCCCCAAATATAACGCTCGATTTTCCGAGCTTCCGAGTTTACCATGTGTGGTAGTAAACTCGAGAGTTCGTGGAATCGATCATTATAAGCCATCAAATCAGCACCCTTCATGGTTAGGTGCCAAAACTCGTTCTCTAGTTTTTGGAGTTCGTTAATAGGGCAGTATTCTTCCAGTAGTAGAGCTTTGAACTCTTCCCATTCCATCGACTCAGCTTCATCAATACCCCTAGCTTGTATCTGGTTGTTCCACCAGTTTAAGGCCTTTCCCTGAAAGGAATTGGCTGCGTATCTAACCTTGTGGGTTTCCAAGCAATCAGAAATGCGGAGTACGGCTTGGATTTTGTCCAACCACCTTAGTAACCCTATGGCCCCATCGTTGCCATAAAAGTCCTTTGGTTTGCAAGACATAAAGTGCTTGTAGGTACAACCCCTTCTCGTATTGTTGGTTTCGGGGTCAGTCCCGTTAGTGTTGCTGTTATTGGTATTATGATTATTGTTGTTTCCCGAATTAGCTTGAGCCAGTATGCCGGGTATGGCCGCGGCTATTCTTTCTTCCACAAGTTTCTCGATGTCGGCCGGAGTCATTAGGATGGCCTCATCGGTGTTATCAGTTGGTCCCTTTTTTTTTAATGGTCGTCCTCTTTTCGTTGGCGCCATTAGCTATGAAGTTTAAAAATGAAATGGTTTAGTATCTCATCGTAATGATTTATTTATTATATACTTGATTAAATTCTTTGTGCGTGCAAGAGTATGGATCATCCTTTTGTCAAAAAGTTTATCTTGTTGGTTATGACCAATGTTTTGAAAATCTTGCGATTAGGAACCCATATTAGTAGTGAACTTAGAATAGGAATTGCCAAAATTCTCATGCATTTCAAATGGCGATTACGCGTGCACTCGTAATGGTGGTTTGACTTGCATGATCACTTTGGTTCTTGCTATTTTAGGTTGACATATCAATGTGAGTATAGAATAATCATTTTGGAGTTTATCTAAATCAATGAGGTTGGCTTCAAAGTGAAGCGGAATGGCAACCCAAAGGAATTGCCGTTGACTTATTAGAGCCGTATAGTTCGTACAACGTTTGGTATAACATGCTTTGGCCTATAGGTTAGAATGTTCTCATCGGGAGTCCCCAGGAAAGCTAGACTGGTCCCGCAGTATGTCGGGGATTTATACGAATCGCTTTCCTAGACAGGAGTCCCAACTACCGGCATTCGCCCTTCCAGTTAATACATGTCCGTTTATACAAAACTTAGCTCTAACGAGAATAGAATAAAAATATTTTTGAGTGTAAGAGTGTTAAACATATTTTTGTCATACATACATATTATGTGTTTTAAATTTTTATATAATAGGGAAAAGTAAAAGTTGTAGGATTTAACTAAGGCTTTTACAATCTAAGGCATCCTTAATGGAATACTTAAATTCTAATGAATCTTATTTCTAACAAACAAGCAAGTAAGAATGTATAGTGGTAACAAGTAGTTCAAATAAGGTAGCATGTAGAGTTCATGTAAGTCCTAGGATGAGCTATAAGTTATAGTCTAGGTTTCATGCAACCTAATTCTCTATAACCAATGGCTCTGATACCAATCTGTCACACCCCCGCTAAAGCGGAAACACGAGGGCGAGACGAAATTGGATTACAAATACATTGTTTATAAAGAAACTTACTAAATTGCATTCATAATCCAAATAGACATACATAAGAGAATTACATAAATTCAAATGACATATCAATAAGAGTTTTACAAAATGATATGATCAAAAAAATA
Source organism: Mikania micrantha (assembly GCA_009363875.1). NCBI lineage: Eukaryota > Viridiplantae > Streptophyta > Magnoliopsida > Asterales > Asteraceae > Mikania > Mikania micrantha. The sequence goes on from CM018693.1 coordinate 53,348,263, forward strand.
CAACAATGGAAGATTTCTCTATATAGTCTAATCTAAATTAAACAATATCTTCAAAATCTTCTTGTTGTGACAAAATCCATGAAGCTAATTTCCTGAAATACATGCTCAAGTGTCAACTAAAAATAGTTGGTGAGTCCATAGGTTTATGACTTGATAAAGCATGGTTAGAAAAGAGTTTATATTGATATTCATCCATTAATGTTTAACAATAAAGCATGCATTTTATGATTATGAGTTTAAACGATGTCAAACGTATACTTCACTCAAAATATTGCTAATGTACATCATGAATATTAAAGAAGTTTAAACGATAGTAACACGTATACTCAAGTAATCACTAAAATGCCTATTTCAATTAAACACATATGGATGTAAAGATTTTAGCATCTAGCATGTATTCCACCCCAAAACATTAAAGTAAAAGAGGGGCTATGAAACTCACTAGTAGTAAGATGCTAGAAGGTAGATGATATTAAGATCTTGTTTCTCGTCACGAACTTCAAACTCCTAAAATAAGGAAAGTATACATTTGTTGAGTTTTTCGATGGATTTAATAT